>NW_020769318.1:10705570-10726808 GCF_900518735.1 Pseudonaja textilis
AGAAGAAGAAGAAGAAGAAGAAGAAGAAGAAGAAGAAGAAGAAGAAGAAGAAGAAGAAGAAGAAGAAGAAGAAGAAGAAGAATTTTAAAATACTGTATTTTTTGCACTATAAGACGCTCCAGATTTAGAGAGGAAAACAAGAAAAAAATCTGCCTAAAAATCTGCTAAATCAGGCTGTGCTGAAGCTGATCGGGCTATCTGCTGTTTGCTGCAAGGAGGCAAATTGCTGGGAAGCAGAGGCCAAAGGATGGGGACCAGTGAGTGGGTGGGGCTTTGTCGACATTCGCTCTATAAGATGCTCAGATATTTCTATGCACTGTTTTGTGGGCGGGGTGTCTTATAGTGTGTAAATATGGTAACTTTTCAAGGTGACACATCACTCATCACTCTTTATGTTTTCAATAGTCCCATTAATAACAATTTTGAACAAAACAAACTGTGGATATGAATTAGATTTTAAAAGTAAAATTTTTGCATTTCCTCTAAATGGATTATTTTAAATTATTAGGAAAACAAACAGGTTTAATTGTATTCCCTGCTAAAGAGCAGAGAAGAATTCAGCAAATACGTTGCAATGCAATTTGGCATTAATAAGTGTGCAGCCATAGCCATAAAGGCAGGCAAAACTGTTGAAAAGGATGGAATCCAGCTTAACGATGAAGATTTGATAAAGGCAATTGTGCCAGAAGACAGCTAAAAATATTTGGGAGTTTTGGAAGTTTCTGATTTAGCATAGAACCAATTCAAAGAAAATACTTCTACCAAATACATCAAATAAGTTTGGAACCTTTTGAAATCATAATCAAAATAGTGGGAACGTCATCAAAGCAATCTCAGTACCCATTATATAATATGCAGTGGGAATAGTTGACTGGGCCAAGATGGAACTTGATAACTTGAATCAGAAAAAATAAAAGAAAACTAGTGACAATGCACCATGCTTTATACCACCCAAAAAGTGGTATTGATTGGCTGTACTTACCAAGAGCCAGAGAGAGCAGAGGGCTCCTACAGGTGAAATAAACTATGGAGGAAGGGAAACATGGCTTGAAAGACTACATCAAGAAAAGCCAATAAAGCCTTGCTGAAGGAAGGAAGCCCACCAAAGATAGTTCTTGGAAAAAACAAATGTGAAGGCTGAGTATAGAAAAGAAACAATTGAAAACCAGTTTGTAAATTGAAAAACAACTCAATCAGCACAATAAGTTACTTGAATATAGAAGAGAAAGACAGAAATAACACCACTCAGAGTTGCTTAAGATCAGAAATGTTAAGGAAAGAAACTGAAGGCTTTGTTTTAGCAGCTCAAGAACAAGCTATACCACTCCATAAAGCCTTAGTAAGACCACACTAAGGGTACTGCATCCAGTTTTGGTCACCACACTATAAAAAAGATGCTGAGACTCTAGAAAAAGTACAAAGAAGAGCAACCAGGATGATTAGGGGACTGAAGACTAAAACATATGAAGAACGGTTACAGGAACTGGCACGGCTAGTCTAGTGAAAAGAAGGACCAGGGGAGACATGATAGCAATGTTCCAATATTTGAGGGGCTGCCACAGAGAGGAAAGGGTTGAACTATTTTCTAAACCAGCTGTAGGCCAGACAAAGAATAATGGATGGGAACTGAACAAGGAGAGATTTAACCTGGAAATAAGGAGAAACTTTCTAACAATGAAAACAATCATCCAATGGAACAGCTTAACTTCAGAAGTTGTGGGAGCATCATCACTTGAGTCTTTCAAGAAGAGATTGGATTGCCATCTGTCAGAAATGGTATAGGGTCTCTTGCTTGGGCAGAGGGTTGGACTAGATGACCTACAAGATCCCTTCCAACTCTGATTATCTGTTATATGTTAAGCTTTGCCAATTGCATGAAAATGAAAAATCAGCATGTGACAAAGAACAACAAATGTTGCCTTTGTAGAGAAAAGAAAGAAACAGCTTACAATCTGATCTGTGGCTATAGCAACATTTCGGAGACTGACACTCATGCAGCCCTTCCAAAAGTAAGTCACATCAAGTCACACCATCTACACCAGGGGTTCCCAACCTGGGGTGCTTGTACCCCCTGGGGGTGTGAGACGATATTCCAGCGGGTGCAAGAAAAGTCAGGTAAATAATAGGATATTGGCTATATGTTGGCATTTTTATTTATTATTTATTTCAGGGGGTGCGAGGTTTGAGTGAAATTTCTTTAGGGGTGCAGTGCGAAAAAAAAGGTTGGGAACCACTGATCTACACCTACAGCTGTACCATTTTGCAACACTGTCAAAGCATTTATTGCTTTTTTTCCCAATCATTTTTCTTCTCTCACAACAGAGTAACTTTTTCCCATGAATCACATACATTGCAATTGTATTTATTTATAACTTCTATAGCCGCCCACTTGTATAATATTCCAGGAGGCTTGCAAGGATTAAAATTGTGAAATAAACAGTTTAAATCAACAATAAAGATAGCCATATTGGAGATAATAGCATATCACTCAGACTTCGTAATAGGCTTCCGTAACAAATTACAGACTTGGATAAACTGTGCAACCTTTTGCAGTTTTCCCAATTCTCATCCTTAGTACTTCCCTTTTTACTATTCGATGGTATATAATGCTCAGTTATAACACTCAATTATCAATTATCAACCTATGGATACCTACTTCCATACATACCACTTCAATCTAGATCAGTTTTTTCTCAACCTTTGTAACCTGAAGATGTGTGGATTTCGGCCAACCTGCTGGAGAATTCTGGGAGTTGAAGTCCACACAGCTTCAAGCTGTCAAGGTTGAGAAATACTAATCCAGGTGACATAAACGCATAGTTTTTGAAATAGGCTTCAGCCTTCCTTTCTTTCTTTCATTTTTTCTTTCTTTCATTCATTCATTCATAAAGTCTGCACTGTCACTTCCATGCATCTGTTCTTTGACTTCACCCCACAAAACCAAGCCACCTTCTTCAAATTTGTTACAACTTTCTCCTTTCTTTTTGCTGACAGACATATTTCTTTGTTCACAGACACAATCTGATTTATTAATTCATGCCTTGCACTGTTATAAGGCCTTAATAAAGTATTAAATGTACTTTATTAGAAAATATTGTAATATGTTACATTCATTTAGTTAATATATTGCTTTACTAAATGAAATTAATGATGGCAAGTGGCAGTTGTGGCTAGGAGAGTTTTTGCACAACTTCATATTGTACACCAGTTAATTAATTTAATCCCTTTAAAATTAATGGACATGTTAGTCATTATGGCTAATTCTCTCAATCATGTTTCTTGTAGGAAATAACACCCTGCAAATGGTACTTCATAAAAAACATGGTAGGTTAAATTAAATTTGTTTTTTTGCATTTATCTTTATGTTTTGTTGTGAGAGAAAAGGGACGGGAAAAGATGGTATTCTTATTTACTTCAAAATAACCATTACACTTAATCCTTAATAAGAGGCAGTTCCTTGAAATATTGAACAAATTTAGCTTTTTCCACATTACAAGTAATAAACATCCATTCAAAGTATATACTTGCATGATGAAAGAATCTGTTCCTGGTGCCAATGGGAATTATTCCATTCATGCCATAATTTGAAAACTTTACATGTTCCTAAATTTTACTCAGCTACACTCAGAAATGCTATATTCTTGCTGCTATTCAGGTCTTTGGCTGCGTAACCCTGCCAGCTTTCATGGGAAAAAGGAAAATGCATTGGAGAACTGAATCATTTCTGTTTGTCTGGCTTGTTCCGGAAGAGTGTGGGTGCTCCAGGTCCCATCAATTAAATGTTGAGAAACCAGGAAAGTGGTCACAACCTCTGCCCCCTGGAATAGCATCCTTCCAGAGATGCATTTGGTGCCACTCTCTTAAACTTTCCAAAAGATCCTTAAGACCTGGTTCTGTTCCCAGGCCTAGAGTTAATAACAGAATAAGTATTAGTGGAGTCCTGAGGCATTTTTTTAACTGTCTATGGTGTCAGCCCTTCAAGTTGTTCTAGATCTCTTCAAGGTAGAACAGATTTGAACACCAAAGTCATGTATACTAAAGCTACTATATTACACAGGTCTCTCAATTCTGAATGAGTCTCTTCTCATTCCCCCCTTTTATCCTAAAAAGAACTAATTTAAAAAAAAATTACATTTCTGACTTGGACTCACTCCCATCTCACTGTTGTCTTCTTTGTGTTCCTCAAGGTTATTCTCATAGCCCATTTACATACGGTTAGGCAATTATATGCTGTTGTTATGCTTTTAAACTTTTAAGCTATATACACAATATTGTCAGCCACCCAGAGTCTTCTGAAATGGGGAACTAAATCTAATAGAGGAAGAGGAGAAGGAGGAAGAAGATATCAATAAATAAATTTCCTTCTTCACCAGGCCTCAAGGAATTGTCACTGGTGATTTAAAACTGTCTGAGACTGTTGCGCTTATTTTCCCTCCAGAAACATTTTAATCAAGATTCTCTTTACTGCAATTTCTACACCATACATTTTCCCTGATGTTTTGAAGGGTTAACTCTGTTACCACAAATCACAGAGCAATAACTCAGTCATATCATTGTTGACATAGTAGAGTCGATAATAAATTAGCACCTTACTGGGGATTTAATTATAACATAAATCATTACCTCAAGGATTTAATAAAAGAACTTGTGCAAAGCAGCTGGAATAATATAGCAGAAAAAGCAGGGATTTGGACCGCTTCCATATAAATATATGCGGAACACAGTGGAATAAGCAAACAATCCAGATAGCTCAGCATTTTGGGTTACATGGTGTCAACCAGGGACAAGCAACTCACAAGCATGAACAGATGGCCATAGGGTTAATATTCATGCTGTCCATGATTCTAGAAATAATAATCAGGGCTGTTGTCTCCATTGGTAGCTTGAACTACATCTGATGGCAGCAAATTCCAACTGAGCATTATATTAAAAGAAGTATTTTGTGTTACAGGTCCTGAATCTCCCTATACGTCAGACTTCCCTCTGTGCAATCTAATCAGGAAACAATCAGTCCAAGGAATAAGAATATGAGCCTTGATTAATAGCATTTATTACAAGGAAGTTAAGTTTAAACCCAGTTTTTAAATGAGATATTCATATACAACCAATTTCTTTTGGCCAAACTCTTTATCTTGCCCGCTCAGTGTCAAGGGGAGGGAATTTATTTCTTAATTCATTAGCTCTTTCTTTTGGTAACTGCCAGTCATTGTATTCGTATGAGAAATAATTCTCACAACTCAACATATTGTGAAAATTATTTCTCATAATGATACAATGAGAATGTACGGATTCAAGGCTTCCCAGTTTTAACATTGTGAGAAACAAAAAAAAAATACTTTTGATATCCATGTTTTTCCATTCTATTCAAGATTTTGTAGACTTTGATAGTTTTCTTTTCCCTGTCTTTGCTCAGGAAAAAAAAAACATCCCATCTTTGTGCTCATTTCTTATAGGATCAGGAGCTGCTCTGGCTCTTTAATCATATTAGTTGACACAATCTGCATCTTCTCCATCTCTGAAATATTCCTAATTCAAAGTGAAATTAAAACAAATAAAATTAAGAATAAAATAAACAAAAACAAATGGAAAAAAGAATATAGAATACAGTTATTGGATAAATAAATAGAGGAGAAACGCAAATGTTTATATATGTACAAGTGAAAATAATCTATTAGGAAAATCATTATTAATAAAGTAAGAAATATATTTCAATATATTTATCTTTCATTGATTCCAAGAGGTAGCAGGATAGGAAATTAAAAACAAGATAGGAGTCCATTTCTAACTTGTTGCCAAGAGAATTGCATATCCTTATTGACACCACCAACTGAGATAATCATTTTTTATAATTTGATTGATATCCTACTTTTTTATAGGCACTCAAGCTGGCATATTAATGCTCCCTTCCCAAAATGAGAAGATCTAGGACAAATAAATGGGCAGAGTTGGGAGTGGGACCCAATTTTATCTTTTATTAAAGTTTTTTCTTTAAACACTAAAGTTTATGATTCTGGAACAATTTCTGAAATCTAAGAAGCCCTACAGGAGTAGGCTTCTTCCTGAGTAGGTGTATGCAATCAGGTTAACGGGGATGAAAAATCAAACCTTTGGCTACTCCTAGATGGGATTCCCCAATACATAGCTCTCTTCCCCATGTAGTTTAACAGTTACATGGGACAGATCTTCCATTCATTCCAGGTGATGTGCCACCAATCTATGGATACCCAGCAGAACATCTCCATCCTTTATAGGGTAGGTTCTTGTTTACAGTAGAATCAGTTTCTCCAAGTAAAATCTTCTTGTGTTCTACTGTCTTTTTCATGGCTACCCTTGCCTTATATATATTAGAGTAATTCTCTCCTTGCTTTTGCTGAGAAAACAAATTAAAACCAGCTGGCCTGTGGAGGGCAGACCAATAGACATTGTGGCCAGTATCTACTGCCTCTGGTGATTATGTTTTATTATAATTATTTGAATGTGTTATGTATATTAGGTTTCATGATATTTTTATGATGTGTTTTATTGCTTTGATCTACTGCCAGAGTTTTTATTTGGGCCGGCATAAAACCACTGTAAAAATAATGCAATATTATTGATAAATGTTTATGCATTTAATTTTGTCCATCATTTGATAGGATTTTTCAAAAAGCTTCCTTATAAATCATGTATACTGGTAGTGATTTCAATTCTCCGAGGGCATTCAGCTAAAATGATAACATCCATGCACCAGAAGGAAACCCCAATGTTTCTAAAAGCTAAAAGAACTATTTGGGTGGTTCTTGACCTGTGTCCACAACCTGAGCCCAAAATTTCCATTGCTAAACAAGATAGTTGTTAAGTGAGTTGCGCCCCATTTACAAACTTTTTTTATCACAGTTGTTAAGCAAATCACAGCAGTTATTAAACGAAATCATGTGGTTGTTAAGCAAATCTGGCTTTCCCCTTTAATTTTATTGGTTGGAAGCTAGCTGGGAAGATTACAAATGATTATCACATGACCCTGGGACAGTACAACTGTCATGACTACATGCCAGTTACCAAGCACCCAAATTTTGATCAGGTGACCATGGGGATGCTACAACAGTCATAAGTGTGAAAAGCAGTCATGTCACTTTTTTCATTGCCATTGTAACTTTGAACTGTCAGTAAATGAATGGTTGTAAGTTGAGGATTACCTATAATGTGACCAGCCAACTGACAGTCATGGGCAACCTGAATGCAAGTTGTCATTTATTCCTTCTCTGATTATAGATTGCAGATATTCCTGGTACGAGATGGGAGAAGGAAGGGGAAACTTATTTTAGGTTCTGCAGGAATTGCTGCCAGACCAGAAAGATAACCAGACCATCAGCAGATCGTGGAGAACTCAGATGATCCACCACTGAGGAGCAGAGAAGGAGCAGAAACTGTCTACAGGGGACTTAGGAGGAATGAGAGAAGAACCAAAGTAGCTCCAAAGTAGCCATGAATACACTCTCACACTGCAAACATTCAGGAGGTTCAACTATTGGCAGAAGAGATGAATTTGGAGAAGATTGAAGATGTTCTGTCCTCTTTTGGTCAAAGTAAGGCTCTTTTGCCATTCCATTTCATTCCATTCCAGCAACAAGTTTAGCAAAGAGGGAAATTAGCATCCCCAACTGTGCCCTTAAGTTAAGTTACTGCAAGAGGAAGGAGGGAGGATTTGGTACCTGGTGCTGTCTGAGCTTGTTTGGCAGAAATTTCAATAACAGGCTAAGTATCCTTAGTACATTTCTTGTGCACTGATGATGCTACATACCTAGTTTACTGAGGATCTTAATCTAGTCATATATATATTAACATAATGACACTTTTTTTCTTTTTTTGCAATTTGCTGTAAAAGAAAAAAGTACCACTTTGTTGGATCTTTTTCTATATTAACATTCTCCAAATCCTGAAATCCGATTGGTCCACACGGACCACAACCTGATTGGCTAACTGAGCAGCCGTGATTGGTGCGCTAAGAATCTACCGCGATTGGCCGAGCCGATCGCGGGAGATTCAAAGCGATGTCATTGGCCGCCGAGCCGCAAGCCGGCTCTATATGAAGAGCCGCCGCGAGTCGCATCTTTGTTCAGAACTAAATTCTAAATAAAGAGCTGATTGTTCACTTGGAGTCTGGCGTCTCACTGAACCCAATCCACCCGATCTAACAAATCTCTTGGCACTATGTGTATGTGGATCAGTTCCTATCCTTACCCAAGCACTGATAAGACCAAAGCCACCATAACAACATATTATCAAATTGTTTTGAGCTTATTGTTATTAAAAATATGTATAAAATATACTTTCAGGTGCAAATTTATTGGATTATAAATACCATCAAATGGTATTTATGCATCTGTTGCATTGGCTAACAGATGGCAGGAGTTGTTGACCCTGGCATCTGGAAGACATCTGCTTGACAAAGACTGGTTTAGTTGATGGATAATTCTTCAAAGCAAATTAATGGTGAAGTATTTCTTCATAGCCAACAAATAAAAGAAACTGCAGGTGAGATATCAGCCAGAGCAAAGGCAGACTGTCCATCAACTCTCCCATTTTCAAAAGCTTCTGTCTTGCTTTTGATGGATGGGCAGGAGATGGCCGTTGCCATGAGTGACCTTACTTGCTGAGAAAGACAGAAACCTGGAGTTGTATGAATTTGGTTATGTCATGGACCCACCTTCTCTTCAGCAAGAAGAGACTTCTTTCAATGGGCACTGAGCCAAGAAGAGACTGTCTTTGAAGCTCTCTGGTAGGGGGAGAA
This sequence comes from Pseudonaja textilis, assembly GCF_900518735.1. Next base: position 10,714,341 of record NW_020769318.1, read on the forward strand.
TCTGTTTGGGTTGGGACTGCAACTCCGTCCTCCAGCCAGGTGTAGAAGACCATCCAAAAGAAGGAGAAGCCTTTCTGAACCTACTTTGGGGTTGGGAAGAACTGAATGAGACCACTTTGCTTTGTGAAGATTTTAAGGATTCTGAAGGTCCTATCCAAGTCTAAAAATTAAATAAAAATTATTACATTGCCAGAAGTGAATACTTAAAATGAATGTGGCAGCATAATTTGGCTGATGTTTCAGGGACCAAATAAGATGCGGGCCCTGTTTTTGCTCACCACTGACGGGACCCATTCTCCCCATATTTCAAAAGTAGACATCTTCGTTATCTCTACGTGAATTCCAACCTTAAGAGTTTAACTATGGAATTCCCTTGGTGTTCCTCCCTAATTGCCTTAAAAGAAAATATATATCCTTTCAAGTTAGAAGAAAATCAACTAGGAAATTCTTGTGCTGCAAAGCAAAACACCCATCCTTCACTTCCAGGAACAGTTCTGGGTAGGAAACACCTGCAGTGGAATAAAAAAAAATCTGTAGTATAATAATAAAAAAAAACAAGATGGCAGCCACAACTGTGTTTGCTCCCACACACAAAAAAGGGGCAGGGCTTCAATCATGCTATCATCTTAATGTTTTAGAAATCCCTCCTCCAACTTCTGAGCTCCATGAATGTTCCTCAAATATTTTGACCACCATCTAATTAAACAAACGAAAAATTGCATATTCCACCTATGAGGGTTTAATCAAAACACCCTCTTTGCCTTTGAAAGAAAATAAAAGCAAACAACTTTTATACAAGACAGTGGTTAGTTTTAATACATTTTCTAACTGCCAATACACTGATCACCACTGTTGTCTTCAAAACTGGCAGGAAGCAGCTTATAATAACAATACTTTTTGACTTGGATAGGTCTGGAATTCCTCAGAAAGGAAAGACAGAAAAGTTTCTATTTATTTATTTGCCCATGTTTTTGGTTTTTTTACTGTTTTTTTAATTGCTTTGATTAGAATTTCAGAATTGTAAGCTTCCCAGTCACTTGGTTGAATTGGGTGGTTATAGAAATGGATGGATGAATGAATGACAGAAACAGGTAGCAGAAAGAATGTTTGGATGAAATGCAGTCTTTGAATTAACCAAAGATTAATTCAGTCCTTAAAGTCAAAGTCAAGCCCATGAATCCCTTTAGTCACCCCCATATATAACGAAACTGTGGGCTGATAAGATAAAAATCCATTGGCTTTAAGTTAGTTCTAGACATCTGGATCCAGGAGCATCCAGAACATCTGGATCACAAGAAGTTCCCCACAGAATTTGAGAGGTTGCAAAAACAAAGATCATGAGCATAGCACTGCAATCAAAGCTCCTCCCATTTTTATGTGTAACAGGTGCAGCTTTGATTGCACCATTGTGGCTACCATCTAGATTCTTTAAAGCTCACCCCACAGATACCTCTGCACAGTTGGAAGAGTGAAATAGAGTGAGGAGATCCAGATTGTCAACAAATTCTGTGGGGAACTTTTGTGATCCACCTAAATCCAAAGAAGTTAATTTTAAAGGTCAGCCTGATTTATCTCAAAATGCTTTTTGGAAGTTTGAGCAACGGTTTACATTTGATTTCTTTCATCCTGATGCTGCTTCTGTTTCTAAAGTTGCATAGTGGAAATAATTCTTTTCTATAAGAAATTGAGGAAAGTTAATGAAATTGTTAATGACATTGAATACTACATCTAGGGAAACAGATGGACGAGTACTTTAAATAACCTGGAATTGGTTACCAATTATCTTAAAATGAAGTTATACAACTAAGAACAATTGACTTAGGTGTTTCAAAGACTGTTTAATAATCATCTTACAGTTGGAGATGCAATTCAGGAAATGGACATTATCTTTGGATTTCAGGTTTTTTCCTGGGAGAGAACCAATTATTGTTACATTTTGTGCTGATATCAGTGGGATTATGAATGTACCTCTGGATGTGACTGTATGTTAAAGAGTTGTGTGATCTTCTTAGCTATAGTCCCATTATTGGGACTCTATCAGACTATCCATAACTGAATGTATTTCAGGAATGAGTGTTGACTAAAAGAATTATTATATAACACTAGAAGGAGAACTCTGCCTTTGAAGTATAGCAAACCATTATTGATGTGATTCTCCACATTTAAATTAGGTGCAAGATGGAAGATAATATACTTGGGTCAATCATTTTAACTCAAAATAACTTACCTTAGAAGATTGTTTTTGGAGCTAAACAGAACCATGCATGCTACCTGGAATAGTTGAATAAATTACAGGATATCAGTGCAGTAAAAACATATATGGGTAAATTTTATCTATTCATCAAATGTTTATATTGCCTATCACACTTATGTGGCTCTAAATAATTAAAATAACATAGGAGGGCAAGGCCAGGAGTCAAGATCCCCTTCTTCACTTACCATTTTCTTTGAATTGTAGGAGTAAGATATAGATGTTCCTTTGGTTTGACTGTTCAAACTTTTTAAAACTGAGTTCAGCCAAAGATATGGAGAACAAGGTCTGTCCTCACCAAACAGACCCCTCAGCATGCTTTGCTAATGCTTCCATCAAAATGAAAATCCTGTGTTAGCAACTATCTCCCACAATTGAAGCAGAAGGCTATGCTGATAAACACAGTACATGCAAAATAGCAAGTATTTAATCAGGTTTCTGCTTTAAAAGGGTAGCTTGCCAGATCCCACTAGACTCAGGTTGATGCCGTTGATGCCCAGCACACCAGCCCCCACCAGCAGTATTTATAGAGAGACGGCAGCTCCGATCACACACTGCTTGCACTGGCACGAAGCCGAAAGCAGCAGCCTGAGGATGGAGAGTGGGACCTCACTGAAACGTCGCCAAGATACTCTTAATCTTACACGGGAAAAGACCCGAACACACCTAGACCTACATACAGTATGTGTATATATATATATACACACAATATATATATATATATATACACACACAATATATATATATTCAATGAGGCTAATGGTTTTGCTCTTCTGCCTAGCACATTTTCTTCTCTGGTAAAAGAGAAGTTAACTCTTCAGTTAAACCAATGTTTCTCAACTTCAGCAACATATATATATATATATATATATAGATAGATAGATAGATAGATAGATAGATAGATAGATAGATAGATAGATATAGATATAGATATAGATATAGATATAGATATAGATATATAGATATATATGTGGATCTTTGGTTGTTCGGGTTTTCTCCCGCGTAAGATTCAAAGTATCTAGGCAACGTTTCGATGAAGACTCATTCATCATCATCAGGCCTCTGTCTTCGGCTCTTGCTTCTCGGAGTGATGTGAGATTGCAGCTGCTTCTTCCTTCCAACTGCCAGTGGAATGTACAATGTACAATGACATGGGAAAATACCCGAACAAAGCTGAATGCCATACATGTAAGTACCCGCGAAAACTTAAGAATATATATATATATGTTTTCTGAGGTTCTCGCGGGTATTTGTATGTGGATCTTTGGTTGTTCGGGTTTTCTCCCGCGTAAGATTCGAAGTATCTAGGCAATGTTTCGATGAAGTCTCATTCATCATCTTCAGGCTTCTGTCTTCGGCTCTGTGCTTCTCAGAGTGAATCTCAGAGCTCACTCTCTCTGTTCTTCAATCTCTGCATCGAAGAAAAGCATTTAGTTTGTGGCTGGCTGAGCTGGAAAACTTTCTGACAAAAAAGCACCAGACAAATGACCTAGCATTTCCTGGCCATATTTTATTCTCTTCTTATAGCTTTTTTTGCTCAGTTTCTCAGCCAGCCTCCTTACTCTAGTGCTTTTAGAGCCTTTTTTTTTTTTTGTTCCAAACTATTGTCTTTTGCTTCCCTCATCAATTTTTTTTTGATGTTGGTAATTCCATTAATCTACAGCCAGCTGTTTATCCCCATGGCATTACTGCCCTCCTTTCCATAGATTTTACAACATGATTGCCATCTAGATTTTAAATCCAAGAAAGGGGGAAGCATTTTGCCTTACCAGTTATAAGAACATCCATCTAAGGCAACAGGAGGGAATGATGGCCCATTTATGACTTGTGGACTTGAACTCACATAATTCCTAAGCCAGCACCAGTGACTCAGGAATTCTGGGAGTTGAAGTCCACAAGTCATAAAAGGACCATCATTCCCCACCCCTGATCTAAGGTGATGGTTTTGGCGAATAGTCATTTTGGCATTTGAACGTTTTGAAAACAGATCTAGAGAGCAAAGAGAGCTCTTCTTGTCAGTACAGCTGACCCAGGCAGGCATCTTCCTTCCTTTGGGAATGAGGTGTCATCTTGCAGAACTTTATTTTCTATCATAAACCAAAAAACAGTGTTTTGAAAGTAGCTTGGTTATTATCTCAGCAGCAGTGCTGTTATGCTTTTCAACGATGAAGCTGCAGCAAAAGCTAAGCCCGCTGATTCTTGGAAAAGGTTTCCAGTTGTAGAAATTCCTTCTTAAACCAGAGTGACAAGCGAGATTTATTTTAGCAACCTCTCCATATCCCTGAAAGATGTTCCTGGATGTGAATAAAGCCCCAAGAAGCAGAGCCAACTTTGAATCTCTATCTACATTGATTAAGGTGCATGTAGCAACATTTATTTGCATTTCTCCCTTTGATTGTTTAAAAAATATGGCTGTATAATTGAAAACATTCCCAGTAATCTTACATCTTTTCTCTTCAACTTCTTGAGTCTATGGCCCATATTTTGCCGTTAGATCCAGTGATATCTGTATCTCTGTTATGATTTGTTAGTATTTATTTAAGGATTCAGAATTTTGAGTTAGAGCCGTCTGTTGGCAATGGGCCACTGACTATGACTGATACTTCAAAGACAAACCACTAAAAATAGTTACCTCATTACTTATTAATCAAGAACGTTAATAACATTTAGCACATCCTGTTGAAAGTGAATATAGAATTAGATAAAATGGAAATATGTGAAGATTCCTTGGCCTTTCATTCTCTCATAAAAGATTTAAGCAAGATTTGCAAATATTTTGAATAGCTAGTCAGTTGGCTGACAAGATACATGTTCAGAAAATAGCAGCATTTTTTTCTGATTTTACAGATTTTGAAGTTGTGAACCTGTATAATTCTTTTGAGATTTCTTACCGGCTAAAGTTTGAGAAGTACTACATTTCTAAGGTAAAGAAAGATATGAATGTAGATCCAGATGTCAGAGAGACAGAAAGACTTTGTCAATTTACTGTTCTAACTCGAAATTCTGAGTCCTTAAATAAATACTAACAAATAATATCAGAAATGCAGATATAAAGCTAAAATATGCAGGGGTTGGATTCTACTAGTTTGCACCTATTCGCTAGAACCGGTTGTTAACGTTCTAAGCAGTTCGGAGAACCGGTTGTTAGAAGAAATTACTGGCCTTATCTTGTAAGGAAGGCAGGAAGAAAACATTCTGATGTTGCTTACAGAAACCACCTCTCCGTTAACCCTTATTACATTCTTGGCAGGACTAGAGTTCCTGTCTCAGGAACGTCTCTGGAGTTTTTTTTCCCCACCTTTGCTGGTACTTTGCTTGTGTCGGGTGACCATTCAAAGTTACAATGGCACTGAAAAAAGTGACTTATGACTGTTTTTCACATTTACGACTGTTGCAGCATCCCCACAGTCATGAGAGGCCAGGCGAGGAGATGCGTGCCTCGATGTGAGTGATATTGAGTTGGCCACACCCAGCCAATAACATGACCACCAAGCCATGTCCACACAGTCACATGACCACCAAGCCACGCCCACCACCTAAGCCATGCCCACAGAACCGGTTGTTAAAAATTTGAATCCCACCCCTGAAAATATGGGTAGCAAACTTGGGAAGTTGAAGGGGGAAGATATGGAACCATGGGGAAGTCTTTCTTGAAGATTTAAAAGTCAAAAGTTCAATTTACGATTTTGGAGAGTTGAAGAACTGCTTAATTCAAGATCAACTTCTGGATTTTTTGAGTAGTTTTTTCAACTATTAGAAGATCATAGTAATGAAGGAAACTGTGAAGAGATATAAACTGTGGAAATCAACCCAGAATGATCAAGTTATGGATAAAATCAAATTATGGTGAAAAATGAGTACATCTAAAGATAAAAAAGAGCCACAAAGTAAATTCTACCTCCATGAAGTTTTGTGGAAGAAAATACAGTCCAGGTGATTGTCGAATATATTGAGTCCCCTGCTTCTAGTACAAAGAAAATATAATTTGCAAGCATCAGCAAGAAAGAATACAGAGCAGCCCATTCTGTGACAGACGCTTCTTTTTAACCTTTAGATATTACTGTGATATTCAATGAGGCTAATGGTTTTGCTCTTCTGCCTAGCACAATTTCTTCTCTGATAAAAGAGCAGTTAACTCTTCAGTTAAACCAATGTTTCTCAACTTCAGCAACCTAAAAATGTGCAGACTTCAATTCCCAGAATGCTCACAGAACTCCACGTATCTTAAAGTTTCTGAGGTTGAGAAATGCTGGGTTAAACTATCTGTGAAAAAGAGGATTAAGCAATTCACTGAAATCTTTTGTTCTGTAATGATTTCAGAGGTGACGTTTTGCTTACAGTATTCAGTTGTCAAGTTTCTGTATCCTAGCCCTTTTCCTGCCATAAAATATGATTGATGAAACTCTTGAGTCTTGTTTTCCTGACCAGGCTTTGCTGTTTGGGAGTTCCTTCTATTCCATGGTACGGCCAGCCTCAATGTCAGGATCTGGAAGCAAGTTTTGCACTATTCATTCCCTTTCTATGTCAGTATTTCTCAACATCAGTAACTTTAAGATGAGTGGACTTTTTTTTTCCTTTTAAGACTCTGTAATCTTTTTATTTGTGGTAGAGCGGGGCTGGCTGAATGGAGCTGAGCGTTTACTAACCAGATGCCCTTCCTGTCATGAGAATGAAGGGTCTCATCTGAGAGGCTTCTCTCCACTTTGGATTCTCCTGACTTGAAGGTCTGATCAAGCAGAAGGTGGAAGTATAAAGGACTTGAAAAAGAGCTACAGAAAATGCCACAGAAAAAGGACATTAAGTTAAAAATGGATATAACCAAACATAAAATGAGTCTAATAGAAAAAGAAGAATTTGCACAGAAAATTAAAGGTGCTAAACAGAACTACTTTGAAGATGCAAATAAACCAGGTGCATGGTTAGCATATAAATTGAGAAAGGAGAAAGAATCAAGGAAAATATTGCAATTAATAGATGATCAAGGCCAAGTTTGCTATGGTAGTAAAGAGAAGAAGGAAATCATTCGAGACTATTATGGGAAACTATACACACAAGAGAATATTGATGAGGAAAGAGTCAAACAGTACCTACAGAATGCTAAGTTACCCCAGATACCTAAAGAGATTGAAACAATGTTAGAAAGCAATATAACGATGATGGAGTTAACTGAAGCACTCAAGAAGCAAAATAATGGAAAGGCACCAGGCCCAGATGGACTTCTGGCAGAATTTTACAAAACATTACAAGAATCGTTGAATCTTCCATTGCTAGAAGTTATGAATGAAGTTATGTTAAAGAAGAGGATACCTAAATCATGGTCAGAAGCTTATATTACACTTGTTCCAAAAGAGGAGGCCGAACCATTACAAATCAAGAACTATAGACCTATTTCCCTACTAAACACAGATTATAAAATTTTTGCTTCAATATTGGCAGAAAAATTTAAAAAATATTTAAATAATTTTGTCCATCCTGATCAAAATGGATTTCTGCCAAAGAGACAAATTAAAGACAATATGAGAGTAATCTTGGACACTTTGGAATACTACGAGGCACATCCTGAAAAACAAATGGCTTTGATATTTCTAGATGCACAGAAGGCATTTGATAATGTGAATTGGTGATTCATGTTATTACTGCTGGAACAGATGGGCTTTGCTAGAAAATTTATTCAAGCAATAGAAGCTATATATCATAAGCAAATGGCAAAGGTAATGATAGAGGGAGAACTGACAGACTCTATTGATATAAGAAAAGGAACAAGACAAGGGTGCCCACTATCACCTCTGCTGTTTGTGTTAACTTTGGAAGTGCTAAATAGAAATATTAGAGATGAAAAGAATATAAAAGGGGTGAAAATTAAAAAGGAAGAATTTAAGTTGCAAGCATTTGCAGATGATCTGGTTTTTATCTTAGAAGACCCACTAGAAACAGCATCAAAATTGATAGAAAATATAGAGACATATGGAAAGGTGGATGGTTTGAAAATAAATAAAGATAAGACAAAGATCTTGACAAAGAATATGCTATCAAGACAAAAGAAAGAACTGGCAGACCTATTGAAAATTCAGGTCACGAATAAGATCAAGTACTTGGGGATATACTTGACAGCAAGATGCAGTACACTAAAAGAGGATAATTATATCAAACTTAAACAGCAGATCGCGCTTACAACTGTCATTAATAGGGAGAATATCAACAATCAAGATGAATATATTACCCAGAATTTTATATTTGTTTCAAACAATTCCAGTTAGGCTTGGAAAAGACTATTTTGAAGATTTAAATAAAACTGTGTTGAAATATATATGGCAAGGTAAGAAAGCGAGAATAAAGTTAAAACTTTTGCAAGATGTTTGAATAAGAGGTGGATTTGGTTTGCCGGGAATTGGGAGTTGTATTACCAAGCTACAAATTTGATGTGGGTTAAGGAATGGATAACATTAAGTAATACTAGATTGTTGACATTAGAAGGACATGATCTGTTGTTCGGGTGGCATGCTTTTTTATGGTATAACGGAACTAAAACACAGGGGTACTTTAGAAGACATTATATGCGGGAGTCTCTGTGGTTAAACTGGGAGAAGATTAAAAGACAATGTTATTTGAAAATTCCAGTCTGGCTATCGACTATTGAAGCATTTTCTTATCCTATAATATACAAAAAGGAACAAACAGATATGGTGAAATATTGAATGAAAAGGGTGAACTTAAATCTATACAAAAACTAGAGGAACAAGGTATACAGATGAATTGGTTTTCATATGCACAAATACATTCAAGGTATGATGAAGATTCTAAAACAGAAGGTTCCTATGATAAACTGACTGATTTAGATAAGATTTTGACAGGTACTGATGAAAAGATGATTAAAAAATTGTATGGATATGTATTAGAAATTAAACTAGAAGAAGAACAAGTTAAAGAAACTATGATTGCTTTGGGGAAGAATTTTGGATATGGGATTGATCTAGAGAAATGGCAAAAATTGTGGTCTCAAAATTATAAAATGACAATGTCAACAGCATTTGTATAAGATGTTTGTAAAATTTGAAAATTTGTATAAGATGTTTTACAGGTGGCATTTTCCCCTGACAAGAATAGCAAGAATGTTCAAGAATAAATCCAAAAAATGTTGGAAATGTCATCAGACACCTGGCTCATATTGCCATATGTGGTGGACTTGTGCGGATGCTAAAAAATACTGGACTAAAATCCACACGTGGTTGGAAAAAAATGACATAAAAACATATAGATTTGAAACCAGAGATATTTTTATTGGGTATTTTACCTGAAATATATAGTAAAGACTTGAAATACCTGATTGTAAATGTATTGACAGCGGCTAGGATTGTATTTGCTAAAAACTGGAAAAATGAGAAAACACCATCACAGGAGGAAATCATTATGAAAATATTGGAATGTGCTGAAATGAGCAAATTGACATTTGAAATTAGAAAACAGGATGATAAACAATTTTATAAAGTTTGGGATCTATTCTATCAATGGTTAGACAATAAAGTATAGTAATGAAATATGTAGACTTTTAGAAAATACTAAATATATAAAGATGTATTCTTTCCTTATATCTACAAAATGATTTTAGAATAGATTTGGGATGATAATATGAATTGTCACAAAACAAATTAAGTAAAATATGATTATTTCCTAAAGCATGAATGAATAAAAGTATAGTCAAATGATTGATTCATAATGATACCAATGTATTTAATATTGGTTTGAAAATACGAGATCATATACTATGTAATTGTAATTGAAGACTACAAAATGGAAGCACAAAACAATTTGTAAACCAACCAGCACACTGTATGTACATATATGGAAGATGGCCTGATGTTTTTATGTTTTGTTTGTTTATGTTTGTTTTAAAAACCAATAAAAATTTAAAAAAATAAAAAAAATAACAAAAAAAAGCAGAAGGTGGAAGTGAGGCCACTGGTATACAAGTGAGAGACTAATCCTCTCCTGTATTCCCTATTTATATAAAGCAACTAGGTTGCCTCTTTAGAAACAGGGCTTACTTCCCATAACTGTAAATCTTCCACTTTCTTGCCTACTGTAGCTACCAAGACTCCCAAGTGTACTGCATTGTTGGCAGGGAGATGGGAGAATCATCAATAAGTTGATCAAGACAGACAACCTGCTTGGCAGAAGTTGCTGAAGCAGCATCCGTTCCTATCGGCTCAACCCGGGAGAGGTTTTGATAGGACCAAATGTAAGCAGCCCACCAATTGCTGCCCGTTGGAAAGCAGAAAGGAATCTGGAGGACTATGAGATGTTGTTTTTAATCCTAAATAGAGATTGATTGGATGGGGGGTCTTGGAGATCCAAATATTCTCCCAGTGCACATCCACTAAGCTATTTGTCCTTTGGCTGGTAGATAAGTACTAAATTACAGAACTCTTGAATCCTACCACTGGCAAGAGGCCATTTAGGGTATCAAGTCGTGCTCAGTGTGGAATCCAAGTGATGGATGTCCTGTCTCCACCTGAAGACACCCATTCAATGGCAGCCAAGCACTTTTTGATAATTGATTGGTTCCCTTATCAAATTCCCCCTTAGAACTTGCCTTCCTGCAACTTCAATTGATTAATCTGCATCCTGTCCCCCTGAAATGGTAGAAAATGGGTATTCTGGACATGGTGCTGAGTGAGATTCTTTTTGATATTTGAAGAGAGCTTTCATGCCCCTACTCACTTCGCTTATCCCAAGATTGAACATCACCAGCAACTTAAATTTCTCTCTTCATAGAATGGAGTTCCTAGTTCCCTGATTGTCTTCTTTGCCCTTCTCTGAGCCTGTTCCAGTTCCCTTGATTCTCTGAAACCAGAAGAAGTACTCAAGTTGGGCAGTCTGAGGAATGCAAAATAAAGTGGAACTTTTAGATTCAATGTTTAGATTTAACAGAATTAACAGATATTCAGAGTTGGAAGGGACCTTGTAGGTCATCTAGTCCAACCCCCCACCCAAGAGGGAGACCCTACACCATTTTTGACAAATAGTAGTCCAATCTCTTCTTGAAAGTCTCAGGTGATGGCGCTCCCACAATTTCCGAGGGCAAGCTGTTCCATTGGTTGATTGTTCTCACTGTCAGAAAGTTTCTCCTTATTTCCAGGTTAAATCTCTCCTTCTTCAGTTTCCATCCATTATTCCTTGTCTGGCCTACAGGCACCTTAGAAAATAGCTTGACCCCTTCCTCCCTGGGGCAGCCCTCAAATATTGGAAGACCGCTATCATGTCTCCCCTGGTCCTTCTCTTTACTAGACTAGCCAAGCCCACTTCCTGCAACAGTTCGTTGTATGTTTTAGTCTCCAGTCCCCTAATCATCCTGGTTGCTCTTCTCTGTACTTTTTCTAGAGTCTCAACATCTTTTTAAAAACTGGATGCAGTACTCTAGGTGTGGTCTTACTAAGGCTTTATAGAGTGATATTAGTACTTCCCTTGATCTTGATTGTATCCCTCTGTTAATACAATTTAGGATTGCATTAGCTTTTTTGGCGGCTGCTGCCCACTGCTGGCTCACATTTAGCTGGTTGTCCACTAAGACTCCAAGATCCCTCTCACAGTTACTGCTATTGAACCTGGTTTCACCCAGTCTATATGTGTACTTTTGGTTTTTCTTGCCTAAGTGTAGGACTTTACCTTTCTCTCCATTGAATTTCATTTTGTTAGATATGGCCCAGTGTTCTAGTCTGTCAAGATCCATCTGGATCTTGAGCCTATCTTCTTGGGTGCTAGCTATTCCTGCCAGCTTAGTATCATTTGCAAATTTGGTAAGTTCCCTTTCTATTCCCTCATCTAAGTCGTTAATGAAGACATTGAAGAGTACTGGGCCTAAGACAGAACCTTGTGGCACCCAACTGCTTACTTCCCTCCATGTAGACTTAGACACATTAAGGACTACTTGTTGAGAACAGTTTGCCAGTCAGTTGCGTGTCCCTCTAGTGGTGGTGCTATCTATTCCACTTTTTTCTAGCTTACTAAGAAGTAGGTTGTGGCTTACTTTGTCGAATGCCTCTTTCAAGTGAATGCTGACTGAATTCTTGTAGTATTATTTCTATTGGGTTACTTTAAGATAAAGTAAACAGAAGCAAATTTATTTGTTTTCATTGTGCTATTGATACGCTGCTGTGGGGAAGGGAGAAATACATGGATGGATGGATGGATGGATGGATGGATGGATGGATGGATGGATG
>NW_020769318.1:10726818-10740792 GCF_900518735.1 Pseudonaja textilis
ATGGATGGATGGATGGATGGATGGATGGATGGATGGATGGATGGATGGATGGATGCAGGGATGCAGGGATGCAGGGATGCAGGGATGGATGCAGGGATGGGTGGATGGAATGGTTTTCCTTGTTGTCAGAAACTTTTTAAATGATGGAACAAAAATTTCTTAAACCAGCCTGCCCCAATCTGGCATGTTCAGGTGGAGTAGAATTTTGCCAATTCCCATGATTCTCTTTAATCATGACCAGCTTTATTCATTAAGAGTGAAGGAAGATGCTAAGGCAAGTGATGCTTGTATTTCAATCTCTTATGAAGTTTAATTGCATTTTCCAGCCTGGGATTTAGGCACAGCATTAGCTCAATTAGGCGTTTCTCAAATGCCACTTTTACCAGCAGACTTGGAATGAGAGGAGTACCAAAGAAGTATATCAAGTTAGCCTTAATTCCCAGCCCAAACTGCACTGCCAGACGGAGGTTCCTGTCTTTCTTATACAGCCCATTATACTTCAAGGGGGCTGTGTGAGGGAACGAGGGCTTCCTGAACGACAGATATTTTATTTTATTCTTTTTATAGTATTTAGAAGGTCACTGAAATAAAAAAAATTGTTCTCTGGGCAGCTTTAAAAAAAGAAAGAGAAAAGGGCACGTATATTAAGACAAAATCATCTCCTCACCCCCACCTCAACCCATCCCCCACATACAATTTTGGGTTGTTTCAGCAGACACCCCAAAGTCTCACCAGGCAAAAATTAAGCAGGCTTAGCTTTCCTTCAAAAGGAAAAAAAAGCCCTTTTCTATCAAATCCCAAAGTTGTGGGGGAGACAAAGGGGTGGACAGGTGATGGGGAAGGAACCCCAACCTCAGCATTCAGGATTCCAAGTCCTTCTACTGCTGGCCTTGTGCCTCCAATCCAGCTGGCTGCTTCTTTCAAACCGCACAAAGGAACTGGAAGCACTTTGCTGCCTGAAAAGGTTGTCCTCCCTCACCCTCCTTTCACTACTCAAAAGATACCGAAACTAGTTGGGCAGGGCAATTGTTCTTTGGGGTCCTCAATATAGCAACCTGCTATCTTTTGGGGTGCATTGCATGTTAGGAGACGCATTGATCTTTCCCATCCAACACTTCTGTCGTGGCCCCATTGGATCCCGGTTCAGAGGAGGAGGAGTTGAAACCAGGATCATCTGACAAGGATAACAACATGTCAGAGAGGCCAGGGGCTGAGGATGATGCTGTCCCAGGTCCCTCAAGCATTGGGGGGGAGGGTCAACCGGATGGGGGAGCTGCCTGCCCTCGCAAACACAGGAGAAGATCAACTGAAAACAGACAGTGGTGTTGAGAGGCAATAGATCCCCTCTGATGAGGAATAGCTGCCCCCCTACTCAATTCAAGGGTATGGAGACTAGCTCAAAAGAGGTCTGTGAGGCTACTCGGGAGAAGGTCATCCTGCCCTTCCTCATAAGGAACATCTGGCTTGGGTTGACTTAAGCAGCAGTGTATTCAATTTTTTTTACTACCAGTTCTGTGGGTGTGGCTTGGTGGGTGTGGTGTGGCTTGGTGGGCGTGGCAGGAGAAAGACACTGCAAAATCTCCATTTCCACCCCACTCCAGGGGAAGGATAAACTATAAAATCCCCATCCCATCCCCACCCCACTAACCTGCTTTTCAGCTCCATTCTCCTGTGCAGGGCAACCAAAGAAGATCCAGCCAATCAGCTGGGACTCGGGAGGCAGAGAACAGATAGGCCAGTCAGAGGTGGTATTTGCCGGTTCTCGAACTACTCAAAATTTCCACTACCAATTCTCCAGAACCTGTCAGAACTGACTGAATACCCCCCTCTGACTTAAGCAGAGGCTGGTGGGGAGGCTGTCTTTGTCAGGAGCAATTGTTTGCTTCGGCATGCACTCCCCCACCTTGAGAAAAAGCCAGCCTTGACTCATGTCTCTGTCTGTGCCGTGTCTTGTGTGCCTTTGCCTCATGGACTTACCTTGCCCTGGAGACTTAACTCTGGACCTTGCCCCGTGAGCTTCCACCTTGTCCTCTATGCTTTTGCAAATTGGCTTGTTACCCCTTGTTTGGGTGGAGCCTGACCAGCTGCTTGATTTGGAATTCAACAGAGAAATAAAGGATTCTACCGAAACCTGCCTCTGACTAGGTGACCTGGGTCGTAAGAACTTCACTGTGTGTGCTTCCTAAATTGCAGAGCAGAATTTGAAGCAAAGACAGGACTTGACATGTGACATGTTTTTTTCCAAGCAAAGAATGAAGAAGGGAAAACTAAAGAGTGATTTCAGGAAGTCTAGGGCGAAGCGGGGCTTCTGGGTCAGGGGGAAACAAGAAAGACTAAAATCATGGCCACTAAAATCATGATCGTGTGAATGAAGTCCTGTGATCCCCCTAAAAAAGGAGCTTCAATCACATGGCTATAGCAGTGGTGGGGTTCAATTTTTTTTACTACCGGTTCTGTGGGCGTGGCTTGGTGGGCATGGCGTGGCTTGGTGGGTGTGGCAGGGGAAGAATATTGCAAAAGCCACATTCTTGGGGGAAGGTTAGTGCAAAATCCCATCCCATTCCCTCCCCACCTGCTTTTCAGCTCCGTTCTCCTGTGCAGGGCAATAAAAGAACACCCAGCAAATCAGCTGGGATTTGGGAGGCAGAGAATAGAGGCCAGTCAAAAGTGGGATTTGCTGGTTCTCCGAACTACTCAAAATTTCCGCTACCAGTTCTCCAGAACTGGCCAGTACCAGTCTCAGACTGCTGAATACCACTCTGGGCATCGTGACTTTTTTGTCCCGGAAGTGAAGTTTGCGTATATATTCTTCCAACTTTCAGTCTCATTACTTAGGAAAGAAAAACCAAATTCTCTTTAATTCTCCTATTTTGAAATTACAGCCTGAGGTTCTGTTCAATGTTCCTTAATGTGTTCTCCTTTTGCTATTTTAATTATAAAATAGGAGTCCAAATAGGAGTCCTACAAAGCTTGTGAATTATTTTATACACTTTTATTTTGGTTTGATCCTAATAAAATTATAAAACTAAAAAAATATTGTGTGATGTTGTAAAACTTCTGATAAATCAATTTTTAAATATCATTCAGACCTTTATCACTACAATAATTGCCTTTATAGCCTGACACAGCAAAATGGGGACTTGTTTGTGCGTGAGGGTAGGTGGCGGGTGTGTAATCTATAGATGTTTACACAAATGAGTAAACAGCTGAAATTTACAAAAAAAAATTTTTTTTAAAGTCCCACCACCAGACTGGTCCTTGGGTTCAATGTCGCTGGTAATTCTATGGCTTTGTTCTAGCCACTGCTACCAATTGTTTCTATCTTCCTTTATTTCTTGGACATGGAAAGTATTGATCCAATAGTTCTTGCCAGAGCATGCCAAATGGAATGTAAATTTCCCCTTAAAGTAAGTTTCCATAAATATCCTGTAATTGCAATCTGGACGATGCTTCAGAAAGCCTTCCAGTCTTGCATAAAAGTTCTTCCTTCTTTTGCCTGCCCCTCCCTTAATCGTCACCCTTATTCATTATGCTTGAACCCTAGAAAATAGTCTCTCAAAACACCGCAAGAAAAATGTTAACTGAAACCAAATTTGAAATTACTTAATTCTTAAAATAAAATTCCATCACTCAAATCTGAAGGCAATTTTGGTGAATCCTCGGACTGTTCTTGTTCTAATATGGGAGGCCTTGTTCTCATGGAAGGCAGCAACCTGTTTGACTATACTGCTCAAATTTAGAAATCAGTATGACTGAAAAGTAATTCAATAATTAAGTAATTCCTCCATGTGGACAGATGGATTGAAAACTGCATGCAAGGTTTTGATGTGTATCAGAGAAGCTGTTGTCTCAAATGATGTTCCTCGAAAGTAGATGACATATCCTCTTGGATCCATCCACATCACAATCATGCTCTAAAAACATGTTTTCCTTCTTGTGCTTCATATCATTCTTTTTCCATAAGTAAGTATAAATCATCCTTAGTTCCCTTGGTTTTAAAGTAGTATTTTTCTCTGATTCTGACTCCATACTTCAAGGATTGTACAGCCTGTTCTGCTTGGACAGGAGTTGAATAATTGGTGTAATTTGTATGTGGGAATGGCCTTGTGGGGAAGCAGATGCTACCTCAGATAGAATCAGATAAGAGAGAGCTTAGCCTGCAGCTGCATAATGGATGAAGAAAGAAAGGACTTCCTCCTCAAGTTAACAGCATAACAGAGTTGGAAGGGACCTTGGAGTCCAACCCCTCTAGTCCAGCCCCCTGCTCAGGCAGGAAACCCTATTCCATTTCAGACAAATGGTTGTCCAATCTCTTCTTAAAAACCTACAGTGTTGGAGCACTCACAAGTTCTGGAGGCAAATTGTTCCACTGATTAATTGTTCTGTCAGGAAATGCCTCCTTAGTTCTAAGTTGCTTCTCTCCTTGAATAAGTTCCATCCTTTGCTTCTTGTCCTGCCTTCAGTGCTTTGGAGAATCAGTTGACCTTCTCTTCTATGTGGCATCCCCTTAGATATTGCTATCATGTCACCCCGTGCCCTTCTTTTCATTAAACTAAGCATACCCAATTCCAGCAGCCGTTCTTTACATATTTTAGCCTCCAGTCCCATAATCGTCTTTGCTGCTCTTCTCTGTACTCTTTCTAGAGTCTTAACATCTTTTTACAGGGTGAAAAAGTTACTTTCAGTTCTCAGCCTGTAAAGGAAACAGCCAGAGATTTCTACATTCAGAATTATGAGATTCTGTTAATGTAGTCTTACAATAAAAAATGGACTCATCTGATCGTGTGTCCTGTCTGGTCTATTTGGAAAGGCTGGCATCAGCCGGTTGGCTGGGGGATTCTGGAAGCTGAAGTCCATACTTCTTAAAGTCATTGAGACTGAGAAAGACTGGGCTAGAGCACTTAGGAAGGAGAATCCTTAAGAGAAGGATCCTTGACCTTGGCTACTATCAGGACATAATGGGACAGAATGATAATTCACCTTATAAATATCTCTCACTTCCATTTCCTCTTAAATCTTGAGGGTGCAGAAGCATACTGATCAAAACCATCCTTCAACAGCAGTTAGAATAGAATAACAGAGTTGGAAGGGACCTTGGAGGTTAGAGTTGTCTTTAGTACAAAGAGATAATCATTAAGAAGCCATGGAGGAAAAAACCATAGAAGAAACTCTAGGATCATTTGTGACTTGATAAGACATTTCTCCAGTCTCGGTTGCTTCTGATGACTGAGCCAGGTTAGAAACCTTGTGACCATCTCCATCATCTACAAAACTTGCTTCTTAGAGGCAACAAAGGGAGAGGTACCATGGATGCCAATACTTTGAGCATGCTTCCATCCCACCTTAAAAAAATATAGAACATCTCCTTCCAATTGATCGGTGGGGTTTTGGATATCATGTTCTCTGCATTGCAGAGTCTGTCTTTGTGCTATTCCTTGGCAAGTGGCCAGCCCTTTTCACTTTTAGAAGAATTAATGCCTCTTCCATCAGATCTTTTTTATCTCATGGCTCTTCTGCCCCTCACCCACTCAGGAGAATTTAGGTTAGTTAATTGTCAGCCTCACTTTATTTGATTAGACCTGGCCTTGCCAAACTACAAAGAGACTTTGATTTCTCTGCAAGGGCACAATAAAGCAGGAGCATACTTTACAGAAAAATCAGAGTTTTATTTGAGGTTATTAATGTATGAGGATTGGGAATAAGAGTGAAATCTCCAATGAGCCATAGGAAACACTGGATACTCCTAGGGTAGTCAGTCTCCCACGTCTACTTGACAGGGTTGCAATAAATGTGATTTTTTAGATGGATCAATTTTTCATTCGTTTCCAGAGTTTCTTGAACTAAAGACAGGCTTGTAAATGTTCTACTCAAGTCTGAGAACAGCCGGCAGCTTCATGTTAGATAATATCCTCTTTTGCCCTACTCCGTTGGTTTGGCTTTCTTTTTCCATATTAAATTAAAGCAGGATTTGTAAGTTCTATTGAAACCATGGACATCTAACTCAATGCATCAGCTACAGTTATCATACGTCCTTTCTTATAAAGGACAGTCCTACAATTCAGAAAGCTATCCTTTATTTAGTTATTTATTTTCTTGGTTTTGTTCTTGAATTTTCTATTTGTGAAGCAAAATTATAAACAATTTTTGCTATCTTTATGAACCTCTTTCAGATTTTTCGCTTTTTCAGGGTTGTCCCTTATTTTTTTTCTAAGGAATTGTAGTCCTTGTATGCCACTGATCATAAATGCCAGGTTCGAAAAGAAAAGTGACTTCTTGCATTTAAATGCACCCTTCTGCAAATGCAAGTAGCAGCTGCTAGAAAGAGGAATGAGGTTAATCAGAGATTGGTGCAAAAAAAGTGAGTTTAACTTTTCCTTCTATTGCTGAACAATTGTTTTCCTTGTTTTCTTTCTAACCCAGTGTTTTTCAAACCTGGCAATTTTAAGATATGTGAATTTCAACTCTCAGAATTCTGCCTGGGGAATTCTGGGAGGTAAAGTCCACATATCTTAAAGTTGCTAAGTTTGAGAAGCATTTTTCTAACTGCTCTGGTGGAAAGAGTCATTAGATAACAACTCCTGATTATGTAAGCAGCAATGGGAATCCTTGGCGCTCTCTGAGCTTGGCTGTTTGCTTGCAAATGTCTCATTACCCAACTAGTTAACACTATCAGTATTCATGAGTATGGGTTCACTCCCTCTTTCTATACTATAACCTGCCAGTTTTGCTGGAGGTGTGGTTTTCTCCTTGGTAGTTCCTTGATTAAGGTATTGCTTTGTGCTTGTTTGTTCATTTATTTGTCTCCTTAGTAATTCCTCAATTTACAGTATTGTTACAGTATTCCCATTGTTAGAGTATTCTTAGGGCAGTGGTGGCTAACCTTTCTGGGCTCCTGTGCCAAAAAATGTGCATGTGCTTGCACGCTCATGCCAGCACCCAGAAGGCAATGTGTGCCACCCCATACCCCTTACACATGCACGTGCAATCCCATCCCACCCACCCCTGCCCCCTTACCTGCACTGCGCCTCACAGCTGATTTTTGGCTGGTTTGAGGCCTTTTTCGGCCTCCCAAAGGCTTGAGGAAGGCTTCTTCAGGCTTCTACAAGCTTTGTAGGCCAAAATCTATCCCCATTTCATCACTTCCGTTTTTTCCGAAAAAACCAGAAGTGACGAAACGGGGCTAGATTTTGGCCTACAAAGCTTGTAGAAGCTTGAAGAAGCTTTCCTGAAAGCCTTTCTCAAGCCTTTGGGAGGCCGAAAAAGGCCTCAAACAGGCCAAAAATCAGCTGTGAGACGTGCACATGCACAGTGAGATAAGTTTGCCTGCAGCTTGCGTGCCAGCACAAATGCCATAGATTCGCCATCACGGTCCTAGGGTATTAAGCAGAAAACAATACCCTAATCAAGGAACTACCAAGAAGAAGACCACACCCCCACTAGCACTGGAAGGACAAGCTACTGTACAGAAACAAAAAGCAAACCCCACACTCACTAGCACTGAGAGTGTTAACTAGTCAGGTAATGAAATGTGTGCAAGAAAACAACGAAGACCAGAGCACCAAGAATCCTACAGCTCAACTCTAAGTTACATATATTCATAGCAGGCAGCTATTTCAGATTAGTTTTTTTCAGGCATTCCTCACTTCCTGCTGCTGTAACCCTAATCACTGTACATGCACACTGCCAATATATGAAATTTAAAGATGCATTTTATGGCGCACATGTTTAAGCACAGCTTTCCTTAAACAAACATTCCTTGCATTTGAAAACTTATCTCACATCCTTTACCCCTTGCTCTCTGAACACTTTTCTTCACTGCTTTCAGCTTTGCTCTGCCAGCCACCTCTAGCAAAAACAAACTTGAGTCTCCCGGGATTGCCTCTTCCCCTCAACAGTCCAGCTGTTGTGATTATGAAAGCCTCTGACTCTCTCTGGGTGGCAGCAGCTCCCAATCTGTCCATCATCCAGAGGGACCGGAAAATGGCACCAAGACGTTTTAAGAGTAGCCTGGAGGGAACTTGGTTCTCTTTTGGTCATTAAAAACAAAGGTATTTCCAGATGCCCCTTCTTCCAATTAAGAGAACTTCTTAGCAAGCCAAAGTGGAGAAAATCAGGAAATCATCGCCTAGAACTAATCATTTGTTCATTAGTGTGTTCCTCAGACAAGGCCAAGATAAATCAAATGTCCCCAGGAAAAGGAGCCCATCTTTTTTCTTTCCTACATTTTTTATCTGCTGCTAATCTTTTATGCCCACATGGCTGCTGGATGGGTTACAACTGTGTTTTTTTAAACCAAACTTACGTTTTTTTTACAAGCAACATTATTTTGTTTTCTTTATGTGCACATATTTCTGACAGGACACATTTAATGGCCAAGTGCTTCAAAACTTTATTGGCTTGCCCTCACAACAACCCTGTGAGGTAGGTCTTTTATTCCTACCCAAAGGAAGAAGTATTGGATTGACCAAAGTGATTCACCAAAGGCCCTAAGCAGCATTCATCAACCTGGTACACTCCAACTGTTTAGGCATATCATGACATCACTATGGCTTCCACTGGACAACTCAGATTTTGGACAACCACTCCTCACCTCAACCAACATATTTACACATCCAGAGGGTTCCAGATTGTGGAAGGCTGGTCTATAGCTAGATGGCAGAATATGGAGTCCAGAGATCTACCTCTGCTCAAGCTCTACCCTCTATCTCAGAGGTCCCCAAAGTTGGCGACTTTAGGATTTGTGGACTTCAATTCCCAGAATTCTCCAGCCAGATATGCTGGCTGGAGAATTCTAGGAGTTGAAGTCCACAAGTCTTAAAGCCACCAAGCTTGGGGACCCCTAGTCTACCTACTTTGTACTATGTTCCTCTTCCTAGTTGCTTTTTTTAGAATCCAGTTCCACACAGGTTAGAATGCTAACAAAACAACTCAAAATATTTCTCTTCTAGCCCTGAAATCTGTAGAGGTATCTTTCCCAAAATCAGAAACAATTCCAGTTTTAGCCCGTTTTGTGTGCTCTGAGATGCAAGAAGACTGAACCCCCATGGAAGAGGAATTACCTGGCATGCAATGGGGCTCAGTTTCTACCCCTGCCTTCACTAGGGCCCCGCCTATCCTTGGGCTCTAGTTAAGGGCCTAAGAAGGAAAGGTCTCATCCCACAAGGGACCTCTTGCTGGCTAAAGCAATCAAAGCTGAGTTAAACATCCAAATTCTTACACTTGGCATCAAGCATCACTTCCATTCCTATTGGAATTTTGAGTCATTCTGTCCCTTCTGGGAATGAATCAGGAAGAGAGGGATGAGTCCCAAGCTCTAGCCCAGTGATGGTGAACCTTTTTGTTGTGGTGTGCCAAAAGCACGCATGCTGGCACCCACAATGCAATCCACACCACCCCCTAACCTGCACTGCACATGTGCGCGCCTCCCAGCTGATTTTCTGGGCAAAACAGGTCCATTTTTCGGCCTCCCAAGGCTGCAGAGGCTTCCCTCGAGCCTCCAGGAGGGCGTAAACAGCCTCATATGGGCCAAAAATCCATTGGGAGTCACACGCATGTGCAGTGCAGGTAAGTTTGGCTGGGGCTCAAGTGCCCACATAAATGGCTCTGCGTGCCACCTGTGGCATGTGTGCCATGTGTTCACCATCACAGCTCTAGCCTATGATATTTGGGGCCTGCCATGTCTAATCCAGCAAGAAGAGCCATTGGAGAAATTGCAAGGGGTAGCAGGAGGATTGCTTTGCTTGGACTGGCTGCTTTGAATATGTTGTAGTGAGCCACTGGGTGGGAGGAGAACATGCACTAGAAGATACAGAACAGGCTTTGCTGTTCCATACTGCTGAACTGGCAGGCATGGAGAGGAGGAGGGAAAGAGTATCTCTATTTTATTTTATTGACATTCTTGACATATTGGGGATAAAAGTTTTGATTCAGCCAATTTATGGTTTTATTAGAATTGGGGGGAGGGGGGATTGGAAGCATCCAAAATATGATCTTTCATCTTTATTCTAGAGAAGCTCAGTCCATTCCGTTGCTTCTGAATCGTCTTTGTCATCTCTGTCATCTCAACTTCACGCTATCACTGGGTGCATGCATGGCCTTCAGCCCTTGCCAGATCAAAAAAAGGCAACCCAACATATGATGTGCTACACATCACATTCTAGCACTTTTTGGAAGTCTTTGGTCTTGGGAGCTTCTGGTTTGGCCATCCATGATCCCAGTTTGCTGTTCCTTGCAGCCATATTGCTTTGTTTACAATTGGCTGGAAGTCTTGGGCCCTCTTGTCTGCAATCTTGGGATGCTATGCTAGGAAGCCACTCTTACTAAGACATTGCTTATTTATAGTGTGTGTGTGTGTGTGTGTGTGTGTGTTCGTTCTACAAAAATAATGTTTAATATCCTTAAGACAACAAATTGCTCTCCATGGACTAGAAGCCTGTAACTAGACACATTTCAGCTGCTTTCGTACTTCTTTCCTGCTTACTTACTATTTACTTTGTGGTGTACTGCTACTCTGAAGTTATTGACCAGAACTGCCCTCCTTTTTTCTCACCTTCACATAACCCTAAGGAGGGTCATTAAACAAAATAAAACATATCCTCCAAATTGAAACCCTACACAGAGGATATATTTATACATACTTCCATCAGGTAAACTGATGAGACAATGATTCCTAAAACATGTGAGCCAAAGAGGCAAAGCATTTTGGTAAAATTAAGTTATAGTATATCAGAAACGGTAATCACTTAATTGTTAATAAAGCTAAAGATTTCTTGTTATAGCTTTCACTTCATCCTCTCTTTCTTCTGAAAAAAAGAAAAGGCCAGAACGTTTGTTTGTTTGGTCCACAGAAATTCCCAATTTCTGGCTTTAGCCAATATTTTTGAGTGTGACCTCTTCCTGAAACCCCTAACAGTTGTAATGGCTCCAGGTGGATAATAATTGGGAGAAGTAACCGAAAGTCTAGCTTAATAAATGTCTCTTGTCTTTTTATGAAAAGCAAGACAAGAGCTCTTACTAATTTATTTAACTGGTGTGGCAAAAGCTCGAAGTTCGAAGCACATTTTTATTCCCAAGGAAGTTGAACAGTCCAGCCTTCCCCACCTCTAACTCTCTCCATATTGTATAGAAATATTTCCATCATCCCCATTAACTGGGAAAAATGGGAATGATTGTCTAACTCAATGGGAGAGAATCCGGTAAATCAGACTGTGTTAGGTAATGCATTGGCTAGTTTGATATTTGGAATTTTGAACATCTTGGAGGGAGCTCCCTTGAAATCGTTTCTAAAGGCTCACCTATTTTCAAAACAGCTTCTGCTGTGGACATGGCCAATGAGGATAGTTCTTATGCTCCACAAAAAGTGGTGCCCAATTGGACCTTTTTTCCCCTACATTTTGCAGAAAAAAATAACTACATGTGGCCACCATGTTTATTTTCCAAGAAAAGATATGAAATGTCTATTGAATCTAGAGATATTTTTGTAAAAAAAATAATAGAATGTTAGAAGGTGGTTCCACAGAATGCAAGCTTTCACTGGAATCGCTAAATTAAAAGGAAGTGAAATGGGGCAGGGTGCTTTATGGATGCAAAGATGTATACGGAACTGTCAGCCCTATTTATTTATTTATTTGGAATATTTATACTGCCACCTACTTGCTCACAGGTGACTCCACGCAGCTATATAAATTTTCCAAATAAATAAATAGGGCTGATAACGTTGCTCAATACCCAAGCAGCTGCAAAAGAACATGCTCGGAGCTCTTGGTGTTTGTCTGAGTGCATAAAAAAAATGTACGCTAAACTTTAACCCAGATCAAAAAGTGCTTTGCCTCAAGGTATCAGGAATTTGGGCACCACTATCATGCATTTACCACTGGTTCATTGCCATCATTTGATGACTACAGCACCAAGTAATGATCTCTCACAGATCAAATGTACACGGACCACTTCCATATCACTTTGGGAACAGTAGAGAGGTTTTTATCTGTGGGAGCTGAGTAAATAGTCATGTGAAGTATGCCATGCATATGTGACAATTGCTTAGTACTTTGATCTTTATGGGTCCCCCACTGAGCTGATGAAAGCACTCTCCCACCCCCTCCCTACTGTTCTTCCACTCCCATTTGTTTCACAATGAACAAAAACAAAGCACAGGTCTCTTGGATATGTATCTATCTAGCTTGGCCCTAAGCATAATACACTATATATACATGACGTGCTTGTTCATTGTACTCTACCTACATAGTTACTATCCTGTTTATGAGGTGGACTGCTTCTAGATGACCCCTTTGTTAATTAAACAGAGCCAATTATTTTCAAAACCATGAACTTCAGCTCAGGAAATTCCACATCTTAGAAGAGGCTCCCTAGTGGGAGATTGACAGGCATTATTTGGGTTAAAAATCATCCTCCCCAAGACAAGATGGAAAAGGATGACATTTTGATTGCTAGCATCAAAACGAAAATTAAAACCTTAGGACCATTATTGTCATTCAGCCTGTCTTGTCCCCCCTCCCCCTCTTAGTGGAGTCATTGTTAGTTTCATCCTTAAGAACATGCAGTGCAATGGAAATGAAGTTGCACTAATGCATGGGTTGTTTTTTTTAAAAAAGAGGCTGCAACATGCTGTGAGTGGGATGTGTTTGGCTGTGTGTGTTTCTCCTTTTGGGGACTGGTTGTGTAAAGCAACACTGCCATGTGAACGCACAACAGGGGCAGGCTGCTGGGATGCAGCAGAAAGACTTTTTTTTTTTACTTGCAAACCTCCCTTTGCAAACAAAGTAAGTCACTGGAAAACATGATGTAGCTTTGCAGCCCAATTCAAAATTCATCTTCAGAGCTGTCTGCTAAAAGCATCACCCGGTCTTGCATGCTGTTGAATTCTCTCTGCTAGTTGGGGTGAAGAGTGAAAAAGAGAGAGCAAGAAAAAAAAGAAAAAAAGAAAACCATCAGCTACAAGGAAGACAACAGGAAAGACATTGTTTATTTCTTCCCTGCCTTGAAATATTCAGCGACTGCAGCTTTCTTCAACCTACTTTCTTCCACATAGGCTGGACTTCAGCATATCCAAAGAACTGAAGTCCAATAAATCTGGAAGACTAGATAGAGGAAAACTGTGTTAGTTATAAATTTGGAGCAGATCAAGAGTAGAGTTATCAAGACCAAAGCAGGTGCCTTGTAGATATTTGGGATACCTTGCCCCATCTTAAAAACTAGCAAACACAAAACGATATGAGATATAACAGATCAAACAATAAGTTCATTCTTATTGAACTAAAATGATTGGTTTAATTACCCTGCAGCTTTTAACAAGGTACAAAGTTTTAACAAGGTATAAGGTTGTAAACTGACTACAGCTGGGTTTGATTTGGGGTTAACATGCATGGCACTGTGGTGCCCTGGGTTGTAGATTTCACTATTGCTTTTGCAGAATTCATCTAAGTTAAATACTAATAAAATATTGTGTCTTTTAATTAATGAGGTTGAAGGACAACCAGCTCTAGGACTTACATGGTACCATGAGTTCAAACCATTCCTTTTCCTTAGAGGAGAAAATATCCTTCTCTTGTTATCACAAAGGTTTGGCCAAAAAGTTTATGATCTATTGAAATGTCATTGATAAAAAAAATCCTCCTCTAAAATGGTTAAGAAAATCTGACTCAGTTACACAAAAACACTGCAGAATTCACGCATGAAATTAAAGCATGAAAGACAACATTAATTCTACATCACCTACAAACTAATTTGTGCATGTTTCATTACCAATTTTCTGAACTGAGGTTGGATTTCCAGTGTGCCTTCTATTATGCAGCCTTCCCAAACTTAGTGTGTTTCACATATGCTGAACTATTATGCAATGATGATAGAAATTGTGGCTGAACATTTCTGGAGCACACTGGGTTGGAAAAGTCTGCATTTAATCATGCTCTGTGTGTGTGTGTGTGTGTGTGTGTGTGTGTGTGTGTGTGTGTGTGT
>NW_020769318.1:10745439-10756418 GCF_900518735.1 Pseudonaja textilis
GTGTGTGTGTGTGTGTGTGTGTTTTCTTAAGTTTTCGCAGGTACTTACATGTATGGTATTCAGCTTTGTTCGGGTATTTTCCCACATCATTATAGTTATGCTTTTAAAGTTGTAGCAACGTTTCGGCAGAATCTCATCTGCCATCATCAGGCTTCTGTATTGTGTTCGTCTGTGAGTCAGACTTTCACAGCCGTTTCTGTTTTAAATTTGGGGCTAGCCTACTGCTGTGTCAGAATGGTCTTTTCTTCATCCTGATTGGTTGGGAGTCTTGGTCTGTGTTTATTGGTCTTGGAGTTTACTGTGTTCTGCTTGATTGGTGTTTCTAATATCTTCTGTCTGTTTTGTGGCTTTTTTTGTCTTGGTTGGCTGGCAACATTGTGTTCCTGTATTGGAGGCTTTTAGTGCAGCTTGGCTCCGAGTAAATGGAGAGCTATCATTTGTTAGGAAGCTAGGTTTCATCTGGGTGCCTGGTTGGGGTGTGTTTGAGCTGGAGGTATCAGGGGGAGTCTGTTTGTGCACAGGTGTTTGCCTGGCTTGTGGTGTGGAGATTTTTTTGTTTGAGAGTGCAGGCTTCCAGATAATTGACAGTCTGGAGGAGTCATCTCTTCTATTCATGCTTTCAGGTCTTTTGGTTTTTCAGCAAAACTGCATAGAGATTGAAAAAAGACTTTTTAACCTCAAAAAAGTTTGCAAAATTGGGTTAGTTATCTGGCCCACATGATGCTTAGGTCTGACCCAGGGGAGCACCCCGGAAACAACAAAAGACCAGCCTGCGGTGCCTCTGCTAGCAAAAATGGAGCTCAGGAGCTCCATTTTTGCTGGCAGAGAGCTGCAGGAGGCTGTTGTGGCCAAAAACGGACATCAAGTTGGCCTTGACCATCCTGGACATGCCTCCCCAGCCCCCACTAAGGTCAAACACAACCCTGATGTGGCCCTCAACGAAATTGAGTTTGACACCCCTGGTCTACACCTACATAAGCCTACAAAGAAGTAGAAGGCAGAGGAAATTACCTTGGAGGACAGGAGGAAGAGCTGTTACTAGAGCACTGATAAGAGAGCACTGTGTCATGTCCAAAAAAAAACAAGTCTGGAAAACAGCCTCAGACAAACCTTTGCTTGATTTACCCAAAGATAAGGAAGTTCAGGGGAGAAGCTCATTTAAACTTCATTAGATTTAAAGGATTCTGTTACTATAGCTGTTACAGTCAAAGTAATCCTGATCTATATGGCATTGATGGCTTAGTCTGGTCTACCTTATAGGGCTGACAGTGGAGTTTCATGGATTCACGAAGCAGAAGTCAGCAGGGAGGAAAGGAAAGAGAGTAAATGAGAAACAAATAGGTGAGGATGTGTATACTGATGCATCTAGCCCAATTCTGGACAATTAGCAAGGTCTCTACAGATTATTCAGCCTTCATCAACCTAGTATCCACAAGGTGTCTCGGGCCTACAGGTCAAATATTCCCACTGCTTTCTAACCACACTGGCTGGAAATCCTAAGGGTGACATAGCAACTTATTCAGGAATACAGCACACAGAAGAAAGGTGAATTGCATTGAGTCCATTAAAATGATAGGGCACTGCTTCTACAGTTGTAAATACAGAACATTTATGCTGATGCATTTTTAGATATTCTGATGTATATAGAATCTTCTTCAAATATTCCTTCCCTCTATAGGTAGGAAGTTTTAAGTGCAGAAAAGCTGTTTGCAAGTGACATCCTGGCCATTCAGCATTCTCCACAAGGACATAGCCACACCTGGATCCTTGGTTATTTTTAGGTCCATATGGAAATGATCACAGGCCTGAGATGCTTGGAAATGTGTAACTTTTCCCCTGCAATCTGCTGCCATTCATTTAATGAGAATTCATCTAGCATTTGCAGGTTCGATGGATTTTGACTTAATCTAAGCAAGCAAGACTGAGTGGCTGTGGTTATCTAGACCTTCTGGAAATAAAGTTTTTCCACCTGAATGGGGTGGATGGGGTAGCACTGTCCAGATGGACCCAGTGCACAATCTAGGGATCCTCCCTAGACTCATGGCTCCTGCTCAAAGTTTAGTTGGCAGCCAGGCCTAAGACGGCCTTTGCACACTTTCAGGTAGTGTGCCAGGTGTGTCCATTCCTGGACCGGGAGGCTCTGTTCACAGTCAGCCATGCCCTCATAACTTCTTGTTCAGGTTACTGCAACATGGTCTACTTGGGGTTGTCCCTGAAGATCATTCGTAAGCTTCAGCTGGTACAGAATGCAGCTGCACATGTGGTGACTTATATGTGGCATATGTAACACCACTTGAGCTGCATTGGTTGCTGGTGTGCTTTCAGGTGCAATTGAAGATGCTGGTTGTCACCTTTAAATCCCTGCATTGCTTGGGCCAGGTTACCTAAAGGGACCGTTTCTTCCACAATAGTTTTATGATAAAACGTTATGATAATTTTCTTGGCTGTTATACGTATATTTATTTTGTACTGTTTTTAATTGTTTTGGAACTTTTTGCTCTCCAGAGTCAGTTGAGATGGGTGGCTACAGAAATTAAATAAATAAAATGAGAATGACGGGACTGCAGTTCAACATATCTAAAGGAGACAAGCTCAGCAAAGTCTATGTTAGTCTAGATCAGTGTTTCTCAACCTTAGCTATTTTAAGATGTGTAGGTTTCAGCTGGGGAATTCTGAGTTGAAGTACATCACCATAAACATTGCTAAAGTTGAAGAATACTGGTCCGAAATTTATCCTATTTGCGAATAACCTGCATCTGTTTCAGATCACATCCTCACTCTTAATAACCCGTGCAGCAAAGCACTGCTAAAGCACTGTAAAACACTCACATTTCAGTTCCTAGTTCTGACTTGAGAAACAGGCTTTGCTTCCTTCCCAGGAAGGAACATGCCCTACCCTTGTTTCTGGCAATACGGAGAAGCTACATGCAAAGTGTTCAAACGACTTTACCTCCCCACAAAGAAATTGTAAAACCTCAAGTGAGGATTCCTGCATCTCACAGCTCTCTCCCCCTGTGGATTCTAACATGGGAAACCTACTTAAAATAAATGCATCAGCTACACAATGTTTAGGCATACATTGCATATCAAGAAGACTATGGAATGACAAGGCTCCAGATATATAAGCAGTAAATCCTCAGGGTGATTGGCGGAATTGGGGCATACACAGTATTTCCACACATTATTCTGCTTCTACTAATTCTTAGAGAAGAGGGTAGAATCCAGGACCTGTAGCAAAAATTACTCCTGGTAGTAGTCAGGAAGAAAAAGGAAGGGTATGATAGTTCAAAACAGTCTTCCCTTCGAACTGCGTTGGAACTATAAATCTCAGAATTCTGCAGCACTCATAATCCAGAAGATGCCATTATAAAAATTGGATCCAAGGCTTGAGAAGCACAAATGATCACAGGACTCCATGTACCTTGATGCTATCACATAGCAAAATGCACTGAAATCATGATGCACATAACACCACTTATGGAGATTCACGGTCATCATTCAACTCATAAAACAACTGTGCTCTCTGCTGCCCAACCAGAAAGTGTCTCAATCTTATCAAAACCCATGAGTTAAAACAGGGGTCCCCAATCCCTGGGCTGTGGCCTTTTTTGGAACTGGGCTGCACGAGAGGCTGGTCAGTGCACACGCACAGCTCCACTCATATGAGCGGCGTCCCAAAGGTTTCTCTTCTCTCTTGCACGAGTGAAGCTGCGTGCGCCTATGTACTGGCCCGCCACTCATATGGTCTGGCTCCCCTCTGTCCCCCCCCCCCCAGTTGGGCCACCAAGCCACCTTCTCCTGATGCTCCAAAATGAGAGCGTTGAGAGAAGAGGCTGAGTGGGACGAGCGCGCCCTGCTCAGCTTTGCTGAATCACCAAGGCTACCCGCGCAGGACACCTGATCTGCTTTGGGAGCACTGGGCAGCCTCGGTGAGTTTGAAGGAGCATGAGATTGAGCCCCCAAAGGCTTCTCTTCCCTGTGCCAAAAGCTTCTGCAAATGGGCAAAAGGTTTTTGGGGAGCGATCTCACCCTTCTTCAGGCCTTCCATCCCTTTTCAAAAACTTTTGGCACAGAGAAGGAGAAACCGCACCCCCAAAGGCTTCTCTTCTCTCTTGTGTAGCTGGAGCTGCACGGCCGAGTTCCCCTCTCTCCTCCACCTTACAAGCTGGGCTGCCAAGCCACAAAGGTTGGGGACCGCTGGATTAAAAGATTGTCTCTCCATGGTGCATTTCTAAAAATAATAATAATAAAAAACACAGTGCATTTTAAAATGAATCATACTGAGAAGAGCTCCCTACCTTGTCTTTCAGTTTTTCCATCCAGCTTCTCACTAGAAAATTAACGACATAAAATTAATTGCAATCAAAAGTCACTCAACATTGTAGTAGCATAAGGCCAACTTTTAACCCAATTTTGTAGAGGATTAGAAGCTCCCCCACATCTAGAGTATAGGTAGTCCTCGACTTACAACTGTTCATTTAGTGACAGTTCAAAGATACAACGGCACTGAAAAAAGTGACTGATGACCATTTTTCACACTTACGATCGTTGCAGCATCCCCACGGTCATGGGATTTACATTCTGATGCTTGACACCGGATTCATATTTATGATGGTTGCCGTGTCCCGGGGTCATGTGATCATTTTTTACAACCTTCTGACAAGCAAAGTCAATGAGGAGGCCAGATTTGCTTAAGAACCGGTGCTACTAATTTAACAATCGCAGTGATTCGCTTAACAAATGTGGCACGAAAAATGTAAAATGGGGCAAAACTCACTTAACAAATTTCTCACTTAGCAACATAAATTCTAGGCTCGATTGTGGTTGTAAGCCGAGGACTGCCTGCATATACAATGGCCCCAAAGGCAGTGAACTCAGCAACCCCAGCCATGACGTGTGTGGACAAAACCCTTTCTGAGACATGCTTAAACTCCCAGAATGCTGGTGTCCACCAGCAGCGCCTGGGTGAATATCTCTACC
Source organism: Pseudonaja textilis (assembly GCF_900518735.1). The sequence continues at coordinate 10,750,420 of NW_020769318.1, forward strand.
CCACAGCCTCTTCTTCGAATCCTTGAACAAGCACCTAAACAAATCAATGTAAATAACACAATGAGATGATGAAGAACATATAACATTATAACTATGCAAAATATACTTTGCTTTATTCTTGCAGTGCTTTTAGAATTATGCCCAAAGTTGACTAGCAGCATTCCTGCTACAATGTAAGTGATCGTTATGCTGCAGTTACAGTATGTTTTAAATGGGTTTTTTTGCACTATAATTAGTTTTATAAGCAAAATAACAAACTGGGATTTGAACCAAGGCCAATTCAGTTCAGATCTAGCTAGAAAACTACCCTGATGCCCAGAGGTGGTATTCAGCAGGTTCTGACCAGTACTGGAGAACCAGTAGCAGAAATTTTGAGTAGTTTGGAGAACCGGCAAATACCACCTCTGACTGGAGATTTTACAGTATTCTTCCCCTGCCATACCCACCAAGCTATGCCCACAGAATTGGTAGTAAAAAAAAAATTGAATCCCACCACTGCTGACACCGCTTTCTATAAGAATTGGCAAAAAAAAATAAAAAGTATCCTCAGTATGATGAATCATCAGAAATGGCTTTGCTAAATCTACTGATGCCAAGAGACTATTAAGTTATTAAGAGTTGCTGCAAGTTTCAGTGAATAAACAGACTTATATCCAAGTTCCAGAGTATAATTGAAAGCAACCGTCCCTAACCAATTCTCTGGAAGGATCGCTAAACTTGCAACTGATTGTGTATGTGTGTGCCCCTGACTTTCAGTGTATTAGATCTAACTAGGCAACCCATGATCCATCAGTTTATTGTTTCAGATATGTCATCATTTCAGAAATATTTACTTAATCTAAGCAGAATGATAGAATGACCATAGGGAGGCAAAAAAAAGCAGTGGGAATGGGGGCAATTTCTGATTTCTTGCCAGTTTCCCCACTGACTTTACTTCTGGGAAGCTTGCGGGGAGAAAATCAATGTGAAAGCCAACAAGAAAGGTTGCAAGTTGCTCTGGTAGGTTTGCCCCACTTGCATACCCTCACCAGGGCCACTTCTGCACCTTTGTGTACCCTCCCCACACACCGCACCTGTGTGCAAATTCTGCAATCTGTGCTGCATTATAGCACACCCTCCTGACTCTTGGCATGCCTCTTATGCCCCCCTGGCTTCCTCCATACAGATCCTTCCTACAAAGCGATGTTCGCCAGCGAGGTTGAGAGGGAATATTTATCCTGCCTAAGCCATGCTCAGTGCCTTTCAACGAATCACTGAGGTTGCCTCTACTCTCTCTCTTAATTTCTTTAGGAAGTTGTGGGGAAATCAGGAGATTCAGGCAGTTCAAATGAGTATAAAAATTTATTGCAAGTTTAAGCTCTCTACAAGAATCCAACCAACTGACAGTTAAGGGAAATGAGCTGGAGTTAAGAGAGGCATTCAAGGTGGGCAGGACTTAGATCTCTTGTGGGCATGCAGGGACTCATGACTTATGATGTGTTTGACCCCTCCATCAGGCTCAGCCTGATTCCTACAAGTTGCTTATTGCTTATTTCTTTGGAGTTAATTTTTTTCCAAAAGACAAGCTGTATTGAACTGGGAGATTTTCCTTTCACTCTGGACAAAAGAAACTCTCAGTAAGTTTACAGAATAACAAGAGAAGCTTTAATTTTTGACAAGCAGCAAAAGGGGGAATAAATTGTTGATTTTGGAAAGTTAAGATGCTAGATGGCCTTGAAAGAATATTTCCGGTAGGGTACTTAAAAATTTATAAACAGTATATCAAGTCTTTGAAACTGCTTGTAAGAGATCCTCCTGTGGGAAAATTTTGTTGATTGGAAAATAAACTGATGATCTGAAGGGACTGAAGGGGAGAATAAAAGACTATTTTTGAAGAAAAACAGACACTTGAATACAATGGAGCAATACTATTTGACTATAGAAGAAATAAGGCTGTTTAGAAATGATTTTCTCAGAGGTTGCTTACAAGAGCAAGTGATACTATAGCAGAGGATATAGAAGATCAACAAATTTTCTTGAATAAAACAGAAAACTGACAGGGATTTGAATGTGGATTTGAAGTTTTAAAAAGTGTTGGATTAGAAAAATGATTGGAAAAAGATGTGGATTTCAATATGGATTTTAAAATGCCAGAATGTAAGAGCGGTATGGGAAACAATGCCAAAATGGATTTATCTATAAAACCAGCTGATACATGATGCAACTGAGGGGAATGTGGCAGGATGGCTGATTGGTATAAGGATTCCTGCCATGGGCAGGGGGTTCAATTTGAGGACCTCCAAGGCCCCTTCCAGTCCGATGATTCTATGACTCTATGTCCTAATAATCAAGGAGAAATTACGAATAAAAAAAAGCAGAAGAGTGAGTTGGAAAGCCTTCTTACTTTGGATTTATTGAAAGAATGTATGGAACAAAAAAAACCCTCTTCTTGAAAAGAGATAAAAATAATTGTTCAAGCTGTGCTTTGAAGGAGACAAAGAGAAAGTGATAAGAAATCATCTTGTGAGGCACTATATGATACGAAGATTTATAAAGTGAACCTGCTGAATAAGAATTAAAATATATGTTTTGTCACTTTTCTTCTTTTCTTTATTTTTTATATTTTTCTTAGCTTGCATTAGTTTGTTATCTATTTATTTATAAACTTTAATAAAATTATTGAGGAAAAAAAGAAAATGATAATGGCATAACCATGGCTGAGTACAACAGTGCTGAAACGGCCATAACTCTTCCTAATTCCAACCCCACAGGAATAATGGATCACAGATGTTGGATGCATTGTGCAAGTTAGTCCATTTGAGGTATCTTGTTGCACATTTTGTCCAGTTGCAGGTTACAAACAGACAAACTTGTGACACACAAGAGTGTTTGTATATATAGACATGTTATGTATACAGTGTAAACTATGGCACATAACTGTTTCACAATATTGTACATTGCTAAGATTCTGAAATTTGGAGTAGTTTCAGAAAAGGTCTGTATATGTCATCAGGGGCCTGAAATTGCAAATATTTGAATCATTGTGTGCAAACTGGGCAACTGTGAAAATTTGTTTAATAAAGTAATAAATAAAACAATTGAGGGAGGTAGATATGTTTAATGTTTAGAAAAGTTGACAGGATGCACGATAGCACTGTGCAAATATCTGAAGGGGTACCACAGTTTGTTCTCCACTGACTGAGTGGAAAATACACAATAATAGACTTAGATAGGAAATAGATGCCAACTGAATTTTTGAGGGGAAAAAAACTTCCTAAAAGTAAGAACGGGTCAATAGTAAAACCAATTGTAACCGGTGATGGCATTCCAAAAGAGGTCAGATTGATGTGTATTTGGAAGCCTTTAAGTTTAATCCACATTCCTGCACTAAGCAAAGGGCTAGTCTTGATGGTATAAATCAACCCTTCTATCTTCACGACTGTGATTTTATATCAGAGAGCCTGAAAAACTTAATTTAGACTGGCAGAAAAACAGAAGAAGTTAATGTTTCATGTCCCAGTTTCTGTTCCATGAAGGAGGCTGCTGCTTTTTTCTTTCCTTTTTATGAAATAAGATGACAGGATCTCAGCAACTTTAAAGGGCTGAAATCCTAGAAGGGATGTTTTCCCTCTAACAGCAGCTGAGAAGGCTACATCGGATTGATTTTTGCTTGGCACTTACTAAAATGAGGTGTATGAATCTGCAGATAAGAAAGCAGCCATCCCTCAGCCTCCTTCTGGGTTTCAGAGCGACCATTTGATAGCAGTGTTCCAATATTTGAGGGGCCGCCACAAAGAAGAGGGGACAACCTATTTTCCAAAGCACCGGAAGGTAAGACAAGAAACAATACATGGAAACTAATCAAGGAGAAAAGCTACCTAGAATTAAGCAGACATTTCCTGACAGAACAATTAATCAGTGGAACAGCTTGCCTCCAAAAGTTGTGGGTACTCCATCACTGGTACCTTTTAAAACAAAACTGGACTGGTATAAGATCTCCTGCTTGAGCAGAAGGTTGGAATAGAAGACCTCCAAGTGGGGTGGGATTCCACCGGTGTTTCTACTGGTTCGGTGACTATGTTTTGCGCGCGCATGTAAAAAAACCTTAAGCTGTGCTTCCTGGACAGTTGAAAAATGCTGTGCGCAGGTGCTGCACAAAACAGCTGAGGTTGAAAAAGCAGGAAATAAAGGTCAGGTAAGAGCCCGGGCAGGCGGGTGGGCCAAACAGCAGCAAACACAAAACCGGTTCGGTGTCTGCTGCTCTTCAGAGCTACCGGTTCTATAGAGCTGGGCAGAATCGGTAGCATCCCACCCCTGCCTCCAAGGTCCCTTTCAAATCTGTTATTCTCCATTGAGCTGCTTCGAGCATCCAGAGAGTGGGAGGTGCTTAGTCTCTGCTCAGATAGGCTGGGCTTAATTGTTAGGATGCTCTTACTCCTCCCTGGCTCCTCCCTAGCGGCCCCCAGTTTTAGCTCAGCCTTTGGTGTGGTAGGCAGCTTATCCTTGGCCGGAGCAGGAACACTTTGAGGTTTGGATTTCTTTAAAATGAACTAGATTCTAAATTGCTCTCTTCTTAGCTCCAACTGCAATTAGAGGGAAGCAGTCGGACCAAATTGCAGGTCGCCTATTGGCGATCTGGACACATTCACGTTCACAAGGCTCATAGCACCATTAATCGGCAGCCGCATTTCCGGGAGACACGTGGTTCCTTCCTTCCCTACAACCTTCTGTTATTGCCATTATGATTCAATTCGGCGCTGTTTAAACAGAGCGTGCTTTTCCTTCTACTTTTTTGCTGAGAATGTGGGGGCGTGGGGGTAGGAGCCCTTATTGTTCCCTTCTCACCACTCAATCGCGTACCAGCCATTTTTAGTTTGTCTTTTACTCCGATTGAGCGGTGAAAGTTTCTACTGTGTTGGCGCCAAAATACGGCCAGCGCCATCTTCTAGGGGGCCTGGTGGCTGTTCTATTTTGGCACACATTTTAACAAACACCGCCATAAACACGTTACATCGTGTGGGCATTTATCTCCTTAATAATATTTTGTGATAGGCTTTTAACACCCTCTAAGTTCCTGGTGCAGGTTACAGAGGAAAATAAAGATTGTTTCAACTCCCTTTACTCCGGTTTCGGGGAGACAAAAAAATTGTATATTCTTGTTGGCTGCCCTCACATTGGATATATATACAGATATTCATATATAGACTCAAAACACAGCAGCAAGCGACTACCAGGCTAAGTTCAGCCTGCGCAGACGGTGGTAGAGGGCCTCGTGTTCATTTGGCCTCCTGGTTTTTCTTCTTGAGCGTTCTCAAATTGGCATACTTACCCATTAGTTCACTCAAACATAAATAAATAAATAATAATAAATAACTAAATAAATCAAAATAAAATAAAACAAATTTTCAAAAAAGGGGGAGAGAAAGTTCATAGGGTTCCTTGCCCCTGTGGTGGTGCAGGACCCCAGACGCGCCAACCGTCCACATAGAAATATATATATTTATATATATTTGTTTTCTGAGGTCCATTTATATATATCTATATACAATTTCTCTATAATACAGATTCCCTCATAAATTGAGGTACCCAAGAATTGCAATGGAGAACAGAGAGGGCACTAGGACACAGACCTTAGATAAGTCCAAAAAAGCTAAGGGGCCATCAAAGGCCGCAGAGAAGGATGCCACCAGATGCCAAAAGGCACTGGAAAAGCAAATTGAAAGATGTACTAAGGAGGCTAAAAGAATTTCCCAACCTCCTCCCCCCAACCCAGTTGCCTCAAATTCCACAGACTCCAGTGGCCCTAGACTTATGCATGCCATCCAGACCTACTACCACCGCGCAGGCCCCATCAGCTGTTCAGGCTTCAAGGCAGGTCCCAGAGGCAACCTTTACACCAACAGCAACTGGCCTATGTCAGGAGGAGTTCCTGCCAGACGAAATTCCGGAAACAATGAGAGCTTGGATGGAACTGGCGATTTGCAGAGGAATCGCAGCGGGGATGCAACAATCCATGATGG
>NW_020769318.1:10756818-10773857 GCF_900518735.1 Pseudonaja textilis
CAGACAGAACCCTACGTCGGAATGTGATTCACAGTCAGTAAGATCCCTTGGCAGAACTGACCTGCATTATCCTCAGGCACCTCCCCAAGGGGAGTTTTCTATCATTCCACACCGGTAGTCACATGGGGTACAGGAAGAGGGAGAAGGAGAGGAGCAAATGGAGCAAATACATGCAGTATCAATTTAAGTTAGTGAAGCCCTATTGGAGGCAGATTCCCCAGACAGGGGAATGTTGGATGACGAGGGCATCAAGCCTGACCAACCTACCTTTATGGGGCTGTTCCATCCACAACTTTTCAAAGGTCTCCTTTTCAAGGCCAAGGCCACAGCTCATCTCGAGAAGGCTCCCTCTATCCAACAACCTGAATCTCAAGAAGAGTCAGATGACTTGATTTTCTCACAATCCATTAACGAGGTTGATATCATTCTAGTTCCACAAATGTTTTCAGATCTCATCCAGATATAGTGGGCCTCAGCAGCAGTTTGTCCAGCCCACACAACATTTGATAAAAAATTCTTTAATCTAGCTTCGGAATTTTCTAATTCCTTGAATATCCCTGAAATAGATGAGCCAGTAGCGGCCTTGGCATCCTCCTCCACCATTCCCATCAAGCAGAGGAGGCCCTTAAGCCAGAGGAGAAGAAAGCCGAGATAGCTCTCCAAAAGGCACATCATTCCGATGCGTGGGCCATAAGGGTGGCAACAACCACGTCCTTCTTCACTAGGTCCTCCCTCAGATGGCTCCATCACCTGAGGGACACCATACCAAATTCTAATGTCAGGGCACATCAGGACATCGCCAAACTAATGACAGCAGCAGTTTTCTGCGGATGCTACATACAATTCGGTCAAATTTTCAGCTCAAGCATCGCAGGTTACTGCCCGTCACTTGTTATGGCTTAGACATTGGCAAGCTGATACCAACTGAGGCCAGAAGCAAAAAGAAGATTCTCCCCTCCCTCCTTCATCGCTCAGACAACAGAACCTTTCAGCCCTTTCAGAGAGGCTCCTTTCATCCCTATTATCGAGGTACATTCTCACCTATTCCAGAGAGTCCCAGGATATGGGGTGCCCCACAGTCAGATAGATCAGAATTTGCTGATAGAACACGCAGGGGAGCACAAGGGAGAAAATCATTTAGAGGAATAGGGAGCAGGGGTTTCCGACACCCAAGATAACTCCAGGGATTTTGCTCCTATTGGAGAACAGTTAAGACTCTTTGCAGACCGTTGGGACTCCTCTACATCGGATTCCTGGGTCCGTGACACTGAGATTTGGCCTAGCTCTAGAATTCCGCTCCACTCCTCTGGACTTTTTCATGAAATGCCCTCTCTCCAGGGATCCTGTTAAAAGGAACTTGATGGAGACAGTGATCAAGCATTTATTGGAAATCAAAGCCATCCAACCAGTAGCCCGACATCAACAAGGGCACAGGTTCTATTCACTACTTTTCGTAGTCCCTAAGAGTTCAGGGGGATGGAGGGCAATCCTAGATTTAAAAAGACTAAACCATGCTCTAGTCTATCGCAAATTTAAAATGAGTACATTGCAAACCATTCTGCTTAGCATAAGGAAAGGCGACTTTTTAACTTCCATTGACTTAACAGAGGCTTACTTACACATTCCAATTAGACCTTCTCACACCAAATTTCTCAGATTCTGTTACAACAACCGACGTTTTGAATACGTCGCCCTGCCCTTTGGGCTGTCATCTGCCCCATGAACTTTTACAAAGTTTCTGGCAGCGTTAGCTGCCCGCCTTAGGGGCACTCCTGTCAGACTACAATGCTACCTGGATGACATTTTGATCTTATCTTCCTCATCTAGGCAGGCAGAATGGGATACTCAAATTACATTGCAAACTCTTCAGCAACACGGTTTTTCCATCAATTGGGCAAAGAGTCAGTTGTATCCTTCAACTCAATTATCTCACTTAGGCTCAGTAATAGACACGATGGAAGGAAAAGTTTTTCTATCCCCGGAGAGACAGGAGAGCATTAAAATTTTAGCTCAGAATACCAGAGGGCCCGGTTCCACACTAGATCGCTCCAATGGTTCCTACTTCCGTACCAAAAATCGGGGCAAAGCAACTCTAAGATTCGAGTTCTAATACCTGCAAAAGTCCTGATTTCTCTGCACTGGTGGACTGTTCCGGTCATAAACAAGGGTTGTCCATTGAGGGAGCCCCACAGACTCACCATCGCTATGGATGCCAGCCTGTTTGGATGGGAAGCACATTTCCAGTCCCTATGGGCTCAAGGGCATTGGTCAGCAACAGAATGATCGAACAGGATAAATTGGTTGGAGCTCAGGGCAATCCATCTAGCTCTTCACAGCTTTCTGCCACATATTCAGACAAAGAACATCCTCATACTTACAGACAACGTCACTACAAAGGCACATAACAACAGACAAGGGGGCACTCATTCGAAACAGCTCATGAGAGAAGCAAAGAGACTGTGCCTTTGGGCGGAAAGGAATGTGGCTTCCATCAGGGTGGAGCATATTTCAGGACTAACAAACACACAGCAGACTGGCTAAGTAGGGCTACAGTCGACCAATCAGAGTGGCGCCTGCACACGGAGCTGTTTCAGGAGGCAGTACAGAGGTTTGGCTTGCCAGTTATAGATCTGTTCACTTCTCCCCTGAACTCGCAGCTTCTGAGATTCATTTTGAGATACCCATCCCACGGGGTGGAGAACATTAATGCCCTTCATTGCCGGTGGCCACAGGGACTCCTATACGCTTTCCCCACCACCACCACTGATACCCAAGGTGATCCAGAAGCTACTGGACAAGAAAGCAGACCTGATCTTGGTGGCTCCATACTGGCCCAGGAGGCCATGGTTCACGGATCTCAGGGGTCTCTCCACAGAAGAACCATGGAGAATCCCACTGCACAGAATTCTGCTCACCCAGGGACCGATCCAACACTGGGACCCTCAATGGCTGCACCTAGCCATTTGGAGGTTGAGCAGAGACATCTAAGAAAGGGGAATCTCTTGACCAGAGTAATCAACACCATTTAAGCTGCTCAGCGACCTTCAACGAGCAGCATATATAATGCCACTTGGAATAGTTTCTATAAATGGTGCACCAAATCCAAAGTGCATCCATTTTCTCCGTCAGTGCCACAAGTTTTAGAGTTTCTTCAAGATGGGCTTGATAGGGGTCTCGCACCAAACACTTTAAGATGACAGGTGGCGGCTATTGCCTCAGTGGTGACCTGGAAAGGTCTAACATCCATCTCACACCACCCAAGGATAAGGAGTATTCTTCGAGGCGCCACAAATTTATGTCCACCGTTATCCAACCTGGGACCTCAACAAGGTACTCACAGCGCTCACAAAAGGCCCATTTGAACCACTGAAAACTACCAGTTTCCATCTTCTCACATACAAGGTAGTTTTCCTCATAGCATGATGTATCTCAGAAATAGCAGCTCTATCGGCCGTAAGGACCTCTGTATTTTTCATACAGACAGAGTGGTTCTCCATCCAGACCCCACGTTCACACCAAAAGTCAATTCTGCTTTCCACAGGGCACAAAAACTTGTTCTCCCAAATTTTTGCCCCAGGTCTTCTCAGGGTCTAGAACATCAATGGCACCGACTGGATGTCCACAGAGCTCTCAGTATGTACTTACATCGAATGGCTCCCTTCAGGAAAACTGAAGCCCTCTTTGTATCTTTTCAGCCAACCACTCAGGGCCATAAGGTCTTACCTCCTACTATAGGCAGGTGGCTGAAAGCCACAATAGCCAAGGCATACGAGACTCAATCATTACCCGTGTCTAGGGGCATCACAGCTCATTCTACAAGCGCAGCAACTTCAGCGGCCTGGGCCACACAAGCCCCTATAGCAGAAATATGTAGGGCGGTAACATGGGTTTCCCCATCTCCTTTCATTAGGCATTACAAAATTGATGTCTTTGCTTCTGCTGAGGCCTCCTTTGGAAGGAGGGTGTTACAATGAGTCCACTCAGACAGTGGGAGGGGGGCTCCAGACCAGACGGAGACCCTCCTGTAGGTCAAGCCAAGCTTTGGTATGTCCCACTCTCTGAATGCTCGGAGCAGCTCAATGGAGAAAGGGCATTGGTACCTACCTGATACACCCATTCTCGGTGAGCTGCGACGAGCATTCAGCCCCACCCAATATCCATCTGGGGGGATCCTGGTCTGGCCAACAACTAATCTAGAAATATGTAAATAATAGTAGTAGTAGTAGTAGTAGTAGTAGTAGTAGTGGTGGTAGTAGTAACCACAAACAAGCAAGAGAGTCAAGAGGGCAGGGGTTGCATCACCTCGTCTTCACCAAAACTGGGGGACGCTAGGGAGGAGCCAGGGAGGAGTAAGAGCGTCCTAACAATTAAGCCCAGCCTATCCGAGCAGAGACTAAACACCTCCCACTCTCTGGATGCTTGTCGCAGCTCACCGAGAACGGGCGTATCAGGTAAGTACCAAAGCCCTTTCTGTTATTATTCTGACCGGTTCTATGTTGGATTACTCTGTCCCTTTTACAGCAGCTCATTGGGAAGAAAGGAAGAGGAAGACAGCAAGAAACTAGACAAAAGGAGAGAAAGAGTAATGGCAGCAATCACTTCCTTTTGGCTTTGCTTGTTTTTTTTGCAGTGCAATGCCTAATATATTTACCCTACTCCAGTTTCCAGGAAATATAGCCCATAATACCTAGCATTCTCCACCTCTCCTTTAAAGATGCAGGGGAGTGGGGGAAATAGACACCAAACTTAATTCAGAGTGTCTCCTAGTTACATCCTTTATTTTTGTCTCTAGTGCATTTAAATGAGTCTGCATTTTTCATAGTACCTTCAAAATAGTATTATTTTCTAAACCAGGTCTGCAGCCCACTATATTGCATGCCCCCCCACCCCCCACTCCTTAAGCAGCTTGTCAGTCTGGTTCCCTGGGGATATTTTTCCCCTTCTCCCACTGATTATTTGTGAAAGCTGGAGGAGAGTAATTTTTCTATTGACTTGTGCTTTGTCAATTCTTCATATTGCTAATTGCCTAATTAGACACTCCAGCAGGGTTAAAGCATCTTTAATGGAGCTCTGCATCTCCTTCCCCTCCCAGCTGAAGGTCTTCATTTTTTTGAGAGGAAGTTGTCTGTTTTATATTTGGGCTGGAATTGGGCAGCTGAAAGAGACTGACTGTACTCTTGCAAGGTGCCTGAGTCACAGGTATGCATTTCCATTATGCAACCAGCAATTTAGCTATTACTAGACAACCCATGCCCCATTGGGTCATTGTTTCAGAAATAATATTTCTTTATCTTAAAACTGTGAGTGGGCTAAAAAGCAGTGAGAGCAGGAGTGACTTCCCACTTCCTGCCAGCTCCCCTATTGAATTTCTTTGTAGGAAGCTGGCAAGATCAGAAATCTTCCTTCCTTCCTTCCTTCCTTCCTTCCTTCCCTCCCTCCCTCCCTCCCTGTTCCTTCTTTCCTCAATCCCTATCTCCTTCCCTTCCACCATCCCTTCATTTCTTCTCTCCCTCCTCTTTCCTTCCATCCCTGCCTACTTCTCCTCCCTCCCCCTTTCTTCTCTCTCTCCCCCTATCATTTCTTCCTCCGTCCCTCGCATTCCTGCCACCTTCCCCATTTATTTTGCTTGTGGGAAGCCTGCAGCAAGCGTAGAACAAGAAAATTAGCTTGTATACCTGCCAGTGGACCCTGAGGTTCAACTAATACATGATGCAGAACGTTCACAATTCTAGTTTTCCTGCTTTTTTAAATTTCAAAGCAGCCACATAAGGCTGTTACTTGGATTGTAGGAATAATTATGAGGATGAGACCCAATTGTTTCCTCCTGCAAATGCTTCCCAGTCTAGGTTGAATTTGCTACAAAATGGGATGGAGGTTAATATACCGGTATTTAAAACTGCAGGTTTCCATGAGACTAAATGGATGACAAGGTGATTCCCAGGAAAGAAACAGTATGGGAGAGAAGAGTTAAGCCCTTTCTCTTGCAAACCATCTCCCCAGATAAATTATTGACACTTTCAGTATTGACACTTTCAATAATAAGGTATTTTTGAAATAAAGATAAACGATATAACTCATCTCTACATAAATGATTTTGATCAAGCAACAGCCTCTTGTCTAGCTTGGATTAAAATATCTTTCTGCCTGTATTTTCCATCATATGCTCACCACAAAAATAATACACCTCCACTCAAATATTTCCAAGGCTTAACATCTAATAGGACTACTGTGCCCCAGCTCCTGCCAAATTAGCAGTTCAAAAGCATGCAAATGCAGCTAGATAAATAGGTAGCACTTCAGTGGGAAGATAACAGCATTCCATGCACCTGGGCATATGGTCATGCTGGCCACATGACCACAGAAGCATCTTCGAACAACACTGGCTCCCTCAGCTAGGAAATGGAGATGAGCACACAAACACACACACACATACACAGTCAGACACAACTGGGCAAGCGAAGCCTATACCTTTTTTTAATTTAAGCTGCACAAATCTGACCAATAAAGGGCAGCAAAGAGATCACTGCACTCCAGTTATCAGGTATTCCAGGAGTGGACCCAAGTTATACACCCAATCATGGTAAATCCCAAGCCTTCTGAAAAAAATAGCTAAGATTTTTAAAAGCATACTTTAAGGAATTTGGGAGCTCCCTTTACACATAGTCCTAGATTAACATGGCACATGGAAATGGAGGTAGAAAATCATGATTTGGGAACAGAAAAGTGCATTTACCATGCAATATAATACATTGCTTAGGAGAATGACTTAATTGACCCAACCTATCCACTGGTTAACATGGAGCATTTGGTGGACTTGTCTCACCCCTTCACCTGAACTCCTCAGGGCAATCTTCCCATTGGCTAATATGGAATTGCTTTAGCCAATGCATACACCTCCCCTTCTCCCCTTTTAAGGACTCTTGGCCTGGGATGAAGACTGGGGGTGGGGGCCAGCAAGGGCAAGCTGTCACAGCCTTCACATCCTGTGCTGATGATAAGGTCTATGCACACTTTTCCAGGCAGGTTATTTACTCCACAGGGTGCTTTCTGGGAAAGAAGTACAGCTGTGCTATGATGTCCCCAGTTGGCCTTAAGGTAAGTTTTGTAGTTCTTCTATTTTGAAGCAGAGGCCCTTGGGTTCCTACTGTGACAGGTGAAGCGAAACAAACAATTACATTTTTTAAGATTGCTACGTCTGTTGATCAGTCCAGCTAACTGCATGATTTCCCTTCAACTTACAAAGCCTTTTGGAAACCGGAGTGGCCAGAGCTGTTGGGAAGTACAGGGACTCAAAGTTTATTTTTAGCTAAACAGGAGAAGGAGGAGATCTCAGGACTTGGATAGGAAGGCACATATATATGAGCTTATTGCAGAGGTATTATCTAAATCAGGTAACAGCTGGTTCTGCCACAGCTCCTCATCCTCTGGCTGGACTGGCCCCTGGATACTAAGTCTGGATCTTGCTTAATGGGGAATTGGGCCAACCTTACTCCTGAACTGCAGCATTGTGCAAATCAAAGGAAGGGGATGCAGAGGATGTGAATGGACAGGTGACCAGCAGCAGCCCAAACAGACTATCCTTGATTCAGTGAGTATCTGAGCAATAGGGTACCAAGTTTATAAAAGATGTAAATTTATTTAGAGCAAATGGCAGCATTTATAAAATTAAAGGTGTACACACACTCCACACACCCTTTAGTATACATTCCCTTTTATTCAGAGTAACTTATACATCACTTTCTACCCATCCTATCTATGCCATTCATACTGAGTCAATTTGTCTGTGTTTCAACAAATCTTTGCTCCTTTCCCTTATGAGTTACTTAATTTTTTTAACCCCACTATTATTTTTGGTTAACTGAAGATAATATACATACCTAATGTCCCTGTCTCCTATTTTCCCCCAAACAACAACCATGTGAGATGAGTTGGGCTCAGAGAGAGTTCTGGCCCAAAGTCATCCAATTGGCTGTCATGTCTAAGGGAGATTTAGAACTCGTCCTTCCTTGTTTTCTAATCTGGTACCTTTCAGATCTGGCAGTTTTAAGATGTGTGGGCTCTAATGCTCAGAATTCCCCAGCCAGCATGCTGTCCCCAAGTAGTCTCGTATCCTTGTATTATGGGAATACAGGTCCCAAAATCCTTTGACATTGCCATACCTGCCATGCTAGAGGAACATTATTCTCTGTCATACTGGCCATGCAGTAACAGTTCTGAGGTAAAGCTGTCAATAAGTCCGGGAGCTCAGAAAACTAAACTTCTGCTCCCAGTGAAGACTCAGACTGGATCCTGCAACATTACCCTGGGACATGCATATCTGCCTTCATTCATGCCACATCTTAGAATCCGTGTGCTTGTAAACAAGGAATGGTGTTAATGGGCTCTTTCCAGCAATGTGTAATAACAATGGAAGCTATTCATCAACATGCAAAAGGATAATGGTGTATAATGAACTACAATTGTGCTTATTGCAAGTGAACAAAAGAAAAAGAAGATTTAAGAAAAGGAAAAGGATCTTGGTGAAAGCTTCACTGTTGAAAAGGTTTCTCTGGCTAAGATGCCTAAATTAAAAAAGCAATTGGCCAAAGGAGGCCAATGTCATTATTTAGATAGGCGACTAATTCTTTTTGACAGCTCAGTGCTTTGCAACACGGACAAGTAAATGTTTTTTTCAGGACACAGACTAATAATCTTGAGATAGAGGCTGACTGCTGGGTATTTGGAGGAACATGGTATCAGTAGTGAGACAGCATAACTGAAGATATGGCAAGGAAATGGGACAACATTTCTTACATTTGCTCAAACTTAAGTGGATAGACATTTTCTGAGAACGTTTCTGTCTGGATTTCTACAATCTTAGTATCAATAGAGGTCAGTTGGGTCATCTAACCAAGGAAACAATCAAACTAATCATCGAACTAATCAACCCAGAGTTCTCACTCAAGACAAAAATGTCCAGGCTCAAATGACCAAATTTTGGACACATTGTGGAAAAGGTGGAAGGAAAGATAAGAGGATGATTACCAGCAAAGTGAATGGCACCACTAGATCCTAAAGGACCCAGTGGAGGAAAATCTATCGATGTAGTTCCTAAGAGACAGAGTCAACTTGACGGCATATAATCAATCAATCAATCAGTTTAGGCTACTGAATCCAATCCTGTATTCTGTGCAGGTAAAACATCTCTGAAACATCTTTCTCACC
The DNA here is from genome assembly GCF_900518735.1 of Pseudonaja textilis. The sequence goes on from NW_020769318.1 coordinate 10,766,023, forward strand.
TCTGCTTGACCACTTCCACTGTAGGGAGCCCAGAATCACCCTTCTGATTGCTCAATGCTTTTCTGACTACATCTCTCCAGGAGCAAGTAGGAGCTGGGCTCAGGGGCTAAATCATTCCGCCTGTGATTTTTCTGAACCCAATTAATTCTACTGTTTCCCCCTTTTTACATTACATCCCTTCAGGAATTTGGGGAGAATTATCACATCTGTTCCCCACTTCTTACTCTTTTCAATTTCATGTTAAAGATACCCAATACCATCAAGCTTTTTAATAGAACTTATTTTTCAGCTGGATGACAAATTTCATCATGTCCTTTGAACCTATTCCAATTCACCTACACTATGTTATCATGCTAAAAATCAAAAATTGTTCCAGACCTGAGTACTTTAGAATGAACTTGATGCAGTAATTGCTAAACTGGAAGCCAGAAGTAATTATATGTCTGATAGTACAAAGGCACTACTAATTACATTTATGTTACCATAATATATAAGCAAAATTCTGTATTTAAATTAGAGAATCTTATTAAAGATTTTGTGAGAGTATGCATTTATCATCATTATATAATGTCTGTGTACTAAACTAATTAGTTCCACCTGTTCCTTTAAAAAAAAATCCAAAATCCATAATTGAGTGCTTCATTTGCTAGGAGCAACAGACAAAGCATCGTTTCTGTGTTTTGCTAATTTGTCCCACTGAACAAGGAAGCTGGCCAGGTAATTCTGGAAGTTAAAATCTACACATTTTAAAGTTGTAGGATTCCAGGACTATGGATTACATTAAGGAAAAAAAACAGCTCCAAAAATGGTTATGGCAAAACTGCATGAAAACTGCATAGCAAAATCCCAAGAAGTTGAGAAAAGGCATTTTTACCTTATTTTTTTAATAGAGCAGGTTTTTTAATTGTACCTGTATTTATTTAGAGTATGGCATACAATGTCAAGGAAATCTACACATGCTAGACACAATACAGCCCTGACAGCCGACATTGCTAGTTCATTCCATTCGGCGCTTGTGCACCTATACTCAGTGCATCACAGGGAGCAAACTAGCTATACACCAATTAGCTAGTAGTGCTTGTGTTGTTACTCTTCCAGACTCCTCCGTCAATGTGCCCTCGCCTCTTGTGGCAATGCCTCGCATCTGGCCAGATCCAGCACTGGCTTCTGCTCTCCGCACACATGAATGCAGCTAGGTATTTTCCCCTCACCGAAGTGATAACCATTTATCTACTTGCAATATTGCCTACTTTTAAAGTGTTGGGTGGGCAGGAGCTATGGATCAAACGACAGGAGCTCACTCTGTCTCATGGTGCTGGGGGTCAAACTGCCGGAGTGCACACCATTCCTGGCCAGTGGTTCCAGCATCATTAAGCCTCCACACCATCACATACCCACCAATTGCACCTCTGAAAGATTCCAATGAGTTTACATTTTTGTTTGGCAGGAAGCAGAACCAATTCCAGAAAAAAAAATATTTTCTTTAATCCCCACCTACTAATTCTATTTCCAGATTAATGCCTTTTTAAAGTGGTAAGAAGAAACAATTCCTTGGGTCGATTATACTGTCATTGGAAACTGGAAACTGAAAACAGCCACAGATAGCCTATACCACATATCAAATATATAAAGTCAAAATAAATACTCTACTGTTTCAATCCTGGCGATTTGTTTACTGAAAAGTAGCATTTCTGCAGGAGTTTTAATTTCCTTTGTCCTCATGTAGCCTTTTCCCTCCCTAAGCTCCTCCGAAACAATTGCAAAAATGGAAGAGATGAGAGCAAGACATCTGGATGGCAGATGTATTGGATTGTCATAATGCATCTTCCCAAAAGGCATTTATATCATACACACCATCCTCATGATTTTCTGTTGTCCTTTGGAGACTAGCAGTGATGGCTGCCCTTATTTACTAAAAATACTTCTATGACATTAATAATATTATTTTCTTTTTCTTTATATCATAGAGCTGGTAAAGGCCACTTCACCCATCCAGCTGAAACACACACAGAGAGAACAAAAATTCAGATACAAGCTCTCACACAACAACAAAGTTGGAAGAGACCATTTAGGTCATCAAGTTTAACCCCCTGCTCAGTGCAAGAAAACCGACTGAGTTATCTCAGACAAGTTGACTGAACATATCCAATGGGAATAAGAGCCCACCATCTCTCTGGGTGACCATTTTCAGTATCAAGCTGATCTAACATTTGTGATATTTTTAAAAAATTCATGTTAAAGACTTATATACTCATTTCATTGTGAAATGGCCCAGGGCATAAAAGTAGCATCTAATCAATTCTCTACTCAGCTCACTCCCTGTATCCAGGTTCCAACTTTTCTCAAAGGCTATAAGAACTTTCCTTTGTTTTCCTTGTTAATTAAAGCTGAGAGTCCATGGATATCCAATGAAATCAGACACTCCAGTCTATTCTTTCTGGCTTTTTATTTGAAAGAAGCAAATTGCCTATTGATTAATTGAATGGTGGGGTAGCCATTAGCATCTTCCTTCCCAGTGAAATGTCATTCTTCTGTGTGTGTGTCCCCATCACCCTGACTCCTGTATCTGTGCTTTCATTCCTCCTGAATTGGGTGCAATCTGGATTTTCTCTTCTCCCAGAAAAACATCAGAAAAATCCTGGAGATGTTCAACAAATGGAACCCCATGAAGATGAAGATCAGGGGGGAAAAAGGCTAGTAACCTTTCACTCTCTCATTATTTCTGCATTTTAAAAAATTATTTGGGTGTGTTTTTTTTTGCAAAGATTCATAAGGATACAACTGAAAGATGGAAACTCTGAGAATCTAACTGGAGTATCATGTTATAAATAATACAATGAAGCTTGAAGGATGCAGGTGTTGTTATAAGAGTGAAGATCTTATTTGCCCTCCAGATATTACTGAATTACAACTCCCAGTATCCTTCATTACTGGCTATTTAAACAAGGAGCTCTGGCATTTGAAGCAATACCTAGATCACATATAAACCTAAGGTTTCCGCAACCTTAAGATGTGTGGACTTCAACTTCCAGAACTCCCCTGGAAGTTGGCTGAGGAATTCTGGGAGTCGAAATTCACATACCTTAAGGTTGCTGAAAAAAGAAACTCTGATCTAGAGGAATACAGATTCCATATACAAATGAACTCAACTTACAGCAGTTCATTTACTGACCATTCAAAGTTACAATGGGACCAAAAAAGGGACTCATGATCATTTTTCACACGTACAATTCTTACAGCATCCTCATGGTCGTGTGATCAAAATTCAGAGGCTTGGCAACCGATTCATATTTATGACAGTTGCAGTGTCCCAGGGTCATGTGATCACTTTTTGTAACCTTCTGACAAACAAAAGTCAACGGGAAAATTAGATTCATTTACCAACTGTGTTACTAACTTAACAACTACAGTGATTCACTAAACAACTGTGGCAAGAAAGGTCATAAAACGGGGCAAAATTCACTTAAAAACTCACTTAGCAACAGAAATTTGGGGCTCAACTGTAGTCATAAGCTGAGGGCTACCTGTAATTTTCTTGGCAACAAAAGATGCATAGTTTGACATTGCCTTTACTGATTTTGTTTGTTTTTAATTTCTTAATCTACCCTAAATCCCTGTTCACTCAGGGAGCCTCTTATATAAATACTAACCATTTTTAACCTTGCTTAGTTTTTTTCCCCCAAGGTCAGCCAAGGTCAGCTGGATGCTGCTGGATGCTGCTTCTGGACTAGCCATGCAATTGATGCTCAAATGCTCCTCCCAGAGGCACGTGCAAAATATGTTCCCAGATCAATCAATGAATATTCATCTCAGATTGGAATGAACACTTAATCCACTGATGGTTTTTGTCCTCCTAAAAAAATGCTTCAACTCCAAGGTCCTCAGAAGATTACAAGCCTCATCCTTTCCCTTTCTGCTATCTTTTCTATTCAAAATTCATCATTCCTTCTCCAAGCTTCCTACAAAAATAGTCAAAACAAAAAGGAATGCAAACAGATGAGTGCTCCCATTCCACTTTGCCAATTACAATAACTTTGTTTAAATTTGCAGGCCAACAATGCTATTTGTAGTTGAAAACAAAAAAACAGTGGAGAAAAGACTCAAGGAAGTACAGAATTATTCTGTCTGGACTATGATAAGATCTCACAGCTTCTCCTTTGACAAGTGGGTCCCCCCTACTCCACTCACTGGGAAATTCTGGGATTTGAAATCCACATATCTTCAGGTTGAGAAACATTGTTCTAAACTCTTGAAGGCACTGACAGACTTTGCTATACCTCACAGTGAACCCGATAACCTTTTACTGAGACAATGAACATTCAACTGGCTAAGGAGAATTTTGCAGCACATATATACTGCCTTTCCTCAAATATCCCTAACAGTAAAGAAACACTGAAATTCCATTTCCCTAAAACTGGTAGGGTACACATTTATGTATTACTTTTATTTCAACTTTTTCCTTTCGGATTTTAATTTGGCACACTTGAGGAGTGGGGTGGGTGGGGGTCGCCTGATTATTTTGTTTCCTTGTTTCAACAACAGCCAATGTACAGTAGTATCAAAGAATACCTTGGACTAGCTGTGAGACCAACCAATAAGTTATGTTACCCAAGGTAAACAATACTTTCTAATCAGAATACCACATCAACAAACAACACTGCTTGTTTAACTTCTCTGCCCACACACCTGGGGAAACAGCTAGGCCTTCATAATCTTAGGAAAGGATAACAGGGTTGGTGCCATTGGATGTCCAGGATGATGCTGTCCACAAGGCAGCAGTGTCACAGAAAAACCACAACTCCTGATCCAACAAGATGGCATTGTTCAATACAGGAGGAGGCATTCTCTCCCTATTCGATCTGGTGAGAAGGAGCAGAAGCAGTGGGAGAAATGTCCCACAAGGAGCCTGGCCTTATGTCTTGTAGGGTTTTATAGGTAACAATTAGCACCTTGAATTCCACACAGAAACCTACTGGGAACCAATATCATATGAGTACAGTGAAAATGCCCATAAATGCATTCCAGACTAAGTTCCCAATGCTTTTCAAGGACAGCCCCACATAAAGTGTGTTAGAGTAACCCAGAAAGGAGATGACAAAGACATGGATTACCACAAACAAGGCCTTTCAATCCAGAAATGGGCACAATATGTAGAAGACAAATCTTTCAAAAGTCCAGGTTATGGTTGGGGGTAAATAGAATGAGTGGTCACAGAACTTCTTCAATGAAAGGTGGGATATAAATTCAAATAATTGCATTGATAACTGCAATGAAAATAAGAACTTCCTTTTCAAGCATAGAGTCTTTGCTGCCCAAACCTTACACATGTTACCGATTGCTTACCAAGCCCTTGGTTCTGCTGTTCCCATTCAATTGCATTTGGTACATGATAGGATATTCCGGAGAGCTCTCCTGCAGGATTTTCCAAACCTTCCAAGGGTTCTTGTGAGGTTTCCCCAGGAACAGTAAAACTAGAGAGGTCAGCATCATCTAAGTTTTCATCGATTAAACTGGGTTCTCTGTCATCATCATTCTCTTCTTCATCCTCATCCATATCCTCCTCTTCCTCTTCTTCTTCCTCCTCCTCTTCCTCTTCCTCCTCCTCTACCTCTAAAGAGATAGGAATTAAAAGAAAGATGATATTGAAAAGAAATCATATTATGGTGTTCATTGATGGCAACCAGGTTAATGAATTGCTTTGTACTCCTTTTTTAATGAATTGAAGTAAAGTTGGAAGATGCTTGAAATACAGGCTGTTATCTTGTGTGTGGGAGAATTAATTAAAGTCTGTTCCTCAGTGAGGAATGGTAGTATTTGGAAAGTTCCAAAGATACAGCTACTCATCCAATACAAAGTAGTTTTTTTCTTCTTTTCCTCTTGTCTCATAATCTTGATGACTACTTCTACCCATCTATGGAATGAAGAATATCTTAAGAGGATGGCCTTTCAGTAGAGATGCTGTCAGGATTCCAGCAATCACATTAATTAAATCATGATTCTTGAGCCAAACTTCAAAGGATTTAATTGTGGTGACATACTGGCACTGCCCTGTATGAAGCCAACTCTGGCATACGTAATTTACAATCACCTGTGACCCTGTTTCCCCCCTCCCCCCTGGGTGTCTCATAAACCAGATTTTCCAATTGAGCATGTTCGTGGGCTGGGTGTCATCATTCACATTCTCCAATTAAAATATATTCCTGGGCAAAAACTCTGGTATTTTAGTTACAATCTTTTAAAGATAAGAGTTGGAATGTACTTTCACTTTGCTGCACTGCTCTTCCAGATTTCCTTCCCTCCCCCCCCCCCTTTTTTTAATGGCAATTACTAAAACAGGCATGGGAATGTTTTATGAGTTGACAGATACATTACAATCCTAATGTCGATTGGACCATTTGCCCAATGATTGATACTCACACCACTAGAAGTAAAAGTGGTTTAACTTCCTTATGGGTTTTTAAAATTTTATTTCATTTTACCCTTTATAAGTGACTGAAATTTTTGGGAGGCTTAACATACTTATTAGGGAGCTTAATTAGTGGGAACAGAAGGTCAAATATTGTGCCACTGAAAATGATCACTTGCTTGTGTAATTCTGGATGCTCTACCTGAATCTGCAAAACAGATGCATGCAGCATTGACTAACGGTGATTTAAGAAAATCTGCCCAAGTTTGGTGATCTCCAGATATATTGCGTATATTCTACAGATATATCCTACAACTTCTAGCCAGCATGGAAACAGCTTGTGGGCTGGGAATTCTGAGCGTTGGTCTAAAATATCTGGAAGGCATCATATTTAGATATCAATCAAGCATAATAGTGTCTTTAAGAGACCCTTGTTCTTATGACAGATGCAACTCTGTTTGTACTGGCCCAATATTAGAATTTATTCATCATTATCACGCATAATTTAGTCTTTCAATAAAAGCTTTCTTCATGCATACAATGAGGCTGCACTAGAGGCCTTTTTTTTTTTAATGAAATAGGAATGTTATCCATTGAATTTTAGTACTTTCCTGTCCCCTTTATTTCAACTGAAAATAATTAAATATCCTAGGTCAAACCAGTGGATATTTGACTGATCAATTCTCATACTTCCAGACATTGTGCAAAAGGATGAATGCAGTGATTTCATGCATCACAGAAAGAAATGCATTGGGTTCTTGCCTATCTCTAAAATATTTTGCTCTAACACTGCATTACCAAATTACATTACAGTCCTCGGTGTTAGAAACAAAAGGAAACATTGCCATCAGTTGGTCATAAAGAGTCCCTGCAATCTTCAGGGAAGTTCAGAAGAAGAAAAATCCCAGTGAAGAGGGAAGACATTAATAAGAGAAAATGCCAGCAAATCAATCAGTGAAATAACAGTTTTTCCATTTTTGTGTGTTTCCTCCTGATAGTGTTTTAAAGCAAAATAAATGCATAAACTAAAAATAATAAAGTTACAGATAAAAGTAATGGGATTAAAGTTGGTGTTTATTATGTATTTCTATCACTCAGATACACAGATAGAATAAAAACAGATGGCAGCCAAATTAAGAATTATGCCCGTCTTGATACTTCGTGAATAGAGACCAACACAAGCTGGATTCCCACCTTGATCCATGATTGGGATCTGTACACAACATCCATAAACAACGATGTGTACACATACACTTCTGCTGATACTTTCCACCTGTCAACCCTGAAAGCTGATCGAAGCAGAAAAACCTTATTTTAATTTTGACAAATCTAAAAAAGGAGGTGGCATGCTACAAAGGAAACTGCCAGCCTCTAGTCTATGGAGATTCTCAATCATCCAAATCATGGTTGTCCCAAAGGTGCTTTTTTT
>NW_020769318.1:10777292-10961066 GCF_900518735.1 Pseudonaja textilis
GATAGATAGATAGATAGATAGATAGATAGATAGATAGATAGATAGATAGATAGATAGATAGATAGACAGACAGACAGACAGACAGACAGACAGACAGGAAGAGGGAGAGAGAGACAGAGGGATCTGCCTCCAAGTCAGTCTTGATTTCTTGAAACTACAGGCACAAACCCATGCAATTTTCTAGGCAACATTTCCAGAACTAATTACCATCTTCCTAGGCTAAGTGAAAATGACTACATACTCCAAAGCCATCCAGTTGGATTCTATGCATTAAGGCAAGCTTAAGACTTACAACTTATTAAAACTTTGCTAAATTTCAATCCCCAAGGAAAATAGGTCCTGAATCTTGGTCATGTTCTATAACCCATTTGAGGAATTTCAATTCCAAATTGTTTCCCTATAATACACTGTTTCACCAAAGTTACAAACAATCAAACAGACATAAGAGTTTTAGTACTATATAGATATTTGGACCATTACACTCTCACAGTCAATTCCTGTTGGGGAGTATTCAGACTTTAAAGATCCCTGTTCAAATCATCTTAGTACCTTCTGATTCCAGACTTTCCAGCCCATAAGTTGAAGCTGTGGTCATTCGGTGGGCAGCTAGAACTGTGGTTTGCCTTGTAGAAGATGCCAAAGAAGGCAGAGTCATTTCATTTGGCACCCTCAGGTCAGCCAGCGTTGCAGGACTATAGGTAACAGAGATGATCTCTTTATTCTCTAGGAGAGTGACAGGTTCTGGAAGCCAAGCAAGAATCATGACTAAGAAAGATGTCTCATGTTATAATTTTCATCATCCTTAACCAATGGCTGGAGATAAGAACCCCAACTAGTGCTAGCGGATGGAAATAGATGAGAATATATATTTCATATAAGTGGAAATTCTTAGCACATGAATTAAGGATGATTCCCAAATGTTTTGAAGCTATTTGAATTGATAAAGGAAAATATCTGTAGCTCAGGGTTGACATGAGAGGTCCTTGATGCTCACTGAGCTTGCTTGTTTTCTTGCAGACATTTCATTAGTAACATCAGGGATGGGATTCTACCGGTTTGGACCGGTTATATAGAACTGGCTGTTATGATTCTGCCCAGTTCGGAGAACTGGCAAATCATGCCCCTGACTGGCTCTGCCCCTCTCCGCCCGCCCCTCCCCTCCCCACCCAGTCTGTCCTTATCGCACATGCGCAATATCGTGCACATACCCGACATCGCTGACTGTTTTTTTTCCAGCCCAGTCACTACTTAAGGTATTTCTTTTTTTTTTCCCTCCTGACCAACTGTTCCTATGATCAGCTGTACCAGGATTCCCCACGCTGCCTTACTGCTTCACCCAGGAAGCTTCCCTGAGGCCCAGGAAGGCAAAAAATGGAGGGGGGATTCACAGCACACACACACCCTGTGCTCCATTTTCTGCTTTCCTGGGCCCCAAGGAAACTTCCTGGGAGCAAAAAGCCCCCCCCCCCGGAGACTTCCATGAGGCCCAGAAGGCCCCAAAATGGAAGGCGGGGCTGCTGTGTGCCCCCTCCAGGGTCCATTTTTTTCGTCCTGAGTCCCAGGGGAGCCTTCTGGGAGCAACCCCCCCCCCCCCAGGAGGCTTCTCTGAGGTCCAGAAGGCCCAAAACCTGGGAGGGGGGGAGTTGCCAAAAAAACAACCCATGGGCAAACCTCAGATAATGAAGGTTCCAAAGCAAATACAACTCAAGCAAACAAAGTCACTAATGTAAAGGAGGATTAGAGAGAAGAAGTAAACATGTTAGACTTTAACTAGAGATAATTAATTGCGTTAATTACTATGCTAAAGAGTAATGAAAGTTAAGCAGAAACCAAAGTTAACCAATGTTGGAGGATTACTAAAAATGTGTATAAATGTAAGACTAGACTCCAATAAAGTTCATCATGATTCATTTGATCATGATCAAACACCTCGACTGCTTCGTCATTACAACAGTGCCCACCCAGTGACAGGGCCACACCCACAGAACCGGTTGTTAAAAAATTTGAATCCCACTTCTGAGTAACATCATCAATGCTAGCTCACTAGCACTGATGAAGTTACCTAGTTTGGGTAATGAAATGTCTGCAAGAAAACAAGCTAGGTTAGAGAGCACCAAGAGCCCCTCATACTTGAATTGGTAAATACATTTACTTCTTACAGTAAATAATTCTACCACGTCATTATGTGGGGTATGAAGAAAAAAAATTCTTCCGGTGTACCCTGAATCTCTAACCATCTCTTTCAATGGATGGTCTTGAGACCTAATATTAGAGTTGAAAGAAAATTTCTACCATCTAGTTCAGTGTTTCTCAACCTTGGGGGCTTGAAGATGTGTGGACTTCAACTCCCAGAAGTTGTGCTGGCTGGGGAATTCTGGGAGCTGAAGTCCATACATCTTCAAGCCCCCAAGGTTGAGAAACAATGATCTAGTTGATTGCAACTGTATTTAACATAATTTATTAATTTACTTAACTTTTCAGAATACATATCTCAAAATAGTTTATAATCTAAACTGCAAAATACAATAATACAAAAATTAAGAAAAACCACAATCACAAACATTATACGAATGCAAAAAGAAATAAACACTATAAAGTGCACAGATACATTAAATTCCTAATATTCCAAAAGTGTATAATTTGTAATTTGAAAACTAATAAACAGACTTTTTTCTACTCCTCTCCTGCCTACTAATTGGGGTTATAAGGTCAGGGTTATTAACTAGGACAGAACTTCAATAGAAAACTTAATGGTGGGTGAACTGATATGAGATTTGGCATTCTTAATACCATGCATTTTTTCATGACAATTAATATACTAAATTGCCTTACATTAGATCAGATTGCAGATAGCCCCTGACTTATAACAGTTCACTTAGTGACCATTCAAATTACAACAGCATTGAAAAAAGTGACTTATGACCATTTTTCACACTTATGATCGTGGCGGCATCCCCATGGTTATGTGATTTACATGTGAATGCTTGACAACTGACTTACATTTATGATGGTTGCAGTGTCCCAGGGTCACGTGATCATCTTTTGCAACCTTCTGGCAAGCAAAGTCAATCGGGAAGCCAGATTCATTTAACAGCGGTGTTATAGTAATTTAACAAACTGCTGTGATTCACTTAATAAATGTGGCAAGAAAAGTCATAAGATGGGGCAAACCCAGTTTACGAATTTCTCATGTAGCAACATGAATGTTGGGTTCAATTGTGGTCGTAAGTTAACGGCTACCTGCAGGGATGGGATTTTTTTAACAACCGGTTCTGTGTGCATGGCTAGGTGGGCATGGCCATCTGACTGGGTAGGCATGGCTTCTTCTTCTTTTTTTGCAGTACCCCTCCCCTGTTTTTGGGTGTCCTGGGCCTCAGGGAAGCTTCCTGGGGGCCATTTTTGCTCCCAGAAGGATTCCCTGGGGCTTAGAAAGGCAAAAAATGGAATGGGGGCATGCAGCTCCCCCCACGAACCCCTTTTTGCCTCCTGGGCAAAGCAGTAAGACAGCAAGGGGGATCCCAGCACAGCTGATCATCAAAACAGCTGGTCGTCAGGAGGAGGGGGAAAAAGAAATATCTTAAGGAGTGACTGAGTGGAGAGAACACAGTCAGCAATGTCAGGCATGTGCGCAATGTCACTCATGAGCGATAAGGACTGACTGAGCAGGGAGGGAAGGGGCGGGCAGAGAGGGAAGGGGTCAGCCAGGGGCATGATTTGCTAGTTCTCCAACCTGCGCAGAATCATAACAACCGGTTCCATAGAACCGGTCCAAACCGGTAAAATCCCACCCCTGACTACCTGTATTTGCCTCCCTAGCAAATTTGGATATTTTTTTTCTTGCAAGCATTAAACCACAATAAACATAAAAATAGCTCTTACAAGAGGACTGAAATTAATTCTGACTAACTGCTAGATGAAGCTTAGGACCACAGGATGTCCATGCATGGCATAACCTAGGCTGGGCATCCTATGGCCCGTTGACTGTTATTGAACTATATTAAAACTCCCAAAAGCTCCAACCAATTTGATGAATGGTGAGGTATACTATGAGCAGTAATTCAGTGAGGCATGAATTATCAGACTTTTGTCTATCAGAATTAGATACAACTTTCCAAATCTCACATAGAAAGATCTCTCCCATCAACCATTCAACTGAGATGTCAGAGATTGACTCAGAATTAAATTAAGGGGTGGGGGAATCCAACCAACCTTTAACTTCCACCATTTTCTCTGGGAGATGGGTGGAAGGAGGAGATTCTGTAGGAGCAACTGTTTCTAATATCCTCAAGAGTTGGGGGGTGCTGGAAACCGCTGATATCTGAGTTGCCAATTCTATTTCTTTCATCATCACATTTTGTGATTCTGTAATCTTCTGGGTAGGTAGGCCTCCTGAGATCCCAGGGGATGGCACAGTAGCAGTACCAGGGAAGGCTGTGGCTGTTCCTTCAATAAAAAGGGGATTGAAAAAGAGGTTGAAAACTTTAGTTTTTTAAAGAGCATTACTATCTTGCTCATTTATTTATTTATATTCTGTTTTTCAAAGGAAATGGTCTTCCCAATATGTCTTGCATTATAATCAAACCATACAAATGCACATATATCACTATTACAGTTAATAATCACAAAAACAATTTAAAATATCAAACATATGATATTTAAGACAGCAGCATTTAAAACATGGGGGCGGGGGGGAACAAAAGGAAAAGCTTTGAAGTTGACACAAGGAAACGTGGATGCAAAACCCCATAGGTAACCTAAGCTTGTTTGCCCACATCGCCCTCCAGATGTCACTGAATCAATTTTGAATATCTTTCCTATTAACCATATTGATTAGATCCTATACGCGCTCTAGTTCAACAGTGAGAGTTGAAGGTTCCCATTGCTGCACGTGGCTTCATGTGATCTCTAAACAATAACAATAAAAGAGCATTTTGGAGTAGGTGGCAATAATAAAAAGGTCATAAGTGTGAAAAAGGATCATAAGTCACCTTTTTCAATGCTGCTGTAACTTTGAAAAGTCACTCAATGAACTGTTGTAAGTTGAGAACTACCTGTACATTATGCACATTAATACTGCCCCTGAGATCAATACGTACCACTATGAGAATACAGGAGAATTATTATTTGGTGCCTTTGAAATTCTGGCCAGTACTTGGTTGTAATTATAACTAGAAAGTAATTGTACTCCAAATATTATAGGCAAGTAGACCTTTTGAGAATGTATTAGAAAATAAATTGCAATTTGATTCCTATCCTTATGATAAATTAACCTTCTGAAATGACCTTTATTTTAAAATGAAGGTTTAAAAGTGTGTTTTTTTTTAATCCAGGCTAAGAAAGGGAAAAATATCCTAGATCTACTTATTTCTAATTGTACAGTTAAAACTTTTGAAAGGGTTCCTGAAACAAACATTGCCTGTCTAAAACCACTGAATGGCAACACAGTATATTCAAACATTTGTTAAATTCTCAATTTGAACCTGATGTATTATCAGCTTATAATTATAATAAGGATATCTATATTTTGAATACCGTAGATTAAATAAAATTTTATTTAGAAGCAAAACAAGCAATTCAGTTGTATAAACAATTGGGAAATGCTATAACATAATGATAATTATTAACAATCTGGAATTGAGCTAATGGTTTCAAGTTTTCAAAATATGTTTCTTATTATAATGAGGTAAATTCATCAAAACATCTTTTTTCGGGATTATTGGACTCTTCAATGGATGTTTAAAAGGGGGTTCTATTCTATGAAACCCAGCTGGGTGACTTTGGGCCACAGTTTCTCTATCAGCCCAACTCATCTTACAGGGTTATTTTTGAGGCAGTAGTGTTATGTATGCCATTTTGAGCTGTAACAAAATAAAGGTGGGATATAAATCTAATAGTTATTATAATTTTAACACACATGATTTGCATATGTTTACATAAGAGCCATGGTGGTGCAAAGGTTAGAATTCTGCCCACTGCCAGCAGTTCGATTCTGAGCATTCAACTATTTATGAAAAACATTTGGATTTGTCATACATGAGTTATTGCAAAAAGTATTGTTAGGTGTTCCTGGAAATATGTAATCCTGTAGGAAATTTGTGCACATTGTATAAGGAACAAATGCATATTTAATTTGTGCAAAAGAGAATTTGAGAACTCTGGAAAAAGATAAGAGATGTGGCTGATGCAGAAAAATTATCAAAGTAACGAAGATCACAGATTTCAAAACAAATTATGATGGAGATTTTGAATTTTTAATGGCAACTGTATATTCTACAATCTCAATTTTCCAATCAACTTTGAAAATTATCCACCAATTCTGGATAGCTTGGTAACTGAACTAGTAGGCAAATAATTTCATTTACTCTTTTTTCTTTCCTTAGATTATTTGTGAATAAATTCTGAGTTGTAATATGTACTGACTGAAAAGGAAATAACCTCCCACTTTCCAAACATTACTCTTGTTTAACGAAGGAAAACAGAATCTAAAGACGATGGCACAGCTCTTCCTTCCTCTGAGAAGCTCCCAAAATCTGTATTAACTCTTAACTTTTCTGAGATTCCAGACAAAGTGTTTAATCTTGAATTGCTTATACTGTGATACCTTGGTACTCAACTGCTTTGAAACTCATCAAATTTGGTACTCAACACATTTGGACATGAAAATTTTGTCCCAATATGCATCGTTTTTTTGGTACTTAATGCACAAGCTAGAATTTGTCATTGTTGGCTGTGTTGTGACTCACTACATTATTTCTTATGGGAAAAAATATTTCGGTACTCATCGTGCCTCCTGGAACCAATTAACGATGAGCACCAAAGTAGCATTATAACTTAAAAAACACTTTCTTGTGAATGAAACAATTATAGAAGAGCAGAATTTTGGCCATTCAAATGTACTTCAGAGATTCTAAAACTGTAAGTTGAAAGAATAACTAGTGAATCTCTTGAAAAGGATACGGTAGAACTCTAAGAGATAACTATTATTTCTCACAAGAAAGCAGAAATGAACCCGAATGCATTGATAATGTATTAAGAATTCTGACAGGCTTTTGAAAGGAAGTGAAATGACCCTTTTACAGGATTTGGTACAGTGAAATAACCTCAATTTTTATATTTTGAATGCTATAGTGTAAGTCCATCTTTGATGCTCTTTATAGAAGAAAACCTGCATGAGATGTTCTCACTATTATATACAGACTGGAGATACAAGGTGCCCTACTAACTAACTAAAGTCCAGGTTGGGTGGCAAATTATTTTGTCAGATCCATACTGTTTACTTTATCCAGTCCAGATGGTTCTTTCAAATGGAACAGAAAAGCAAAATATGACTTCTTACTTGTGAAAGTGCAGTAAGCATATTTGCTGGAATTTAATTTGATAAAAATGGCAACTTCTGAATCCATCTTGCAGAGAATAGACATTTTTCTATTTCTTATAAAGAATTGCAATTGATTCGATTACTATTTAGTTTTCTCAATCTTTTGTTGATCAGGTAAAAATATATTTTCAACAGTTTTAACTCTCAACAGCTCTATTTCAACAAGTATGGAATGAAACTGAAAAAGATGTTTACATATCCTTACTGAAGAAGAAAGGTTCAAGAGTTTATGGCGGTAAGCCTTTCAAGATTAAAATCCAAGACTCGAGCGCCACATGATGGGGTGAGCTCCCATCTTCGCCCCAGCTCCTGCCAACCTAGCAGTCTGACAGCATGCAAATGCAAGTAAATAAATAGGTACCACTTTGGTAGGAAGGTAAGATGCTCCATTATGTCATGCTGGCCACCTGACCACAGAAATGTCTTCAGACAGCGCCGGATCAATGGCCTTGAAACAGAGATGAGCACCGCCCACTAGAGTCGCCAACAACTAGTGGAATAAGATCTGCAGAGGACTCCCTTGAAATAACTGGGAATATTTGGGAATGCAATGCAAAGAAAAGAGGTACTAGAAAAAATGACGTTATTGCCAAGGTTTAGGGAAGTAGAAAAAGGAAGAGATAACAGATGGGATCGGGGATACGTCTGAGTTACAGATTTTCACTGAGAATAGATTTAGATGGCAAATGTCCGTCCATACAGACACCCTGGATTGGGTCTAACTCCATAGGCCTAATTATTTTTTAATAATCTCACTGCTTTCCAAAGCTCTTTCTCTTGTGGAACAATTCTACTCAGCATAAAACTTAATACATACAATGGAGTGTATGCAGCTTAGAAAAACTAATATTATAATAAATATGTTAATTTTTGAAGTGCCTCAAGACTCCTTATGGCTTTTGTTAAAATAAATGAGGCACACCTTCTAAAGAAAAAATGCATAAGAATATTTTATTTTACTTCTCAAAAGCTAAGGAAGACTTTTCTCAAGATCTTCTGCAGTTTCGGAAAAAAATGTAGCCAAAAGAGATCCTTATCTCTGTATCAGATTGCTGAAAAAATGAATAAGAGTACACAAGCTTTTGTCTTTTGCTGGCTACATAGTTTATGATCCAAATGATCACACTCTGTTCTCTAGTATTGAGTACAAAGGGATATTTAGAGGGTGTCTATCATTATGTCCCATCAGGGTCTTAGGGGGTTCAGGCAGCCATCCTGCCACAATGCTTTTGAACAGTTCATTCATTTAGGAATACTTTTGTTAAATTGGTTCCAACTTGGACCCAGGCCCATCCACAGCTCACTGCAGCAGCACAGAAGCAGCCAAAATATCCAAGGGACTCCAAACCCTGAAGCGAGGCTGCAGAAAATCGTCTGCCAAAATTCCCAAGTAACAGCATAGCAGCTAGAGGAACTGCTTCAGAACATAGAAAGTGAAGGTTAATACATCCTTTCAAAGGTGTTATTATATAAAGCAGTTATTAAACAGTTTCAAATTTTTGAAAATAATTTGAAAAAAAATCAAATAATAGGAAAATGGATTCAGTTCCCTAACTCTAACATCATATACACTCAGTAGCTAGGTTTATCCATTATATAATGTGGTTTTGTTGGTTGGGTTTACAGTGTAAACTCAGAAAACACTGAGCCTTTTGTGGGTTTTTCATTAAATCAACAGTGAATCATCTACATGTGATTCATCCTCCAATAGAATCTCTCAGCATGCCAAGATCAAGCTGCCAAAATGGAAGAGCAAAAAATAATAAATCTAGGCCATGTTTTGGGTATAGGGAGGCGCTCAAAGATGGGAATGGAAGGAGTTTGCCTCACAGAGATCTGCCCCATATCCCTTCCTAAAATCCTGGGGGAGAGGGGAAAAACCTGGCTGGGCCATTGTTCCTGACTGCTCTTTTGAGAACATACTAAGAACTTTGATGCTCCTCAAAGCATAGTACAGTGGAACCTCCAGTCACGACCGTAATCCATTCCAGGACTTTAGTCACAACCCGATTTGGTCATGACTGGAAGCAAGGTTGACTGCGCATGCATGGACAAAAAAAAAATAAAAATGGCATGGAAGTAGAAATCGCTGTGGCAGGAAAAATTGCCATGGCTGTGTTTGATCGCCACCCAAAGATTGTGTTCATGACCAGAGTGAAACATTTAGCTGATATTTTGGTTGGCACCTGATTTGGTCGTGGTCAGAAGCGTTCGTGACCGAGGTTCCACTGTATTCCTATTCTGGTACCTTCCAGAAATAGTGGATTATTGGACTGATTGAGAATGACGGAAGTTACATCAGGAGGCTTCGTGTCTGAAAGAGCAGTTTCGAAGAAAGCCATAAAACTTAATTTGTGGTATTGTCCAGGATGAAGAAAAAATAATAATTGGAGCCACATGTAGCCCAGGGATTGTCTCCCCCACCCCTGCAAAAAAGTATATAAAGAAATAAAACAACAGAAACCCATCTAAAGAAAAATAAAACGAATGTTCCTATCTAGGCAGGGTGTTAATTAGTTGGAATTAAAGAAAATGCAGAATTGAGTCAAAGCACAGAATTCTTCCTGCAGGGGAGCAGTAGAAACGCCTTAGGCAAACAGACACAGCAATAGGCAATAATAAAGGAATGCTTTTAACCTGCATTTTAAGGAGTTACGATCAACAAGGGAAACTAAGCATCGAGTCAGACAGAATCCTGGGACTTGCCAAGCTCAGCATATATACACAATAACACAGTACAGGTAGTCCTCAACTTACAACCACAATTGAGCCCAATTTCTGCTGCTGAATAAGACAGTTGTTAAGTGAATTTTGCCCTGTTTTATGACCTATCTTGCCACAGCTGTTAACTGAATCACTGTAATTGATAAGTTAGTAACCTGGTTGTTAAATGAATCTGGATCCCCATTGACTTTGCTGGTCAGAAGGTCGCAAAAGATTATCACATGACCTTGAGACACTGCAACCATCATAAACATGAGTCAGCTGCCAAGCATCTCAGTTTTGATCACATGACCATGGGGATGCTGCAATGGTCGTAAGTGTGAAAAACAGTCATAACTCACTTTTGTCAGTGCTGATGTAACTTTGAACAGTCACTAAATGAACTATTGTAAGTTGAGGACTACTTGCACTATTTCTCAGTCCCCAGCTTTAGGAAATATAAATATTAAAAAATGTTTCTCTCCGTTTCTTATGTGTGTTTATTCTATCATAGCTTGGGTAGTCTACAGGTAGTGCTCAAGTTATGAGCATACTAGAGCCTGGCCAGTGGTGGGATTCAAATATTTTTACTATGGTTCTGTGGGTGTGGTTTGGTGGGTGTGGCAGGGGAAGGATATTGTAAAATCTCCATTTCCACCCCACTCCTGAGGGAAGGATATTGCAAAATCCCATTCCCTCCTCACCCCACTAACCTCTTTCCAGCTCCGTTCTCCTGTGCAGGGCAACAAAAGTAGACCCAGCCAATCAGCTGGGACTCAGAGAATAGATGGGGGAGAGGGCCAGTCAGAGGTGGTATTTGCCGGTTCTCCGAACTACTCAAAATTTCCACTACCAGAACTGGTCAGAACCTGCTGAACACCACCTCTGAACCTGGCCATTATGGTCGTAAGCTGTAATGATCATAAAACAGATTGGTCATGTGACCGACCTGATTTTACAATCCTTTTTGCAATGGTCATTAAGCCAATGTCATGGTCATTAAGCATGAAGTGTCAGTTTTGGGCAAAACCATTGTAAAACGCTGACACGCGAACAGGGGGTGCTGCAAATGGCTGTAAATTTAGTCATGTTGCCAAGCTCCTGGGGCAGGCGACTGTCAGAACATCGGATCTGGGTTGCGAGTCCCCTCATTGTAATGTTGAATGGTCACTAAATGACTTAAGTTGTAAGTCAAGGACTACCTGCATATACATTGCATACCTTCTCATTGTTGGGAGAAAGAATTTCAAAGGTCACCAAAGTCCTCTTCTTCAATTTGGGGTCTGGCTGGGAATTTGGGGTGGAGGGGTTGGCAATCTCACATCAACAGAGGGCATTAGGTTAAGGAAAGCTAAAGTACTGGTTCTGCTTTGCCACAAGGTAGAAAAGAGAAGTATAGTGAAGGGGAAGAGAGCCCTGGCAAATCGCACCACTGGCTGGTCCCGTTCCTCCCCTCCCCGCCTTACCTGGCATGTGTGCCATCAAACTTGCCTGCATTGAGTAAGTTGCTATTTTTCCTCCCTCCGACCCCCCTGAGCATCAGCTGTTCTGCTGTGCCGGGAGATTTAGAGTAGCTAGAAAGCAGGAAATCATTGCATTCCTTGCTTTTTAGCGAATCTAAAAGCAGAGCTGAACCTGCCTTAGGACTGAAGCTTCTATTTTTCAGTGCAGACTCAGGCAGCAGATTGCAGATAGGTAGTTCTCTGAGTGAATCTTTGATTCTGTGAGCAACTCAATCTGCCTGCCCGCTTTGCCTGATTTTGGGTAAAAGTTGCTCTTTTTTTATAAAAAATTCAATATTTACATAAATATTTATAATATTTACATAAATATTTATAATATTTACACACAAGTCACGCCCAGCCAGTCACATGACCACCAAGCCATACCCACAAATTAGGCCACGCTCACAGAACTGATTGTTAAGAAATTTGAATCACACCTATCAGGCAAAAATCAGTCAAGAGTGGATCATAGGGGTGACCAAAGAAAGCATAATAATCAAAAGAAAGCAACGGGATCAGGGTGAAGCCATGCTCAACCATTCTCAGCTACTCTGAGACTCTGTTCTATTTACTTATGGAAGCCTGTGGGGAAAGCTTATTAGGAGCAGAAAGAAGGGAACGTAAGCAATTTCTCCATTGCCCATCTGAAAAGGGAAAAGATATTATAAAAGATTGGCTGTTATAGATTAAATAGATTAAATCCCCGCTGAATATTTTAGATAGACAAGGAACCTAAAAAGAGGAAGGATCATGTATAGCACCATTGCAGTATATGCCATAAACCGAGCAGTGGTTCATACTCCTAAATTATCTTAAAACAAGAAGCACTCATGAGTGCAAATAGGGGAGGGGGGAGAGAATTACCTCTTAATTGATGTCTTAAGGTTTGGAAGACATCTGATTTGGTTGCATCTGTTGTAGTTATAGTCTCAGAAAGCAATCCAGACCTAATGATCACTGTTGGATCTACATTTTCCCCTGGATTTTCAGACTGGGCTCCAACCGTCTCAGAGGGATCGATGGTATGAGCAAGATTCAAGCTTGTATTGGCCAATTCCTCTACCTGCATGGGTACCTGGCCTGACCCATTCTGATTATCTTTGCTTCCTTTTGCCGTGGTCACCAATAATCTTGGTGACAGGTCCTTTTTCACATCATCGTCCTCCTGTCCTGTTGGTTGTGCTATCCAAGGTTGATTTATCTTCAGAGGATGCATAGCTTTCGCTTGGCTGGAAGGCTCTAATTTGGTATCGTCCCACTCATCACTTAACAGCAAGCCTGCAGTGGCCATTGTGGTAGTGCTTAAAATGCCTTTCAAGGGCCCTTGGTTCTCTGAGAGTTCCCCTTCCAAATTTAAGGAGGCACCTGCAGGCAACAACCTGGGCTCTGTAGCAGCATCTGTGCCCATCCAAATGGTTGGGAAGCTATTTCCATCGGATCCTTTTGTTAAATCAACTGGTGGGCTCGTTGGAAGAAATGGATTTTTGGAAAGGCTTCTTGATGATGTTATAGTGGGAAAACTACTTATTACTTTGGGGATAGTTACCTGGGGATTGTCTGAAGGGTCAACATGGGTAGCTTCCTCCAGACTGCGTAGTGTAAACTGATCTCCTTCTAGTTTTCCTTCTCCCCCACCTCCTTCCACTGTTTCTTTTGCAGAGCTAAGTGTATTGTCTTCAACAAGATCTGGAATTGTCACAACATTGGCAAATAAAGCTTCCTGTGTCCCATATTTATCCGGTTTTACATTGGGCCCATTGAGACTGATTTGCCTTTCGCTTTCTGCAGCACTCTCCAGACCTGTGCTGGCAAAAGCATTCATATCTGCGGACTCCGAGGGATTGGGAACATGCAGAATGGTTGGTAAGGTTGTTTTTTCAGTTGTGGCTCTGTTTAATGACTTCCTGGATGGGTCTACTGAGGCTCCATAAAGGCTTTCAGAAGCAGAAGCGCTGGCTATATTCATGGATGAGCTTAAGTTACCCTCTGGGTTTGATGCATTTGTGTCTGCTAAGCTGTTCCCGGCTGGAGATGCCAGATGCAGTTGTCTTTCATGCCTTTCGTCCCCTTGTCTTAAAACAAGGCATTGCAGGCTTCCAAAGTTGAGTAGAATAAGGCAGAAGGCAAGGAACATGTGAAATGCCCTCACGCTGCTCATGTTCAAGGAAAAGTTTGCATGGAAGTGAGCAGAACAAATCATTTCAGTCATCAGGTCCTGCAGAATGAAGCAAAACAGAACAAAACAGATTTCTATTCATTTCAAATTAGAATTCTTTAAAATTAAATTGAAATATCATATAAAACTCTAGTTACTATTTATACCGGTAGCTACTTTGCTATTTATTATATAGGCACATTATTACTATAAAGAAATTACTTTTGGTTTTTTTCAGTTTCATTCAAAGCATTTCCTCGTTGGATGAACAAGATGCATTTTGCAGAAGCTGGGCCTCAAAACGTCTGAACCAAGCTAATTGTGGCTTATTCAACAAACCCTGGCTAAGGAAACCATTGCTTTGTGCAATGTATTAACTCAATTACAATTGTCCTAACCCTAAACATCTTGATACCAGAACACTTGAAGTTTGTCTCCTTATATGTACTTCTCCAAAGTGTAAGCCATGCATTAAAGTGTTAATAAATAAAGTAAAAAAAAAGGTGCTGTCTTGTGATCAAACTCATCTTTGACAAAGAAAGCTCCTGATCAAAGCAGCTGTGCATTATCTAGAAACTGCATGCTTTAATCAGGGATCTCGAACTGGCGGCCCACGGGCCAGATACATCATGCACAGGCCACGCCCACCCCAGCTCCACAAAAGCAAAAAACATTGCGATATGTCGCGATACGTCATGTGACACAATCAAGCTTGACACCCATGTTTTAGTTGGAAAAGATCCTAAATCCTATCGGCAGTATCTCCAAGTAGGTTTAAGAAAACCGAAATAAGTAAGGGAGATGGACGATGACCTGACACGGTACAAGAAAGCCTCTTATGCTTCTTATTTCTTGGGAGACAAGTTGAAGCCTGCAGACTGAAAACTTTTAGCGGTTGATAAAAATTATAGTTCTGATGATATGGTTCCAACTTTTACTTGGGCTTTTATGATTGTATAAAACCTACAAACATTATTTTGCACATACTGCTTTTGAATATGTTCATTTCTCAGTTTATTATATTGATAAAGCCACCCAGTTTATAACAGTGTAAAATTCAGCATCATGCACCACAGCTGAGAAACCAACCCAATCCCAAAAACAGCACATCAAACTTTCACTTGGCACCCTGATCCCAATGCCTCAAGGGCGTCCCAAATAGCCTGGCCCTATGCCATGAACAGTTTTCTAGTTGGCAATCAACATCTTGAATTGCATCTGGAAGCACATCTCCAACCAAGGCAGCTCATTGACAGAAGAGTAGCATGTGCACATTAAAATACATTCACAACTGTCTGCATCACTGCATTCTGTAGCCGCTATAGCTTCCAGATGCTTTTCAAATGAAATCCCATGTACAGTGCATTGCAGTAATCCACCCAGCAGGTGACTAAGGTATGAGTCACTATAAGCAGAGCCTCCTGATCCAGAAAAGGGAATAGCAGATATATATATAAGATGAAGTTTGTACAAAAATGCACCTGGCCTTGTTTGACACCTGATCACTGAACAGGAGCTGCAAGTCCAGAAGGATCCTCACATTTCACATCAGTTCTGCTTAGGGCAGTGCAGCCATTTAGTCTTGCTAGGGTTGAGCTGAAGCCTGTCCCTTCCCTACTTCCAAACCCCTACAACCTCTAGATACTGAGATAAAAGCACAGACAGCAGCTTCTTGTAGATGTTAAATGGGAGTGGGGAAAGCACGAAGTTGTGAAAGACCCTGCAAAGCCCCATCCCATCAACACTGACTAGAACTGACTCTGGGTGAAGGAGGAGACCCAGCCCAAAGCTGTTCACTCCCAACCCACAAAGACGATACAGAAGGTCACCATGGTTGATGGTATCAAAGGCTGCTGGGAGTCAAGAAGACCAAGGATGGACATGCTACAGCCACCCATTTGGTCCTCTACTCAGGTATGAAACAGTATTGAAAGGAGACTTTCTCCGGAGTTCTCTGAATTTGCAGAAGGTAATTGGTTTACAAGTGTATGAAATCAATAAAAGAAACAACTTCAAGAAGACAGGTTGCAGCATTTCAGAAATGCTTCTTTGAACAATGTATCTTGCCTAGTCAGAAATCTTTCCCTGTTATGACAGTAGTTCCTATCTTCTATACACTTCTGATTCCCATAAATTTTACATTCCTATACAATAGAGTAAACAATTGAAATGGATCCCTGAAATATGTATATAGCCAAAAATTTAAAACATCTCTATTCAGATATTTTTGCCTGCCACAATATTCCATTTCCAAAGCAGCTGCCTGGAATTTTCTGTACAAGCGGGAATATGCTGAACTTTCACTGATGTTTAATACCCAAGAATGGATAATGAATAATCCAAGATATTGCTAGACATGGAATCTTCCTTTAACTACCATGATAGAAACTTTAATCCTTCTCCTCAATACATCAAAGAAAAATCAAATGTAACAAGCCCACCCTTAGAGGACAGAGATCTTCTCCTAGAAATCCCAAATATCAAGGAATTATTGAGCTACGGAACTGTCATCTTAAGGGAGAGAGAAAGAAAGAAGCTGGCTTTTCAACATCATGAAAGATCCCAGAATGGCAGGACCAGGAACAAATGGAGTTAAATGCAGGTCAATGAGGAAACTGAAGGTAAAAGTTTGGATAAGGCTCTGATTGTTTACAAAGGACAACTGTGAGTGGCACCCAAATTGTTCCAAAGCAACAAAGGCATTAGATACAATCAGTGCAGAAAACTCCATCCTAACAGCTTGAGAGAGATGACATCCTGTTGGCTTCATCTAATACAGAGAACTGCTTGAGGCTGCCAGCTGCCATTTTTCAATATGCTACTGCTTGCAGCTAGGTTTAGTCAGAAAGCCCCAATCAATGCAGGTAATTAAATATATTCAGAGCAGTGTTTTGAGAGGGAACGCTCAACTGTTAATGGAGGAGGAGTTAACCTAGGGAAAGTAGATAATGGGGAAAATGAATTTTGAATGAGCTTAGAGGAGACATCTCTTAAAAGGATATAGAGCAAGCAAGGGCATTTGAAAGAGAAGACTGCACCAAGAAATAGGTAGCCAACATAATCATTTTTTTTCTTTCTAGTAGAAGCTTTCAATCTCTTGCATTAGCAGAGAATGAAAAGAGCTGCTCTACATTATTCTAATCAGAGAAAATAAATTGCCAAAAGTCAAGCCTTTGAGTTGAGTTCAATTCTTGGGATCTTTATATGGATGTATCTATGGCAACAATATAAAACTGCTTTGTAATATACTCTTTTGTATGTATATGTGTGTGTTTATTTCCCAGTATACAATAATGTCTGGCCGTTGGTGGCAGTTTCCTTTCCAAGCACCAACCACAAGATTCAACTCTGGCTAGTTTCTGCAATAAACCAAGGCCAAGTATGTGTCTCCTATGACACTGGCTACATTGTTGCACAGAGGTATTCCTATCAATTTTAACTGCTCAGGTGATGGATCAGGACTGAAACATTGTCTGTTAGTTCAGAAGGTCTGAAGGAAGTGAAAAGTAAATTTGATTAACAAAAAGAAGATGCAGACTTGAAATGAAGCTCCAGGGAAGATGGTATGTTGCGAAGATTGTAGTGAAGACCATGTACATGAGAAATGAGAGAGGACACTGAATAATATGACCATCCTTAACCAAGGACTATATAAACAGGGACAACTTTCTCTGTTTGGGGAAAATGTAGAAAAATTAAAAGAGTGTTGGATTCCCCACATGAATTTGTTAAAAATACAGGTCAGCGAGGCTTTTCAGAAGCGATTTGTAACTGTCTCCTTAGAGCTGGGAGAAAGTGATTGGCCAAGGTCGCTGAGCTGGATTTGTGTTGAAGGTGATACTAGAATTTATGGTCTCCTGGTTTCTAGCCTGGTACCTCAACCACTATACCAAATTGGTTCTCAGTTTTTTCCTTAGCTGTTTCTAATTTGACAAAGATAAACATGTATCTGCAACTATTATACGAATTAGATATTCAGTGTTGCATATCCATCATTCCTCACAGAAAACAGATTATTTTCATACTTACTTGCTCCATTTAATGGTTTAATGATGTTTAGAGCAAAACTGCAATGAGATGGTAGAGAAGGCAATCCCTATTAATTAATAAGTGAACCACTAGACTCAGTTCAGCTCCAGACACAGTGTTGATTATACAATGCCAGATTCTAGAGAAGTACATTATATATCTGTTAAGTTCTTCTGAACAGTTGAATGAAAGAATCAGTGATAGAATATTGAATGAAAGATTCCACCAGTGAATAAGCCATCAACTCTGGGCTAGAATGGAGATGAGGAGAATCATACTAAATTGTTTTATGTTATCTTTTCTTAATTAAAAAATACCCAAATAATAAGCTGCTTTAATGGATCACTAGTCCAAACAGTATTGGCTATTGTGCCTTCTCCAACTTTATGTTTTCCACGTGTGCTGCATTAAACTCCCATCACCCTTGGACAGCATTAATTGTAGAAAGCTTTATGTGGAGACAGCTTCAGCTAGGAGATTTATCCTAAAGCCACATTCAGTCCTACCTGAAGATGCCAGAAGGAATTAGCATGAAGAATCTTACATGAATTTAAGGTCTGCCCTTCAAGGAGCAATTTTTCTTTCAAAAGAGAAAGAGAGTTTCTCATTTTAAGTCATGATTTGCTTAATCATGGTTTACTGAAAAAGGTGGGATCCCAATGAGATCAATAAATATATAGATATGAATTATAGCACATGGTTTGGAGAAGAGGGTAGGAAGTGAAAAAAAAAAACTATACAGCAGTTTTGCATAACTTTAGCTCCAACAAACTAAATGCAGCCTGTGAGAAAGGCAGTGAGGTTGATGGTTATGTTTTCCCATTCTCTTTTCTAAAATCTGGAAACACATTTTCTTAGGTAAATGGTAGTCAAATGCCTATTCAATATCTAATATACAGATTACCGCAAAACGAATAGTAACTTTTTGTTCCAAAGCATCACATCTCCAGAGAGTCCCAGATGTGTCTCCCAGCACAAATCACTGTGCAGAGTGCCACCTTATGTTGCGTTTCATTGGGAGGAGGGGAGAGAAGCAACCCAAGCAAGCACTGCACAACAAATGGCACAAAGTTGGCTCCCACCCCTGCCTCCTCCAGATCTCTGATTCAATCATTCCCATGAGGCATTGATAAACAAGGAAAAGAATGGATCCTTTCATTCCCCTACCCCTCCCATCCCAGCAAAAGAGAATGATGCATACCTAATAGCAAAGAAAGAGCAGCAAATCTATTTAACTTTTGCATCATACAAAAAGTTGTGTGTTGTTTTTTTTAAAAAAAGATTCAACCATCAGTTTTTATGCTGGTGTTACAAAGCCATGCGACCCTGTTTAGCCTCTAAATTCCACAAGGCTGTTGACCCAGAGCCAAAAGGAGAGAGAAATGAATGAAATCAGCCATGAACTGAGGGAAATTTGATCTTTGCAAAGGCAGGGAGGGTGTTGCTGTGGAGGGAGAGGAGAGACACAAATCCTCAAACAAAAGGCAGACCAAAGCAGTAGCAGCTAGCTAGCAGCAACATCCATTTCCTCCAGTAATACAAAGAACGAGGCTGGGCTATAGCTGCCCCTTTTTTCCCCCATTCTTGAGGAATCCAGGTGGGATGGGATGGCATGTGGAAAGGTAGAGAGAAAATAATTCCTGCATCCCTCAGCAAGGCCCATTTGCTTCACTAATCCTGCATCCTCCAGATAAGCGAAGCATAGCATACATCCATTGTCTAGAAATCCTAGCTGAGCCTGGGGCAAAGCAATCTCTGACCAGTCCCTCCAAAGGCAGGTTCTCCCAGGTTCCTCTTCCACGTGAGCCACAAATACCCAAGGTTATCTCAAATTCTGCCTTACCGAATACCCGCTATCTCTTTAGCTGGGTAGCATCTTTAGGGTCCCTGGGAAGAGCTTCCTGTGGGTTTTCAGCATCCTGTGTTCAGCTGCTCTGCTGCTGCCTTCATGGCCAGGAGACTAGGAGGAGGAGAGAAGAAAGGGAGGAGGGAAAGAGGGAGTGAGAGCACAGAGATGCTTTTCATATTCATGAGACCCTCCTTCCCCGGCTCAGGGATTGGGCAAAGGCCATAGTAAGATACACCCTTCCTCCTTCAAGCACTCTTTAAAGCCACCCAACCTTTGCTCTGCTTAGTATCTACTGGAGCTGGTAGAAAGAAAACAATAGGAGATAATAGTAGGAGTAATAAGTGGTACATCTAGCATTTCAAAGATAGAAAGACCTTGACTTGCAATAAAGCAGAGCCCACATCTCTGAGTAGAGCATGTGCTTGCCAGGCAAGTTGGACAGGGCCTGAGCGCAGATGGTACAGCTATTTTGCAGGCCGTCAACAACTGGACTAGAAGACCCCGGAGATTCCAGATATACTGTCTGGTTTCCATTGGGGTGGAGAATGGGGAAACAAAATCTAAATAAAGTAATGTAATAAATAAAACAGGTCCAGGTTTCATTCCCAGCTTCTCTGGGGGAAACAATCTTTGCTACATCCTGTGAATTGCTGCTGAAACAATCTTTGCTACAGACTGTGAATTGCTGCTGGTAATATATAATTTCTGGGCTAGATAACAAATTATTTTGTTTTGGTAGGGCATCTCTAAACTAACAGCCTTTGAGAAGGGCAAGGCCAAATCAGAACTATGGTTCCATAACCCATACTAGGAATTACTGAGTTAGCAAAGTTGGTATCAACGTTAATTGCTAGTAGTAATATGGATATAAATTGAGCAGCTTTTCAGATCAGATTTTAGCCATGATTTCATAGCCCTATTTTTTGCAGTGTTCTGTCTTTTATTGCAGTACCAGAATTTGCAGATCATTTGCCCTTTCAGCTACTGGAGTAATGTTATCAGCACAGGGCACGTAATTGATGTTTCATCTTCCATTTTTTAAAACACACTCATCTTCCTTCCACAGTGTTTCCCTCATTATGTATTCCACATATTTCTATAGGTTCCATCAATCAGAAATCCCACCAATTTCTGTAGTCTTTTTAACTTGGTAATGATCAGAGTGATGATCTCACTTCATTTTCTGGTAAAAGGTTTTTTATAAACAAAGGAATCTTGGAAGACTTTTCTTGTTTTCTATGTCTGTTTCTCCCTTTATGTCTTTACAAATGTTATTATACTGCTTCTTGTTTTTTTAACAGCTCTCTAAAATCCTTTCTTAGGTTCTTTCCTGAGATCTTTGTCTTTCTTGCTTCTCTCAGCAATCAGCATACAACATGCCCCCAGACAACAAGGACAGCCATCAACTTCTAGTATTTTTCTATATTGCTGCAATTCAATATAAATGCCTGCTTGCGTTAGCTGGGCAGCTGGACTGACCATGAAGGCTGGCATAACAAGCATATATTCTTGAATACACTCCTGGCATTCTTCATTCATCTCTCCCAGAAACAAATAGATAGCAGGACTTGTGGAGCATTCAGAGAGACTATATATAACAACAATATCCATATTTTAACAGTTAGACAAATAATTTTCTATATCATAGAATAGAATTCTTTATTGGCCAAGTGTGATTGGACATACAAGAAATTTGTCTTGGTGCAAATGCTCTCAGTGTACATCAAAGAAAAGATACATTCATCAAGAGTCAAGAATCATAAGGTACAACACTTAATAATAATTATAAGGTACAATAAGCAATCAAATCATACTAGGAAACAGTCAATATAAATCGTAAGGATACAAGTGACAAAGTTACAGTCATACAGTCACAAGTGGGAGGGGATGGGTGATAAGGAGTGATGAGAAGATTGATAGTAATAGTAGTGCAGGCTTTGTAAATAGTTGAACAGTATTGAGGGAATTATTTGTTTAGTAGAGTGATGGCATTCGAGAAAAAACTGTCCGTGTGTCTAGTTGTTCTGGTGTGCAGGGCCCTATAGTGTCATTTTGAGGGAAGGAGTTGAAACGGTTTATGACCAGGATGTGAGGGGTCTGTAAATATTTTCACAGCCCCTCTTTTTGGCTCGTGCAGAATACTCAGTTGAAGGCGAGTTGGTAGTAATTATTTTTTCTGCAGTCCTAATTATCCTCTGAAGTCTGTGTCTGTCCTGTTGGGTTGCAGAACCAAACCAGACAGTTATAGAGGTGCAGATGTCAGACTCAATAATTCCTCTATAGAACTGGATCAGCAGCTCCTTGGGCAGTTTGAGCTTTCTGAGTTGGCGCAGAAAGAACATTCTTTGTTGTGCTTTTTTGATGACATTTTTGATGTTAGATGTCCATTTTAGGTCATGTGATATGATAGAACCTAGAAATTTGTAGGTCTCTACTGTTGACACTGTGTTATCTAGTATTGTAAGAGGTGGTAGTATGGGAGGGTTTCTCCTAAAGAAATATTTCACAAGAATATTCCAAAAATATTTCACAAGAAGAGTTCTCCACTCCTCTACTCGTTGCAGAATGCCTTATGCCACTAGACTTGAAATTCTAGACCTAGACAACTTAGAACTATGCCGCCTTCGGTCCAATCTTAAGTATAGTACATAAAATCATACATTGCAATGTCCTGCCTGTCAATGAATACTTCAGCTTCAACCATAACAATACAAGAGCAAACAATAGATACAAACTCAAGGTAAACTGCACCAAACTTGATTGCAGGAAATACAACTTCAGCAACAGAGTGGTCAATGTCTGGAATACTCTACCTGACTCTGTGGTTTCTTCCCCAAACCCCAAAAAATTTAATCTGATTTTCTACTATTGACCTCACCCCTTTCCTAAGAGGTCTGTAGGAGGCGTGTATCAGCACATCAACATGCCTACCGTCCCTGTCCTATTGTTTCTTTTTATTTTTCTTATATGTATCCATTTCATGTATTCATAACTATGTTTATACTTATACCTGTTATCTTGACTAAATAAATAAATAAAATAAAATAAAATAAAATAAAGTCTACCATCATTTCTACGGTTTTGAGTGTGTTCAGTTCTGGATTGTTCCGGTTACACCACGAGGCAACCTGTACAACCTACCAAATCTGTATGCAGATTTGTCGTTATCTCCAATGAGACCAATCACTGTTGTATCATCTGCAAACGTTGGTATTTTAACATGGATCATTTGAGATGCAGTCATCGGTACATAGGGAGAAGAGGAGTAAGTACACAGCCTGGGGACGGGGGGCTTGTGCTAATTATACAGGTATCAGATTGTGATTCTGCGTAGCTTCACCTGCTACTTCCTATATGTTAGGAAGCTTATGATCCACTTACAAGTGTGTTCAGGTACCACTAGCTGGTTTAATTTATTTAGAAGAGTATCTGGAATGATGGTATTGAATGCTGAAGTCTACAAAGAGGACCCTTGCGTAGGTATTTGGAGATTCAAGGTGTTGTAGGATGTAGCGGAGTTTATTTTTAAAAAAATCCTTCTTTCTGATTCTCAAATCTGAGTTTCTCAAGAATGTACCAAAAGAAAAATGGGTCAATTTACTGTATTGGCAGGAGAGTTTATTATGAGCATTAGGCCAGCCTAGTATAAATTTATTAACTTGAATTAACAAGTTATAAATTCAGGAATGTTCAAGGTTTTCATTTTGTTCTGTTCTTTTTCTTTTGTCCAGGACTACTAAAATCAATCAATCAGAATATTGCTGGAAGGGACCTTGTTGGAGGTC
Source organism: Pseudonaja textilis (assembly GCF_900518735.1). The sequence goes on from NW_020769318.1 coordinate 10,800,697, forward strand.
CACTAGTCCAAACCCCTGCTCAAGCAGGAGACCCTATACCATTTCAGACAAGACTGGGAATCGTACTTGAGATGCTCCAACCTACACCAAAGCCAGCTTCAGATAAAACTGTCACCGTTTGTATTTTCCAAGGGAAAGCAGGCATCACTTCTTTCTCCCAGCAGGCCTTCCGTACAGCCTCAGATCTTGTGCTGTGGGCTCAATTAGACTTAATTAGTGTAACTAGAAAAGCGGGAGGTCTGCAGGCTGAGTCAGTGTTCTGCCACTAATTCTTCATTTGCCCCAGCTTTTATTCATAAAGATCTGCAGATTTTTAAGAGTGCAGTGGGCATTAAATATGATGCTGAAAAAGTATTTACAAGTCCCCTGTACTGATGTAACATAATCCACAAGTGCTGTATCAAGCGTAGTTTTCAAAGAATTGTGATTTAAGCAAATCAAAAAGTCAGTTAAAGAGCTCTGCATGGCAGAGAAAGTAGAATATGATGCTTGTAAAACTAATATTACAATTAGCATGTTGTATAAAAATCAAGCATTGGTTGGTTCATACATTGTTGTAAATGATAAAGCAGGAATGGTTTGTTGTGGCATAACACAGATTTTAAAGCTAATTTTAAATCACTGATTGGCCCACAGCTTAAATGCCATAATTATTTGCTGATATTCCACTGTTGTTCATATGGAATGCTTTTTTGCCTACCTTCTATGTTGCTATTTGTGAAGTAGATTAGGCTTAGAGATACTGAGAAATTCACTCTTTTATGAATAAAATATCCCAGTTTTATTTCAGCACTAACTACAACACTATGATATGGTGGAATTATTTCCACAGAGTCATCCTGATGGGCAAAACATAACCTGCACAACACAATCATTTTCATTTTATTCATTCTTTAATTTAATTTGATTTATTTAATTTATATGCCACCTATCTCATTCTGAAAAACAACTCTAGGCAGCATATATTTTAGTTCTATCTCTGTTAACTAACTGTGACACAATGGATGTTAACATTTCCTTTGTTGTTGTTTGTGATTGCACACTAGACAACAAACTCTCAGTTTGATCCTTTGCTTACAATGGACCCTAAACTGCTGACAATGGGAGAAGAAAATATTTACTAGAACAGGTCAGCAGTTATAATTTAGGAAGCAGACTTGCTGAATAGAAATATATAGACATTTCTCTTCACTGCCCAAGGTCATCCAAATAAGCTGCAATTCTAGGAGGAGAGCCTAAAGTAGAGATCTGATTTCCAGGACTCAATGCTGCTAAGTAGCATTTCTTTTAAATGGTATATATATCAATGGAATACATAAGTGACTTGAGAAAAAGAACAGTCCCAGAAATAAAAATCTAAGGAAATTAGAGATAGAATGAATATCTTTTTTTTAAAGAACAGAAAAGAATAGTGCTCCGCTCAAGCAGGAGCACTATACCATTTCAGACAAATGGCTGTCCAGTCTCTTCTTGGATTAAGATTGTCTGTTCCAGTCATATTTAGTTTTTCCCTCCGTCTTAAATATTGGACTGCAGAATTAGATTAACACAGTATTTGCATATTAATGTTAGCATTTATATTCTTCTTGATCTAAAAGGCAAGACTTCACCAATGCATCCTTCCTTACCCTTTGTATCAAATTTGTATCCAGCACTGACAGCATTCCATTGATTCTCTCCAGTCTACCAGATTTCTATTATATCATTTATTCCATTTATTCATCAATTCCATTTATTAACTGTATTTCTAAGTCTACCCACTTGACAAGTGACTCTGGACAACTTAAACATTCACACACACACACACACAAACACATGTTCAGCAGGTTCATGTATCTTCCTTACTCAGAAAGAGTCAAGTTTTTAAGTTGCCTAAAAAACAATAGTGCTGGGGCTATATGTATTAACACATAAGTACACCAATTCTTCCAATTACTAGTATTGTTTGAGAAACTACTATACTCCACATTATTCTCCAAATGTTGCTGGCATGATTTTTTTTTTTTTTTTGCTTCCTGACTATCTTGTCCAGTAAGTGATCCACTTCAAAAAATACAGTATATCTTCTCATAAAGCATTCAAAAATGCAGAACATAACACCAAAGGAACTATGTTTATTGCAATGGTCATTGAGTGTCTGGTTTACAAGAAACAATGAACAGAAAAGCAAAGACTTTTTATAGAAATTGGGCATTGCAAGATAAGAAATCCTAGGCATTTTTGGGAAAAAGCCAGGCAGGTCCTTGTTAGCGTACCTTGAGTTTTCTATTGTTTGAAAAGAAGCCCTTTTTCAGGAGGAGTGCTGGGGAATTCCCTTGTTAAAGCAGATGGAATGTTGAGGTCCTCAACTGATGGAAGACAGTACATTGGAGCTTTTCTAGATTGCAATTCCTTTGTAAGAGCTGCCCTTGGGCTGTACTCTAATAAACTGCTTTTAAATTATCTTCCAACTTGGTTGCTTATTGGAAAGGTAAACCGAAGGCCAGATTTGGCTATCAGATGGCAAGGGGACTTTGGGGCAGGTCGTGTCAGTTTAGGATGGGATTAGGTGAAGAGAAGAACTACAATTAACTCTACATCTAAAAGATAGGCAGGAAAAGGGTAAGCAGTCTCTATTTTATTTGCTACGTGCATTTTCTCCACCATGTGTCTTATACTATTCTCTTAAATATTTGCACCCTTTGATTTGCACATGGTCCAGCAAAGGCACTTTGCCATTTATAAAGCCTAATTCAATTTCAGTCACAATGAAAACCCTTTTTCACACAGATTCAGATTGCTGCAAAACATTTTCCGAAGTTTAATAAATCTAAACTCTTCCACCAATTCCCTAATGCCTCTCTGATCCAGATTTGGAACAGGAATAGCCAATTCTATATTGGCACTCTGCAATAAACAGGAAAACACCATCTTCTCTGTTGGCTTTTGTAATTAGTTTTTTTTTCCTTTTGGAACTATTTGACCAATGGTTTGTATGTAATGTTTCTATAGAGTTTGGTGTCCTAACTCCCTCACAGTTGCTAAACATACCTTAACACTTACATCTTTTCTGGGTAGGACATCAGTAGTAGTCAGAAGTCTCTCCTGATCCTCACTGTAGCCAGAGGTTCCAGATTACTTCTCTTTTCAAAGAATGTTGGCTGGGATCAAGCTATTGACTAAGAAATGCCACGCTGTCCACAGTTAATCACCTGATCAGCTGCTGCCATAAGCCTCTCCTCTTAGCCCATGAGCTCACAAAGTAAGCAAAGACATCCTTCATTCAGCCACATGAAAACCACATAGCCTCACCCAGTTAGCCAACAAGATTTCTTAAATGCAGTGTATCAGTCCTACAAACATTCCGTCTCCCTCCCAAAACTTTTCCAATTTGCTCACTCTTAATCCTAAATGTTTATGGCAATTGTGACTTTGAAGTTTGGACTGGTCTGAGGCTGGTGCAATGAAGGGGCTTGTGTTCTGAATTTTATCCATATCTATGATGTGCCTCGTTTTCCGCCCCCATAAGCTAAAACAATAGACTTCTGAAGAATTCCTGTTGTTGCTGATTTGATAAGCCATAATTCCCCACCTTTATTTTCTTTCTCCCTTTCTGTCACCCACTGGAAAGGCAATATTTTATGTACTAATCACTTATTTGTTCTCTATAAACAAATCTGTCTAAATACTGTTTCTTTCTTTCAAATTAACCTATTCATGGCCTTGCTCATAAGCTCATATATAGGAAACGCATTTTGTTTGTGAAGCTCACGTATTTTATTTTCAGCAAAGCTGTTACATCATGTCCCATTCCTATCTCTTCCCAGACCGGTTTCGCAATGCACTTGGCATTCCCTTTCCCTCTCCAAAAAAGTGTGTTAGCGAGAGCTACAGAATAATTTAAATAATGGGGAAAAATACGATTTTATAATGTCAATAGAATCCTAAGGTTTCAGAAGGAATCATCAAGTGTAAGCAGAAAGGAGATACCCCTGGGGTATCAATTGCTTGTTCCACCATCTCTAACCATTTTATGCCTTAGGAAAGGGGCGGGGGGGGGGCAGGAAAGAATCTGGGATCGGGAGAGAGCCGAAAGCCCGGAGGGGGACAGCCGTACACAATCTACACAATCCACAAATAATTTTATCTGAGACCAGGCGCAAAAACAGACAGCTTATTGCGCGCCGACTATAATGGAAGGACCCCGTCTGCCTCTCTCGGCCATTCAGCCTCACGCGCCGGCCGGGAAAGAAAGCCCTCATCCTTGTTTTTCCAGCCCACCTTTTTTTTCCCTTTGGTTCTTTTGTTTGCCCATCCTTTTCCCTCTCCACGAGGGAGTCGCTCGCCGCAATGCCGCTTTACGAGGGTCTCGGCAGCGGCGGGGAAAAAACCGCCGTGGTGATCGATCTGGGTGCGGCCTTCACCAAGTAAGATAGTTCCCTTCCTTTCCCATCCCCGTCAAATCGCTGAGCCCTGCTTTGTGTGACTCTGCACCTGTCTTGTACTTTATCTATCACTTGGGTTTTATATCGTATTGCTGCTACGCGCTGTTTTTACTCCCATTGTGCGTTGCAATTTTATTCCTCCTCCGCCGCCTCACTTTTTCCCAAGTGGTTGAATGAAAGGTTTACTCATTACTGATCTGGGTCCTTAAACGTGCTTCATTGCATAAATAAATGCTGACTGCATTCCCGGGATCGTTGACAATGAACTACTCCTTTCTACCCATAATCGCTGTTTTGCATATGGTAGCCCAAAATCTGATGAACCATGTCATGCTGCAATGCAAGAACTTCGCTTTTCATTCTTTTTCATTTTCATTCATGGCTAAGAGTAGCTGGCTTTGCCAATGTGTTTATAGTCAATTGAACCACAATGTATTGAATTAATTTAATCACTGGATTTCCAAAACCACAGCTATCGATCATAATAGTTGGATGCTTTAAGTTGGATTACCCTGGCGTAACCGCCATATTTAGTCCTGGGAGTAAACCCAGTCACAGAGTTCTAGTGCTGAAACTTGTACTTATTGATTGACCAGGGTGGAATCTTGTCTGATTTTGCTCAGAAATATTCCAGATTGAGACTTTGCTTAGGCAGTGTGATGCACAATGTAGTGTGGTGCTCTCTGTACTTGGTTGTTTTCTTCCAGATGTTTTATTACTAATCTAGGTAACATCAATGCACTTATGTATTAGTACACTATAAAATGCACACTATTATAAAAGAGAAGGGAGAGAGAAAAGAGAATTGAGTTCCTGTTATCTGAGTAAGTTGTGTGTAAAGAATCTGGGTTTAAAATTCTATTTGTCATGTGTCATGTAAAGCAGTTTTATTGTGAGTGAATTGCATAATCTATGGTTTGTGAGAAAATGTACTGCCGATTTAGACAATTTGAAGCTATATCATCATGGTTTAAAATGACTGAAGTTTTCATTTGTTTGGTTTTGCTTTAGTATAAAATGTAAAACCAACCACTTACCATGTTAACAGAACACTAAGCCCTAGCTTTATTGTGCAGTTCACCATACTAATCAGTGTTACTGATTATCACTTGTTCAGAACTTGAAATTACAGCTAATTGTTCTTTTAAAATTCCAGCTAGCCATTGCTGGCTGCAAAAGATAGGTTTTTGGGTTTAGCCTTAGAAGAGCCATGAAGCAGGAGCAAAATCGAGAATGGCATGAGGCGCACAAGAATCCAACAATGTATTAGGGTACCTTAATTTATTGTGTCAAATTGTGTTGAATTAACCCCATCAATTCTTTAACTAGCTTTTTCCTATTTTTAAAGCCAGAATTTTTTAAATCTCTAGCCTAGATATTTTTTTCTAAACTATGCCTATAATGATATTTAAAATATCATGATCTTACCTTAAATGTGGTTGTAGAATATGTGCTATACTGCAAAATAACAGGGGGAAATGTTTCAATGCTCTTGGCTATATAGAAGATCCTAGGTTGTTTTTAATATTACTTTGGATTCATAAAAGTTTAGTTTTAGTTTGCTTCTGGCATGAAGTATTTAATTGGTTCTTAGTAGGATTACCAGATCGGTGCTGCTATTTTGTTGTTTTGAATGTATATGTATTCTAGTATTTTTAATTTTCCAGATGTGGCTTTGCAGGAGAAACAGGACCTAGATGTGTCATACCTAGTGAAGTAAAGAAACCTGGTGTTTCAAAGGTAATTTTTAAGAAATATAATTATGTGAAAATCAAATGGTAGGAATTCCAATGGCAAATCAGTAAATATTCTAACTTAACTATGCTAGCAAATCTGGAGAATGTGACTAATAGATTAGAAGAGTTTTGTCTACCAACCAATACAATAGTAATTAACACAGAATTAACACATATTGCAGATTATCATACAGTATACTTAATTTCCCATGCTAGCAAAATAATGCTTAGGATCATCCAATGCAGATTAGAGCCCAATATGAAAAGGGTTTTCCCAGATTTTCAGAATGGCTTTAGAAATGGCTGAGGAATAAGGTACATGATACACCCTAAGTAAACGATGGGGTAGAAACAGCAACAAGTGAACTTATCAAAAGAATTGAAAAGGATCCAAACAATTGTGTAAGTGTAATATTTATTGATACAATAAATCACTGAAGCCTAAGACTTAAGAATCAAGGCCTAACAGTAAAGGTTTCAAGAGTATATACGTTACAAATACTTAAGTGTTTATTTATGAGCAATAAAGTTCAGGAAAAAAATATAGTTATTGTGCAGCAAAAAGTATGTTAAGAGGGATCTCTGTACCTTTAATGACATTACAAAAAATATTATCACTTGATCTCTTTGAGAGCCAATATACTAATAGTTTGCTAGGAGTCTTGTCCTTTAAGTATTAGGTCTCTTTGGTAAACTTGGTCTTTCCTCCTAGGTTAGAAGAGCCACTCTTACCCTGTTTATCGCTATTTATAGTACTCTATTTATGGCTGCTTTAAAACTAAAAAGTCCTAAGAAAGCAAGTTTTCATTTACATTCAAAGGTTTTCATTACGTTACATTTTATTGCAAGTGGAACTTTTTTAAACATTAGAAATTTCTTTCACATTGGAAAAAACAAATTGAAATGTCAATATGTGTTTCATTTCATTGTTTTGACCACATCAAGCTATGGAACATGCTTAGGAAAATAGGAAACTCAAAATATCTCAATGTCCTTATTGAAAACTATATTCAGGTCAGCAAGCCGCAGTCCAGACAGAACATGGCAAAACATGGCTCCATATTGCCTTACAAGCAATTTTCTTGGTCATGGAATGACAATCATAATATTACACAATCTCCTATCTAAAATTTGATAGGCATAGAAGTAATATTACAGCTATACAACAAAGTGCCTGACTATGATAAAGAACTCTTGTTGGTTGTATGGTAGCACTGGATTATTAATATGTGATACTGTTAGGCACAAATAACCAGATCCACATGTATGGACTTTAAGCTAACTACTTTATTTTGTTCTGCCTGTAATACAGGAATCTTTCCAGATTGCTTGCTTTAGGAACAGATAGATGAGGTTCCATGGAGTTTTGGGAGGGTCAGTTCTGCATCTTTTGTAGCTATTCCCCTTCCCTGGGGTTGGACATTTGCCAACAAAGACTTATTCAAAGAGAAGCTCATAAAATTCATAAATCTATCATTACTTAAATGGATTGTGTATGCATACAATAATTAAGAAATGCTAAATAAATTTAAAATACTTAAAACTATTGTGTTTTTTTAATTCACAGCCGATCAGAGTTGTTCAATATAACATTAATACAGAAGAATTGTATTCATATTTGAAGGAATTCATTCACATGCTTTATTTCAGGTAGGAAATATTGTACTAAATATTTCTGTGATGGATTGTTGGGATGTGTAGTCCCAAGTTTTGTAAAGAGATTGCTTAGATGTTGGATTAATTAAGATATCATTATGGCTATGTTATGCATTACAAAGCTTCTATTTCCTATCCTAGGATTTGATACTGCTGCATAGCTACTGTCCAAAATCTATAGTGTTTGCTCTTAGAATTGTATCAGACTTTTTGATATCAAATTAGCCTATGCTTGTTCATCTTCTTAAAAGACCAACCAATATAAATATTTATTTCAATCATCTTGGCTTGCAATATTTTGATGCAACAATCTGAAATCCAGGCATCACTACTAGGGTCAAGCTGTCATATATTTTAATTTGCATACAAGCTAGCTTGATTATGAGTCCAGCTCTTGTAACTTACTTAACAAATTGGTTAAGCCTGACTCTAACTGCTCATTTCAGTGTTATTAGGTCCAAGTCATAGTATTATTTTTTTTCAAGACTTTTTTTTAAACTTATCATCTCTCAGTTGATCAATCTGGTTTAAAGAAAAATGCCCTTCTCTTTTAAAATGTTCATAAAAATAAAAAGAGACAAGATGTGGTTTGCAGTATAATTAAAAATGTGAATGTCATTTCACAATATAAATTCATACATTTACAGGTGAAACTCAAAAAATTAGAATATCGTGCAAAAGTTCATTTATTTCAGTAACGCAACTTAAAAGGTGAACCTAATATATGAGATAGACTCAATACATGCAAAGCAAGATAGTTCAAGCCATGATTTGTCATAATTGAGATGATTATGGCTTACACCTCATGAAAACCCCAAATCCACAATCTCAGAAAATTAGAATATTGTGAAAAGGTTCAATATTCTAGGCTCAAAGTGTCCCACTCTAATCAGCTAATTAAGTGATAACACCTGCAAAGGGTTCCTGGACCTTTAAATGGTCTCTCAGTCAGGTTCAGTTGGAATCACAATCATGGGAAAGACCGCTGAACTGACAGTTGTGCAGAAAACCATCATTGACACCCTCCATAAGGAGGGAAAGCTTCAAAGGGTAATTGCAAAAGAAGTTGGATGTTCCCAAAGTGCTGTATCAAAGCACATTAATAGAGAGTTATGTGGAAGGGAAAAGTGTGGAAGAAAAAGGTGCACAAGCAGCAGGGATGACCGCAGCCTGGAGAGGATTGTCAGGAAAAGGCCATTTAAAAGTGTTGGGGACTTTCACAAGAGCGGGACTGAGGCTGGAGTCAGTGCATCAAGAGCCACCACACACAGACGAATCCTGGACATGGGCTTCAAATGTCGTGTTCTTCTTGTCAAGCAGCTCCTGAACAACAAACAAACATGAGAAGTGTCTTACCCGGGTTAAAGAAAAACAGAACTGGTCTGTTGCTCAGTGGTCCAAAGTCCTCCTTTCTGATGAGAGCAACTTTTGCATCTCATTTGGAAACCAAGGACCCAGAGTCTGGAGGAAGAATGGAGAGGCACACACTGCAAGATGCTTGAAGTCCAGTGTGAAGTTTCCACAGTCTGTGTTGATCTGCTGGTGTTGGTCCACTGTGCTTCATTGAGTCCAGGGTCAGTGCAGCCATCTACCAGGAGATTTTGGAGCACTTCATGCTTCCTTCCACAGACGAGCTTTATGGGGATGCTGACTTCATTTTCCAACAGGACTTGGCACCTGCCCACACTGCCAAAAGCACCAAAACCTGGTTCAGTGACCGTGGGATTACTGTGCTTGATTGGGCAGCAAACTCGCCTGACCTGAACCCCATACAGAATCTATGGGGCATTGCCAAGAGAAAGATGAGAAACATGAGACCGAACAATGCAGAAGATCTGAAGGCCGCTATTGAAGCATCCTGGTCTTCCATAACACCTCAGCAGTGCCACAGGCTGATAGCTTCCATGCCATGCCGCATTGAGGCAGTAATTGATGCAAAAGGGGCGCAAACCAAGTACTGAGTACATATGCATGCTTATACTTTTCAGAGGTCCAATATTGTTCTATGTACAATCCTTGTTTTATTGATTGCATGTAATATTCTAATTTTCTGAGATTGTGGATTTGGGGTTTTCATGAGCTGTAAGCCATAATCATCACAATTAGGACACATCACGGCTTGAACTATCTTGCTTTGCATGTAATGAGTCTATCTCATATATTAGTTTTACCTTTTAAGTTGCATTACTGAAATAAATGAACTTTTGCATGATATTCTAATTTTTTGAGTTTCACCTGTATATAAGCATCAAGCACAGATCTACCCAGGATTTTGTAACTGATTTTCTAACTAAGGTAAAGCTTTTTAAGGAGTTGTTGACATATGCTTACGCTGAATCATTTTTTCTCTTCAAATCTGGATTTCTCATCAACACTAAGAAAAATGAATATAGGAAAACATAACTGCAATTAAGCATCAGTCTCAATATACTTGCTTCTCTGAAGCATGTGTTAATCTTCCCCTTATAGAATACCTTATAGAATATTTGTTTAAAGCCAATCAAAATGGTAGGACGGTATATCCTTCCAAATGAATTTCTGACCTATGAGTCAGTATTCCAATACCTGGCATTGCTCATTGTTTTGGTTCCCATCTTTTTGTATATCTATTCAAAATTTAAACCTCATTCTACTTAGGTAAATTTATTCCATTGTATTCATTCAGTGATTTATACTGTAGACATCTCATACCACAAGGCATTGAAGCAATTTACAATAATTATTAATAAAAAGCAATAGACAATAATCCATCCTAAACTAAGCAATTCTACCTAGGATTGCAGTCTGCTTAAAAACTGCGCAGGTAATAAATTTGTACACAAAAGCATAGAAGAGCAAGTAATTTTATTCAGCTTTCTGACCTCACATTCATTTTTCAGGCATTTGCTGGTAAACCCCCGAGACCGTCGGGTTGTGATTGTGGAATCTGTATTGTGCCCTTCTCATTTCAGAGAGACGCTCACAAAAGTTCTATTCAAGTATTTTGAGGTATAGTAATGCATTCCAACTTGCTTGCTGTTGCTGACAGTTTTAACAGTTTTAACAGTTTACTCGCCTGTGATTAAAGCAACCATGACCCAATTTTTCACTAAGTAGGAAGTTGCCTCGTCAAAAAACCATGGGATTTATTTAATGGGAACAGGATTGCAGGGATTGCTGTTGCTAATCGATGCAGTCACAGTTTATGACCACATTGCTTAATGACCAAAGTTCAGGTTCCAATTTGTGTTATAAGTTGAGGACTATTGATGGCATATTTTCCTTTAGTGGAAACATTCATTTACAATATACATCACCTTGTATCAGGGATGCTTTAATTTAGACTCTTGTCTTGTCCCAGGCCAGTCTCAGTCTCTCTCTCTCTCTCTCTCTCTGTCTCTCTCTCTCTCTCTCTCTCTCTCTCTCTCTCACACACACACACACACACACACAGAGGAGTTAAGTTGTAAAAGCCTTTCTTCTGGTTTCTGCAGTTACAAGCAAGAGCAAGCAAGACATGTATGTAGTAGTTACAAGTATAGTTTTGAGTAGTCCCCAATCCCTTGGAAGCTTGGCCTGGAAGGAGTTTCACGTAATCAAAATCCAAAGTAACAGGCAGAAGCATTGTTGGAACCCAGCACAAAGGTCTCCGCATGGTGGGTGGGTCCAAGTTGGACCCTTGAACTTGGTCCAAAAGCTGGTCCAAGTTCAAGGAACAGACTTTCCATAGACAGGAGTTCACGATATATTGAATGTGAGATTTCCTGAATAGAGATGATAATGGCAGAGTGTCCAAATGATCACAGACACCTTGCAGAATATTAAAAATAGTACTTCTGTATCCCTTCTAGGTTCCTTCAGTGTTGTTTGCACCAAGTCATCTGATGGCTCTTCTAACACTTGGAATTAATTCTGCAATGGTTTTGGATTGTGGTTATACAGAAAGCCTGGTGTTACCTGTATCTTTTCAAAATCTCTTTTAACCCTGCCAGTCAGAAAGCAGGACAAAATGGACTCCCCAGAACTAACTCAGTTGACTTCTGGGCAAAAGACTTTCCTTGTCAAATATCCTACTTTATTTAAGCCAATTTATACTTTAAATTAGGAATGTCAAACTGGCGGCCCATGGTCCAGGTACAGCCCGTGCAGGCCACGCCCACCCCAGTCCACAAAGCCAAAAATCTTTGCGATACGTCACAATATGGCCTGCGATGCGATCGGGTTTGACACCCCTGCTTTAAACTGAAAATATTCCCAGGGCATTCTGCAGTATAAACGGAAAACAAAATGTAGAGGTAGCCCTCAATTTATAACCACAATTGACAACCCCACCCCGCAAATTTCCATTGCTAAGCAAGGCAATTGTTAAGAGAGTTGTGTCCCACTTTACAACATTTTTTGTCTTGAATGTTAAGCTAGCAATTACAGTTAAGTCAGTCAGGCAGTCATCAAGGAAGTCTGGCTTCTACCATTGGCTTTGTTTGTCAGAAGCTGCCTAGGAAGGTCATAAGACCCCGAAACAAAGTAACCATCATAAATACATCATAAATACAAACCCAAAGTTTGATCATGTAATTGTAGGGATGCTGCAACAGTCATAAGAGTGAGAATCGGTCATAAGTCTTTTTTTTTTCAGCACCCCTGTAACTTTAAATTGTCATCAAATGAATGGTTGTAAGTCCAATGGCAATAAAATAACAGTAAAGGCAACAAAATATAGTCCTTGACTTACAAGAGTTTGTTTAGTGACCATACAAAGTTACCACAGCACTGAAAAAAGTGATGTACAACCGTTTATCACACACACAACCATTGCAGCATCCCCGTGATCACGTGATTAAAATTTGGTTGCTTGGCAATTGACTCGTATTTAGAACAGTCGCTAGGTTCCGGAGTCACCTGGTCAGCTTTTGCGACGTTTTGACAAGCAAAGTCAATGCGGAGGCCAAATTTATTTAACTGTGTTACTAATTTAACAACTGCACTGTTTTCACTTTAACAACTGTGGCAAGAAAGGCTGTAAAATGAGGTAAAATTCACTTAGCAACTGTCTCACTTAACAACAGAAATTTTGGGCTCAATTGTGGTCGTAAGTTGAAAATTACTTGTAAACGAAGCAGAAATTATGGGGAGGGGGAGATTGAATGTTAGAAAAAAAAAGACTCCTCAGTTGGGACTGAAAAAGATGTAGGGTTAATCCACCTGCCTTGAGGAGTGTTCCACAAAGCTGCCTGTTTTGAGTTGTTCAGAGCAGAGAAAGACGAAGCAGCTTTTATTGCCACATTCAGAGATCCCATCATTCTTTCATCATCTCCTGTCCAAGCAGTGGAAATATCCAGGGTTTTTTTTTTAAGCTTCCACAGATTGGTTGCTTGATGTATCTTCAGGTCATGCCCCAGATTTCATTCATGAAGCATGAGATAAAAATCAGCTTTACTTCAGTTCAGTGAAAATTATGAGGAGATTTGGGGATTTGATGCATTTGAAGCAAATGGTACTTATTTATAAATAAAATTTTCACCCTGTAAGTATTAAAGTAATTCTTCTTGCAGAAAAAGCATACATATCTTCATTTAAAGTTATAAAATTTAAACTAGTGAATTTTTTTTAAGAAAGAAAACATTCAGAACAAAAACTTAACCATTGTTCCAAAATTGAAGTGTATCAAGATCCTTTGCAATTCCTATCTTAGCTGACCAGGGTTGCTATTACAAGATAGTGGGCCACATAAATTAATTGTAAAACACTGAAATAAAAATGAATGTTCTCTTCTGGTAATATTGTCATCTGCAATTATACATTTGTGTTTGGTGCTTGTATCTCATTTTTTGATTAATTAAGAAATACTATAAAATAAAACATCCTTAACTGTTTGAAGATTTATGAAGGAATTCCTGTACTCAGTTGCTGGGGCGCTCTTCCTTTGGGAGGAAAAGCCATTCACAAGTAAGCTGATAGAAAATATTATTATTTATTCCTTATTTATTAAGAAAAGATCAACTGCTTTGGCAGTGTTTCTCAACTTCAACAAATTTAAGATGTGTAGACTTCAACCCCCCAAATTCTGTGGCTTCAGAATTAAGAACCTATCTTAAAGCTGCTGAAGTTGAGAAAAACAGGTTTAGAGTAATATTATTTTTCCAGGTGGGAACCAGGATAGACTGGGTTTTGTCAGTCCTACAAGTGTTTGGAAGAGAAACGGACAAACATGCTTCCAAACCTTTTGGATCTCAGCTTTAATCAACTTTGGTTACATGGGTAGAGGGAAGGGAATTATGATAATTGTAATATATGATGTTGGGTGGACACTTGGTAGCCTACCTTTTTTTACATAAATACAAGTTAGATATTATATAAGGAAAATCTCTCCTGCGTAATACTAGAATCTGGGCTTTATGCTTTTTCATATAGCAGATAGTTGGGATTAACTTTTAGAAGATGTCATAAATGTAGACAGCATGTAGAAGATGATCAAGCTAATGAGGAGGCCATTAATGACTACTGATTACCATAGTTCTTTATTCTTCCGTATAAATCGGCAGGCGTAGCACTTTCTCTACTACTGGCAGTGTTAAGAGGGCTGAAAATATTCCATCCCAACTGTCTCTTCTACAAAATGTTTCCTATAATGTATCTTAACCATTACATATTTGATGAAGCCACAAGGCTGAAAATCGTCTGTTGGACCATGCACCATGTGGGATGAATGGATGCCAGCGAATCAATGACAGATATTTCCTAAATATTTCCTATTCTCCTTAATACTCTCTAGAGAACTAGAGTACCAGTTGCTGGAGCAAAGTACAGTAGATACAGGAGCTACCAAAGGACAAAGCCTTACCTCAGTGATGGGTAAGATCTCTGCTAGGAGCAGGAGGGTTCTTTTCATCTTCGTGGTTCTAGGGGAGGAGAGGGGAAGGAGGGTGGAACGGACAGACAGATGGACACATCTTGTCTTAAGAAGCAGTAATTTCAATGCTGAATCTCCTTATTTCTAATATGTTAATTCAGGAAAATTTTGCTATGCTTGATCTTAGTGTATTTTAAACCCTTAAATATCATGGCTGCAATCCTTAACCTGATCACTGAACTATTATACTTATCAATGTGTGTGTTTAATTTGTGTTGAAACAGAGTTTTCTAGGTAATTTGCACTTAAATTGTCAGCATGGTCTGTATTTGAATTTTGTATTCTAGGTGTTAATTCCAAATGTATTGTATTTCTGCTATTTTAGGTTCTATTCCAGAAGACATTGTAGAAGACATAAAGGGTAAAATACATTTCTTTGTACAAACTTTAGTTTTTGTTTAGAAATCTTTAAGTGCATGGAGGCAGACTTTCACAAAATAGTGGGATAACTTTAAATTCGCTTCTTCCATAAATATATCTGAACAGCAACAGCTGATGTTGCAGCCTCAGACATTTTGAGGTGTAATTTTCCTTACCATCCAAACCAGCTGCTTCATGTTACATTCTCGTTCATAGTGCAATCTGTCAACTACCGGTATATCCATTTCCCCAAAGTTTTGCTCCAAATCTTGCTAGCATGATATGCATCTCACTAGCAGGTTTATGATCAGCTTTTGCAAAGGGGAATAATTCAGAAAGATAGATCATATCAGTACAAAAGTATTTCTTTTGGAGAAATCTCACAAGAGGCTTTCAAATATCGAAGGCAAATAATCCAAAGGCTGTTTTTGTATCTCTTTGAAGTTCGCACTTGTTTTGTGAGTGACCTCCAGCGGGGACTGAAAATTCAGGCAGCAAAGTTTGATATGGATGATAGCTCTGAGGTATGTTGGAAATAAACAGAAGTTTCAATTCAGTAGAGCAAATTATTACTTAAGTGTAATGTTTCACATTCTGAGTGTGTGTGTGTATCCTTTGTAGCGTCCAACTCCACCGCCAGATGTAGACTATCCACTGGATGGAGAGAAGATTTTGCATATCAATGGATCAATCAGGTTAGCAATCACTTTTAGCAGTCCCTTTTTTGCATTACTTTTGCAATGACAATTACATTTTTTTAGTCCCTCTCAACTGGATTTTGTTTGCTACGCAAGAGCAAAATGTATGGATGTCCCAGCTACTCTTATTCAGAATGTGTAAAGGGTTGCACAGGAGTGGAAGTTTGGCGAAAGGATTAAATAGCTGGTTCTAAACCTACACTATTGTCAAGATATATTTCATCAAGCCGTACCAACCTTTGAATGGGATTTGGGAACCACACTGTGAACAAATGGGGCCGCATCAAAAAGTTTAAAAAGTAGTGATGGTATAAAACTTAAGTAAATGTTATTAACTGAAGAATGTTGCTGCTTAGGATGGAAGGCAAGTAGAGCGATCAAGGGACTTGAGTAGGAAGGAAGATTCACAAATAAGGCAACGGGTACAAGTCAGAGGGGGGGATACGGAAGTCAGAAAAGATGAGTAAGGTAGATTTGGGCCACCAAATTAGGAGCAGAATAGAAAAGTGGGGCTTGATGTAAAGCTGTGTCTGAACCCATTGGTGGGCTGCATACAGCCTGACATAGGATTGTGCACTTTTGTTTATAGTTAGTACAATCCTTTTCAAATCACTTGGGTAGCTAGGACAGAACGGGTAATATCCTTTGGATTCCTGAACAGATTCAAGCTTCATTCTCTGCATATTAACATTGTAAGTCTCCTAGAGTCGTCTCACAGGGAGATAGGTGGTGAACACATTTAATAAATAAATATAATAAATAAATTACTCAAGGCTTCCTTTTTTTCCTCTCACAGAGATTCTGTTGTCGAAGTACTCTTTGTACAGGACAATGAAGAGAAATCTGTGGCTACTTTAATATTGGACTCTCTTATGGAGGTAGCACAATTTGGATAAGATTGTGTGTCTGTGTGTGTGTGTTTCTGTGTTAATATTTTTTTTTAACCCTTGAGGAGACGTTGTCAGTGCATACGGAGACACTGATAATGTCTCCTCGAATGGTGATGAAACATTTGCAGCCATATTGCCAAGCTCAGGGCTCAGACCAACAGCCCAACTTTTATGCCCCTTTACGCTATTGAATCATCAGGTGTGCCTAGTTTTTCACACATGGCTTCTCCATTGTGGCTTTCTTTTTGTAAAATACATGGTGTAATATGTCATGTGTTGTTGTTCATCTGAGGTTGTATTTACCTACTTTTAAGCTGCTAAGGACCAGGTTATTTTTTCTATTTTCTGATATGTCTTGATATGTATACCCATAGAGGTCAAAAAGGATGTACTTTCTTTTCCACATGATTGTATGTACAAGGCTGGACCAATGGGAATACTTTCTCCCTCTGCCCCACAAAGGCAGGCCAATACATTAGTCCTCCTCACAGTACCCCTGGCATTCCAAGGCTAGAATCAGCTTCCTCTCCCCTTTTTGTCTCTCTTGCTAACTCACACCCGCAAAACAGCAGCTATACCCAGCTATACACCACAGTCTGATTTAATACAGAAAGTGTCAGAAGCCTTGATAGACAAAGGCCATCTCACAGAAAATTAGGCAGTTAAAGTAGGAAGCCAAGTATAATGTTTTTTTTTTCAAACCATCTGCCTTCCCAGTTTGCTGTATATTTGATCATGCATAATTTTCCCAACAGTTAGAACAATTAGTCAGTGGAACAACTTGCCTCCAAAAGTTGTGAATGAGGTTTGAGGTTTTTAAGGAATTGGGCCACCATTTGCCTGAAATGATATAGGGATTCCTGCTTTATCGGGGGAATTGGTCTAGAAGACCTCCAAGGTACCTTCTAACTCTGTTATTCTGTTATACTGTTATTTAACAAAATAATTAGTTAATTTGTTAATTAGTAGCCTAATTTATATTTTTTTTTCTTTTTCTTCTCCTCTATCAGTGCCCAATAGATACTAGGAAGCAGCTGGCTGAGAACTTGATAATAATTGGGGGTACAGCTATGTTACCAGGATTCCTGCACCGATTAATGGCCGAAATACGGTACCTGGTGGAGAAGCCAAAGTACAAGGAGATTCTGGCCTCAAAGACCTTCCGAGTACATGTGCCACCAGCCAAGCCAAATTGTGTGGCATGGTTAGGAGGTTAGTCTGAAAAGGCTGGGAACCAGAGTGGAAATTATGTAGGCCTGCATACAGTATACAACTTTTGCAATGCCACTCCTAGGAGAGATTGGAAAACTTGAGTGCAAGGGCTTTGATGTGCAATATATTTTATACGTCTTAGAATCTTTTCCTCAATCCTTTTCCCCAAAGGGCTTGAGGAAGTATAGAACTAGGGCCAGGGGGAAGGAACAGGTTCCTGAGATTGTCAAAATATTTGGTTTTGATATATTTTTTTATAGCCCTGTTTAATTTCTGGTTTGTATTTAGCTTCTCGGAATCTCAATTGTAGGATTTGATTATCATTTGAATGAGATGAAAAATTCTCAGTCAAGGTTGACTTGGGAAAAACATTAAGATTTTACTTGGGCTAATAGAAATACACAAAAATAAAGCTTTGATTGCACTTTTCCCTCTTGCTACCGTTTTATTTGCTTCTCTATGTTTTAAACCCTTGTGTCTTATTCTGTATTACAGGAGCCATTTTCGGAGCCCTTCAGGACATTCTTGGCAGTCGTTCAGTATCAAAGGAATATTACAACCAGACAGGACGCATCCCTGATTGGTGCTGCCTCAATAACCCTCCTTTGGAAATGATGTTTGATGTAGGAAAAACACCTCCACCATTGATGAAAAGGGCTTTCTCTACAGAGAAATAACAGTTGTGTTCACACTGTGGCACTGCCTTCTTCCCTTATCTGCCTGAAGTTGGACTGTAATGGAGTTCAGTGGAACATTGGATAAATCTGCAAGTTAAATTCTGGGGTACTGGCCACAATTTTGGCTGATTATGTTCCTTTCTGTCAGTTACATTGGCTTAGGATGATGTCTCAGTGATGTTTGTTTATATATATCCAAGGAACATCAACATAAATGCTCAAGCCTTTACTGTTATTTAAAGTATATACTGTAGATACCTTTTTAAAAGCTTACTTGCTTGGCATCTGATGCTGCACATACAAGTTCTTCCACCAAGTGTAATGCTGTATTTAATTTGAAATTTGTTGCCTATTTAAATATGTTTAAAATGTCTGTAACAGTTTGAGAGTTTTCTTGGGAATTTAGTGAACAATCCTGACCTTTGCTTTTGTTAAGGTAAGGAATGGTAAGTAAGGGCTGTCTTGATTATTATCAACACCAAATATAAATTAGAATTTGTAGTATACAACATTAGGAGAGCCACAATTCCTAGTATCCCTCAATGTTGTCTGGGGCTTCTGGGAATAAATGTTCACTGACATCTGGGTGTTGGTGTTTGTTCCCTGTACCTGAAAAAAGAGGGAGGAACTACCCCTTATGAAAAGCCAATCATAATATAAACTTTTACTTACAATGGAGTCAGAGTGCTTAAAGTTATTCATATGTTCACGTGTAACCAATCAATGCAAATTGTCTAACGCTTTTAATTTCAGCTGCTTTAATTTATTTTAGTTAAAACATTCTTTCCTTTTCTTCAGCCCAGCAATTTTTCACACCATCTTGCCTCCAAAACATTTAGGAAAATCCCTCATTTTCAGAAATCTCCATCTCCTTTTTAACCTACTTGGAACTAGAACCATCGATGGCTTGGGTTATGTTGATTTTCCTATGAAAGGGCAAATCCCCCAACACATTTCATTATGATATTCTCATGTAGAAATGATATGGCCTGTCAAATTTAAAAAAAATATTAAAGTGTCCCAAATCAATGTGTCTGCAAAATATGGTTGTATCTCTGCTTTCACTGTAGAGTTCTAGGCCTACGGAATCGTTTTTCTTATTACTTCCCTCTGGTTCTGCTATCCTTTTTTGGGGGGGTGGGGTCAAGATGAATAAAATTTGTTTCAAGCAACATTTTGTAGAATTTATTGTTGTTTCTTAATCAACTTTAAATGTAACAGACACTACCTTTTGTTTGGGGGGGTGGACTTGAAAGATGGCATATAATACCATAATTTCTTCTTGAGATCGAAATACTGTACTATAAGTACAGTAAAATCAGTAAAGGCAATGTCAAACTACGTATCTTTTGTTGCCAAGAAAATTACAGGTAGCCCTCAACTTATGACTACAGTTGATTCCAACTGTTGATAAGTGAGGCATTCCTTAAGTGAGTTTTGCCCCATTTTATGACCTTGCCATAGTTGTTAAGTGAATCATTGCAGTTAAGTTAGTAACATGGTTGTTAAGTGAATCTGGTTTCCCCATTGTCTTTGCTTGTCAGAAGGTCACAAAAGGGGATCTCACGACCCCAGGATACTGCAGCTGTCATAAATATGAGTCAGTTGCCAAACACCTGAATCTTGATTATGTGACCGTGGGGATGCTACAATGCTTGTAAATATGAAAAATTGTCATAAGTCATTTTTCCCAGCACTGTTGTAACTTCGAATGGTCAGTAAACAAACTGTTGTAAGTTGAGGACTACCTGTATTCAACAAAACTGGGAAGAATTCACATTGAATCACCTTCACAAATAAAGACAGTTTCCTTCTCACATTTTTTTCCATAATAGGAGAAGGAAGTAAAGCTATGTAAAAAGAAAAAGACCACATTCTTAGCACAAGGAAACAAGTCTATAACCTTTGTTATCCTGATCTATACCTGTGTCAAACCATGATTATGGGAAATAATATAGCATGCAAGCATTGGATTCATATCTTGCGATAAGCCACAATTTGAAAGAATTACACATCTAGCCCTGTAACGCAGAGGGTTGATTTGACAAATTATGATTGACAAATAGTGGCTACCATTATACAACTTAACTAATGCAAACTTAAATCACTTTATAGCTTAATGTGGTGTGTAGATGTAAATTCTTTCTTGCCTTGACTTTTTCTGTGAAAAGTCTTGTTGGCCTGGACATCTATTTCAAGTATTTCCAATTGACTTGATCCTATTTTCTATGTTAGAAGAAGCTGAAAATGGCATAACTGGTACATTTTTAGAGAATTCTAATATTTAAGCTTACTAACAGTTAATTTTTAAAGCAATACATTTTTAGAGAATTCTCATATATGTGGTATACGTGGTAATCGGCAGGCACAAGGCACACCCAGCCATGCACATTGACAATGCTGTTCCCTCTCCTAGTGATCCCAACGCAGAAGGAAGTACAACCCCACTCCTCACTTGATTTACCAACATTTCTTGCCCTGTTTCTAGAACAGAGGTCTCCAAACTTGGCAACTTTAAGACTTGTGGACTTCAACTCCCAGAATTCTGGCTGGCTAGAGAATTCTGGGAGTTGAAGTCCACAAGTCTTAAAGTTGCCAAGTTTGGGGACCCCTGCTCAAGAAGGTCATGTTTTGGCAAGACCCAGTAACCACAGAATCCCCTCATTTCAAAAGCCATTCGGTGTCACAGAGTGACTGAAGGCAGAGTAGTCCGATAGCACTAGGCTAATGTTTGTTAAACAAAGGACAATTGGTTGGGTTCATAATGCTAAACCGCACAATCCCAGCAAAAGGTGCATTTGGTTTAAGACTCCTAAACTTTTTGCAGTCACACCTCCCTTTAGTGTCATCTTAATGTATAAAATTTCCCCAAAAATCCAAATACGCATGTATATATGTGTATCACATTCACATCACATTCACTAAAACACAAAAGATAAAAATACAAAATGTGAATTATAAAATGTGAGTTATAAACATATGTCTAGATTACAGATTTAATTTTTGCTTCATTTGTCATAACCAGGAAATCAAAGTCTCCATTATAGATTCTGTTTTGGCACTCTGTCACTCTATATTGGATTGTTTTTTCTCACACACACACCAAATTTGGTGATGGTATTTTGCCCCACTTATAGAGGGCATCTGCACATCTACCATAGTACCATTTCAGTTCGGTGTTATCCATAACCAAACACCAAATGAATACAAATTAACAATGAAAATACAGTGAAACTTTGGGAAAGGTAGATTTATTATATTGTAGCTAAAAGATTCTTTACACCTCCCTAGAGTCAGTCTGTACCTCCCCTACAGTGTGTTCCTGGAAACCCTGGTTAAAGGTTTTCCTGACAGGTTCTACGTGATCCAAATCACACTTTGAAAATAGATCAGTGCTCAGGGTTTGTGTTTTCACAGGTACTGACCCACAAGTTGCCAATTAAAATTTAGTTTAGTGTGTTGTGTAGTTACTCTAAGCAACGTTGTATCATACATACTCAAAATCCTGATTCAGTTAATTATAGTCAACCTGTTGGACAAATATATCAATTTCTTTTCCTGGAAAAATCCTACAGAATTAATGTCTTCATTCATTCAAAGCAGGACTCAGCAACTTGAGTCCTTAAGGCTGCATGGAGGCCTACAAATAACTCCTTTCTTGTAGCCCACAAGCCACTATTGGCTAGAGTTGCCAGAAACTGGAGTTAAGATTTTTGAGGTAGAAAAAAAGACAAAAACTGCTATCTATTCTACAGCATCATCTTAATTGTCAATAAAACAAAGAAACAGTCAATAAACTCTTAATACTCCTGTTGGATAACTTAAATTTACAACATTAAATGCAACTCTTGACCAATAAAATACTGCCTACTTGCTTAAGGGATCCGCAAGACTTCCTGAAGCAGCACACAGGTGATTCTAATGCCTCAATTTTAATGAAAGGACGCTTGATTCTCTTCTCAGATAAAGAGGTCCATACTTCATTCAGCTGATTGGAGTAGTTCAGGCTTAAAGGTAGAAAGATAATGGCTGCAGTTGACTTTCTTTTAGACTAGCAATTTTTAACTTCTCTCTACTCTAAAAGGGTTTTAACTTGGTGACTGAACAAGAAACAGCAGGATTGAATTTCTTGTTAATTTACTCAGTACTATTAGAAGCCATCCATGGATGGGGAATTCTCATTGGAAAGCTACCTAGATGAGTGTTTAAGCCAGGTAAAGTCAAGGTTGTTAGTTTAGGTTAGTGTAAGGGTGACTGGTGTATCTTTTTGTGCTTGTGAATGGGGAACTGGTTGATCACATTTTAATGTATTTTGTTGTGCTAATCCTAAATGTATATTACTAATTTAGTATATTTTGTGAAGCCATAAAAATCAATTATGTATAAGTGGTGTTGTATGAACTTACACCTTTCTCTAATGTAGTCAGTTATTGTTTGAAGAGAATTGCATATTTTTCTATAGCCAGTAAATTCCAGAGTTACACATTAACTGTACATATATATCTCCTTGCAGTTAGTTATCTTGCCAATAATACCAAAATGGTATATAAAACCAATAAAAATGCTATATAAAACTAATAGCAAAAGGGTTCAGTTTGCCTAAAAGAAATCATTACATTTGATTGGTAATACTTGTTTGTTTCTTATTCTGAAGGTGCAAATATTCTGCTTGAATAAATTTAGCAAATATCTGTGTGACATTCTCAGCCTATTATACAGGTAATCCTGGACTTAGTTCATTTAGTAATCATTCAAAGTTACAATGGCACTGAAATATGTGGCTTGTGATCATTTCTCATAGTTACATTTGCAGCATTTCCCATGGTCATGTGATCAAAATTCAAATGCTTGAAAACGGGTTCATATTTATGACTTATGCTGCGTCCCAGGGTCATGGGATCACCGTTTGCCATCTTCTCACAAGCAAAGTCAATAGGGAAGCCAGATTTACTTAACCAGATTAAGTACAGTGATTCACTCAGTCACTGTGGCAAGAAAAGTCATAAAATGGGGCAAAACTCAAAACAGATATTTTGGACTCAATTGTGGTTGTAAGTCGAGGATTGCCTGTACTGGCAGGCAGCCTGTAAGGACAATGTGCCTATTTTATCTTATTTATTCTATTTGTATATATGTGTTGTAGTAAGGTAATTCTGGATAAGTATTACTAAATGGCAAACTCTGCATTGAGGGGTGGTGGATTGTCTATTAAATTAACATCAAGATGGAAGATTTAAATTGGGGTTTTGCTGAATCATTATTTCCCATTGTTCCACTTGGCACCATAGTTTCTGAGACAGTTCATGAGTTTTAGCCAAACAAAAATAAAGTGTTGACCCAAACCACTAAGGGAACTTCCTAGTTGACCCCTTTCTTGAATAATAGATTTTGAGGAAATTTTCTTCCTCAAAGGTAAACAAGTTTTATTTATTTAGAGCCAATTGTCAGATTTACACAGTGCACTAAGCCATAAATTGCTTTTCCTAAGACTATTTAAAAGCTCAGAATTGATTGTCAGATTTACATAGTGCACTAAGCCATAAAATGCTTTTCCCAAAAGCTCAGAATTGATTTAAAGCACATAATTTGCTAAACCATATATTGTGGTTTCCATATCACTGTAGACGGAGTTGTGTTGGTCTATGGTGACGAGAAATGAGAAAGGGTTTGGTAGTGATTTTTCTAACACTTTTGATTAAAAGACATGCAATTTCATGAGCTGCTGTCCGCTTGATTAGATGTAGAGAATGGCTATGAATAACCAGACCCTACAACTGATGAAATAAGCAGCAACTCACAAAATCTTATGCCTTTTAAGAAGTATTAGAAAAAGTACTACCAGTATTCTGATTTTTTAAAATCACAACCTAAGGTTGTCAAGAATGCCTAATAAGAATAAATAAGAAATTTCTCTAGCAGGGTACTTTAAAAATAACACTGATCTCTTCTGAGTTCATGGAATAAATAAATAACTTAGTTTGCTCAGCCCATTTGCCTACATGTAAAAATTAGGAAATTCATGGAATTTGCTTCCTAATAAATGTGTTTAGAATTATAATATTGTAGAGAGATTATTCAAGGGAGAAAAACAGTACTGTAAAAACAGTATCTGTTTTTAAAAACAATGCCTTTTCCATCCTAAGTAAAGGCATAAAGCTGTTTATTAGTCTTATAATTAAGCATGAAAATTTGCTATTGCACATATTGGTAAAATTTCTCCACATATCGAAAACCAGAGGTGGTTCACTGAGTTTTGGCCTGTGGTTTGCAAGCCTGACTTTGAGTTTTAGTACTGCACGTTTTAAATAAAAACTTTTCATTTACTCTTGTTTTTTTTTACAACAATCAAGGCCAAGTCATTAAATACCATGCCATCAATGTAGTCCCATAAGGAAAAGATGGTGTTTTTAAGGGAGTGGTTCTCTGTAAGACTTTGTGTACCCATAAAGTCAAGGTGCCTGAAATATTTTTTGCTCCTCTGTCTTTGAAGGATGATCCTCCATCAAATAGCCCTCAAATGTATTCTCCCCTGAGTCTCTTTGAATCAGATTTGCCTATTTCTGTCATTCCGGGCACATTGTTTACTCCTCAGCCTGACCAAGGCAAAGACTTCTCTTCAGTAGATCTCAGCTTCCTGCCAGATGATTTTGGACAAGATGACGAACATTACAACAACAACAACAACAACAACAACAACAACAACAACAACAACATGCTGGAAGACTATCAAGGTCCTCAAGACAATGGAATCTTCTCAGAGGACAGTGAAGGGTCCCAACAGAAGGATGAAAACACAATTCATCCATCCTCTGATTTTTCTGGGATGTGTCCCTCCATGGCCCAAATAACTCCCATAACTCTTGTGTCCCCTGCTTCAGAAGGTTCTGGCATTGTCCCACAGTTGCAGTAAGTTTTACTAAAAAGCTAGCTGATTTGGTACATTGGTAGTTGTCACATTTTAGTCAAGCATGTAAATGAAAACCCAATTAGTGGGAGTAGCTAATGATTTGGTGGAATATTCAGTCCTAGAATATTGAATAATTGAGTAAGCTATGATTAAGTCAAGCTTATAGCATGAAGAAAAAGGCAAATATGCATTTAAGTTTCCTAGGCAACCGTACCAAAGTGACTTGCCATTAACTTTTTCCAGGATGACTATGCTTCCCAGTTTAGCATACAGCTCTGATATTCCCAGGTAATCTGTCCAAATATAAATATGGCATTTTCTATCATATTATTGGAAACATAACTTGAGAGCGATAGCTTTTCAGCATATAATCAAGACTAAATTCGAAGTGATAAGAAAATCCAAATATAAAGCAGGATTAGAGCCATATTATTAATTGGATGAGTAGATGGGAATAGATTTTAAAACCTAATATAAGTCATAGAGAGACCTGCATTCCCATCATTCCCCTTCCATCAATTTGCAATTCATTTTTAGTAAAAGTCGCTTTTGATGGTTATTAACATATTGTGACTAAACAATGCTTTTTTATTTCTATTCCTTTTTTATATACATACTGTATAGAATGAGCCACTCTTGACTGGTTTCACATGCTATCTAATCGAAATTAGATTGTGACTTAGAGCAATGTGTGATACATGCTTAGAACACTTTTCTAGTTTTTTCCTAGTTCACTTTCAACTGAAAGTGAACATGGCCTGCTATTTATTAGCTCAGTGGCAGCATCTGCTGAACCTTGTGCTGTAAACTGGATTGGGAAACTGGGGAAAAATAATTCTGGAAGAGGACATTGTCTCAAAGAGCCAGGTTTGGCTAAAGGGAAGGAAATATTAGCATTCGAATCCACTAGACTTCAAAGGTAGTAAGTTGTGCCACTATCATGAGGGCTCAGTTGGGCTTTTTATTGGCTGAGTAAGGATGTTTTGGTGGCCTGCCAACTTTAAGCATTTGATGTGCCTTTTTATTATGTTCTGAGAGTTAAAGAAATCGTAAAATGTTTTAGCAATCAAAGTAAACCTTGAGCCATTTCATAGCAGGCAGGAAGCATAGCCTCTCCCTCTTACTAAGATAGTAAAATGGGCCAGAAGCCATGGCAAATAAATTTGCAAAGAAGAGTTGACAGAACAGAAGGAATTGATTATGGAGTTTTTGGTGCTATTTAAGCTTGATTTGTTTGCTTGCAGGGTTTCATTACCCAATTAAGTAATATTGATTGCTGAAGGGGATGTGTTCTAGTCTTTTTGTTTTCTAAGGGACAACGTTTTCTCTATCAGCCAGCACTCAGATAAACAGACATCAATATTAGATAGACAAAAGGCAAGGTATTCCACAAAAACTAGCAAGGCAAGCTATAATATATAAACCAGCAGCAAAACCTACACTAACTCACACTGCAGATGTTACCTAATTGGGTAGGAGTGGGTTGGGGATTGCCAAATTGGGAAAACCACAAAGGGACACATCCACAAAGCAAATATGACAATCTACATCTAAATTTCAGAAGCAACAGAACAAAACTACACACTTGGAATTGAGAACAATTGTTCTCATTTCTTGCTTTGAGAAAACCCATTTTGAAAAATGAGAACAAGATTCAGATTTCTGTAATGGACATATTGGGTAAAAGTTTTTTTTCTATTTGATTACTCTCACAGGCTGAAGGCATCAAATTATCTGTTGCTGCTAAATTCTCTGAATCTGATGGAAACCAATCATCTTCAAAAGATAACGGGAATTTTTAATAAATATGGAAATTTATTAAGCAGCTTTGCATGCAAAAATTGCCAACTGTAAAAGCATACAATATTGTTGAGACATTTATAATAACACAGCAGCATCATGTCCATCATGTGATTAAAAAAAGTTTTCCAGAATTGGATGGCCAATTCTTATAAGACAAAGTAACAGACCTACATAAAACAAAAGTGTTTTTTGGAGTCAACTATCTTTTGAGTTTTTCAAACTACCCATTTTTCTAGTGCCTACTTTTTTTAATCCAAACAATCCTGGGCTGTTCCACCATTGTCTATTTCTTACCCTCCTCTTCAAGCAGATAGCAAGTATCAAATCTTTTGGCCTCTTGATTTTTTCACAGCATGATTCAGCTGCACATCCTTCATCTTTAAGGCTGTTTTTCCATGTTTTTAGTTGTTTTGACATACCCTTGGTAATTGCAGGGTGGGGAGAAGGTAGATCTTGCTCACCAGCTGGCCTAAATAATGACCTAATGAAGGTGTCCACACTCCTTCCCTTCTGATCAAGATGACTCAGTCAGTCAGATGACCTCCCACTCCAGCCATCCAGAATCCTGTATAATTACTAAGAGGGAAAGATTAAGATGGGAACCACTCAATAAAACCAGTCATAATTCTTTTCATTTTTTCTTTATCTATCCTTTGATTCTTTTTTCTTGTAATTAAACATTATAATTAAAAATGTTTTTGTTTTTTTTTTAAAAGAGAGCTATCAGAAAACAAAAAGACAGATCAGTAGAGTCAAATTTTGGGTTATGATTACCAAGAATTCTGTTGGGGACCAGACACTGTTAATCATATCTTTAGATTCAGCACACTTTGTGAAAATATTAAGCAGTATATGTGTTTTTTTTTATACCTTGACTACAATAAATATACTAAGAAAACCCCAACATGGGAAAGTGTATGCTGTAGATACTAGAACACCCTCAAGTCTAGCCCCATTGCTATGTACCAGTTTTTGTGTTGGCAGAAAAACAAATCAGCAAGAAATTTGCTTTCCTTGTTGCTGGTCCCAGTTTTGTCATTAGAAAAAAGGGTTTTCCCAGGACAGACATGTTTATGCCACAGTTACACATAAGTAGGGAAATGCTGTAAGAATCAGATAGCCCTAAATTGTCAGAGTTTATTATCTCTAGATCAGGGGTCCCCAACTCCTGGTCCATGGAGTGGCACCTGTCCGCGGCATGCCAGATACCTGTCTACGCAAACAAGCAAAGCCCCATCCATGGGATGCAGGCAGCACACAGACCATGCCTCTTCTGGCCCACGGAAAAATATCTCTCCACAGAATTGGTCCCCAGTATCTAAACATTTCGGGGCCGCTGCTCTAGACAATACAGTATAAATACAACTATACCCAAATAATACAATCTACTATTTGTGTTTTTAATGAAACAATAAAACAATATTTAAAAAAAAGAATTCCAGGGCCTGGAATAAGAAGAAAAATGAAAAAGAAGCTGTTTTTACTTATGTTATTGCACTTCTTTTAAGTAAAGTTCCTAAAGGCTTTTTTTGTTCCTGTTACTCTGCCAGGAACATAGTAGCCACTGTAAATTTGGCTTGCAAATTGGACCTAAAGAATATAGCTCTTCATGCCAGAAATGCAGAATATAATCCAAAGGTAAGTACTAGTTCTCTCTCTTGTCTAAGGATTTTTATTTCCACCTCTGAAGCTGCTTCTCTTCAAAATCTGACCTCTATAAAGATGTTCCAAGCAATTCCTTGGCCCAAATACACTCTCTTTAGTTTGCCTTTTCCAAGGTCGCTTCATAATAGTATCCTGGTCAGTGAAAGTCTACTTAGAATTGCCATGCTATGTTTGCTCATTTCTTATCTATATTTACTCTGCTATTCTTCTGTTATAGAAGGCCGCCTGTGGAATGCAGGACACACACCTGACAATCCCATCCCAATCTATCCAAATCTATCCAAATGTGTCCGCAATTTTCTGCCCATTAAAAGTTCAGCTGGATGTTCAGTTGATGTGCTCGGTGTTATATGTGTCAAGTTATCAAGTGTCAAGTTTTTCTAATGCCTCTTTCATATATCGAACCATGCGTTCCGCCCGTCCATTTGAAGCCAGGTGAGCTGGCGCTGTTAGGGCATGTCGTATGCCCTGTTCTGCGAGGAATTGTTCAAAAGCTAAGGATGTGAACTGTGGGCCATTGTCCTAAACTAACAAGTCCGGTAACCCACGTGTAGCAAAAAGTTTTCTTAGTTGTTTGGTGACGGCTTCAGTTGTCATGGAATTCATGACCTCCAACCAGTTTGAGTAGGCATCAACAATGATTAAAAATGTATGTCCTTTTGTGGGTCTGGCGAAATCTATGTGGATCCTCGACCAGGGGCCTCTGGGTGTCTCCCAGTTGGAGGACCGGTGCTGGAGGGAGGGTAGGTCTGGACTTCTGGCATTTATTGCATGTTGACACCCATGTTTCAATGTCTTTGTCCATCCCTGGCCACCAGACGTAGCTTCTGGCCAGGGATTTCATTTTTACAATACCCGGGTGTCCTTCATGTAACATGCTCAGTAATCTTTGAGGAACGACAACTCTATCCCCCCACAGTATACATCCCTTTTCAGCTGACAGCTCAGTTTGCCGGGTTTTGAAGGGTTTAAAGGTTTCGTTCTTATCGTTTTCCAGCCAGCCCCTCCCTACCCAGTTCAGGATTCGGGCCATCAGTGCGTCTTTTGCAGTTTCCTTTGTGATGTCTGCTGCGGAGATAGGCAGGTTTGGTAACGTTTCAATTTGTAGAGTGGATGTGGTAGGAGCTGGGTCATTGTCCAGATCTGGTAGAAGTGAGCGGCTCAGTGCGTTGGCATGGGGTATGGCTTTTCCTGGTCGGTGGACGAGCTTGTAGTTGTAGGCTGCAAGGAATTCCGACCACCATGTCATCCTTGGCAACAGGATGTTGGGGGTGGCTCTGTTTCCCACCAGGATTCCCAACAGTGGTTTGTGGTCAGTAATTAAAGAAAATGTCCTACCATAAAGGTATTCGTGAAAACGTTTGACCCCCGATATGGCGGCTAAGGCTTCTCTATCCAGTTGGCTGTAGTTTCTTTCAGCTTTTGACAGCATTTTGGAGTAAAAGGTGACCGGTGCCTCTCTGCCATTGGGTAGTGTGTGGCTAAGTATGGCGCCCACACCAAATGGTGATGCGTCGCAGGTGACAGTCAGTGGCAATGTGTCGCTGTATTGGATTAATACAGATTCAGAGGTTATTAAGAGTTATTAACTCCCTGGAATGCGGCTTCTTCTCATTGGCCCCAGGCCCAGGTGGCTTTTTTATCGAGTAGTCTATGCAGTGGTTCTGCTATTGTTGCCTTCTGCGGCAAAAAGACATTGTAAAATGAGTCCCAAAAATGCTTGTAAGTCTGTTTTATTTTTGGATCTAGTGCTTCTTTTATAGCTCTTTTTTTTCCGGTGGGGTGGATCCCTGCTTCTTCAATAAGGTATCCCAGGAACTTGACCTGATTTGTGACAAGTTGGCAATTTTCTTTTTTGACTTTGAGTCCTGCTTCTCTAAATCTTTGCAAGATTTCCCTCAACTGGTCTTTTAGTTGCTTTTTATTTCATCAATATCAAAATATCAATTTCAAAATAAGGGACCACCCCTTCTAGTCCTTGTAGGAGGCGCTCCATCAGGCTCTGGAAAATGCCTGGGGACACGCTGACACCAAATTGCAGCCTGTTGCATTTGAATGCCCCCCTATGTGTTACAATAGTCTGTGCCTCTGCCGTCTCGGGATCGACTGGCAATTGTTGATATGCTTGCGCGAGATCGAGCTTTGCAAAAACTTTTCCTCCCCCCAATGAGTGCAAAAGGTGCTGAACTACTGGAACGGGGTATGTACTCTGCTGCAATGCGTGGTTTAGGGTGGCCTTATAGTCACCACAGATGCACACGGACCCATCTGGTTTCACGGGGGTCACAATCGGGGTTTCTCATCTTGCATGGTCGATTGGCTCTAGTACCCCTTGTGCGATGAGTTTGTTCAGCTGCTCATCGATTTTTGGCTTTAAGGCAAAGGGGACGTGTCTGGCCTTTAGCCAGATGGGGCTACTTTCGGGTTCAGACTAAATGATATAGGGGTCCCACAGTACTTGCCTAGCATCCCGTCGAATATGTCCTGGAACTCCTTCATCAGGCTTTCTTCCCAGTCCATCTCAGTGACGCTGTTGATTCCTGTCACCTCGATACCCAAGGGTGCGAACCATTCTAACCCAAGCAGGCTGGGGCGATCTCGGTCGACAATTGTCAAAGGAAGGGCCTCAGTATGTCTTTTGAAATTTATTTTGAAATGTCCCAATCCAACTACCGGAATCTTGTTTCCTTGGTAGTCTTTTAACGTCAGGCTTTGCTCTTCAAGTTCTTCTCTTTGTATTCTGGTATCAGGTTTTTTATGGTGTTCCATGATACCATTGACAGATATGAGCCGGAGTCCACCTCCATCTCACATGGTCGTCCTTCTATTTTAACGTTTATGCGAACCTTGCTTGCATCGGTTGCTCTGGCATTTCCAATGATGATAGTTTGGTGTGTTTCTTCTTTTTCGTTGATTCGCTTGCTTCTGTTTTCTCAGCTCCAACAACTCCCGGCCTGTCTCTCTCTAATTCTGGGGGGGTGGTGCTGCCTCATCTTTTAGGACTATAGCTCTTTTTCTTTTGGCAGACCCTTGCAATGTGCCCCCTTTTTTCACAGTGTCTGCAGGTGGCATCCAAGAAACGGCACTCAGAATGCGGGTGGTCTCCTCCGCATCTGGCACACTGAAACTCAGGCTTCCTTTCTCTTTTTTCTTGC
Organism: Pseudonaja textilis; assembly: GCF_900518735.1. Next base: position 10,832,769 of record NW_020769318.1, read on the forward strand.
TGGTTTCATACCCACTGAAGCCTATGTATTTCCTCGTCTTCGTCCTCGGTGTCGGGCGAGGAATCGATATCTTCATAGTGGGTGGTTGCGGTAGTGTGTTTCTGAGTACCTTCTGCTTTCTTTTCTCGGCTTTGGCTTGGGCTGCTCTGCATTTCTCGATTAGCCGTATTCATTTGTCGCATTGTAGCTGCTGATTTCTTTGCTGCTTCAGCTGCGGTGGCTTCAGCCTCATTCACAGTGATGTTGGGTTGGTTCAGTCATTTGCTTTGTAATGTAGTGTCTTTCAACCCGAGGACCACGCAGTCTCTCATGGCTTCATCCATGTTGAGGAATTCGCATGCTCCTCCAATGTCCCTTAGGGCTGCTACGAAATCCCCAATACTCTCACCTTCTCGTTGATCTTGTTTATAAAAATCATGTCTTCGGATGAGGTTGGAGACAACAGGCGCATAATGGGCTCTCAGTATCCGGTTCAAATCTGGCCATGCCATCTGCTTAACATCATAAGGTTTGGCCAATGCCTTGGCCATTTTGAAGATAGTAGGGCCGCAGTGCATTAGGAATACAGCTCTCTTCCTCTGGTCAGTGATTTCTTGCAGTTCGTTACTCTCCAGGAACATAAGGAACCTGTCGATATATGACTCCCAGTCCTCTTCAGCTGGGTTGAACGGTGTGGGTGGCGAGTTATTGCCAGCCATCTCGTTGATTGCTCAGTTCCGTTGCCACATGCTTACAGTCTCTTTCCTCTCGATCCCACCTTCATCGCCAGTGTTTTGTTGTGGAACAAAGGCAGACTTGAGACCAGAGTTGAATTCAGCTCTTTATTAACTGTCAGTAACTTCAACTAAACTCAAGCCGCGGCAGCCTCTTTTATACCGGCTGCTCGCGGCTCGCGGCCAATGGCATCATTTTAAACCTCCCACCATTTGGCGGACCAATTGCAACAGTTGTTAACCACCAATCACTATGTGGCAGTGGTAGTTCAATCAGAACATAGTCTTACGAATATGCAAATGTCTATATACAACAAAAAGGATTTTAAATTTGGATTTTTCTGAATTTTAGAGATTTGCTGCTGTAATTATGAGAATTAGAGAACCAAGAACAACTGCCCTTATATTTAGTTCTGGTAAAATGGTGTGCACGGGAGCCAAAAGGTAGGACTGCTAAGCTTTACAAGATTCCTCATCTAAAGATAGGATTGTTATGATATAAAGCTAATGTGATTGGTTCAGACCATTAACACTCCATCTAGTTCAGACTGGGCATCAGAAAAGGGGCATTGGTATTTACCTGATACGCCCATTATCGGTGAGTGCGACGAGCATCCAGAGTGTGGGAGGTGCTTAGTCTCTGCTCGGATAGGCTGGGCTTAATTGAATAGGACACTGTTACTCTTCCCTGGCTCCTCCCTAGTGTCCCCCAGTTTTGTCGAAGACAGGGTGATGCAACCCCCATCCTCTTAATTGTTCTGTTTGTGTTGTTTTTTTAAAAAACTTATATCCAAATTAGTCATTGGCCGAAACAGGACCCTACCAGATGGATATCGAGTGGGGCTGGATGCTCGTCACAGCTCACCAAGAAAGGGCACACCACGTAAGTACCAGCGTCCCTTCTCCATTGAGCTGCTCTGAGCATCCAGAGAGTGGAACATACCAAAGCTTGGCTTGTCCTATGGGAGGGTCTCCATCTGGGTTGGAGCCCCCCCACTGTCCGAGTGGACTCATTGTAACACCCTCCTACCAAAAGAGGATTCAGCAGAAGCAAAGACATCAATTTTGTAATGCCTAATGAAAGGCAATGGGGAGATCCATGTTGCCGCTCTACATATTTCTGCTATAGGAGATTGTGTGGCCCAGGCTGCTGAAGTTGCCACACTCCTTGTTGAGTGGGCTGTGATGCCCCTAGGCACTGGCAGTGATTGAGTCTCGTTTGCCTTGTCTATCGTGGCCTTCAGCCACCTGCCTATAGTTGAAGGGGAGACCTTCTGCCCCTGAGAAGTTGGCTGAAAAGATACAAAAAGAGCTTCAGTCATTCTGAAAGGAGCCATTCCATGTAAGTAAGTACGGAGAGCTCTGCAGACATCCAGTCGATGCCATTGATGCTCTAGGCCCTGAGAAGGTCTGGGGCAAAAGTTACAGAGAACTAGTTCTTGTGACCCGTGGAAGGCAGAATTGACTTTAGGAGTGAACGTGGGGTCTGCTCGAAGCACCACTCTGTCAGTATGGAATATACAGAGGTGCTTTCGGGCCGATAGAGTTGTGATTTCTGATATACATCATGCTGATGTTATAGCCACGAGGAAAACTACATTGTATGTGGGAAAATGGAGGCTAGCAGTTTTCAGGGGTTCAAATGGACTCTTCGTGAGTGCTGTGAGGACCTTGTTAAGGTCCCAAGTCGGGTAATGATGCACCACTGGCGGACATAAATTTGTGGTGCCCCTAAGAAAACTCTTTATCCTTGGGTGGTTGGAGATGGATGGTAGACCTTCCCAAGTTACCACTGAGGCAATAGCTACCACTTGTTGTCTTAAAGTATTTGGAGAGAGACCCCTGTCGAGACCATCCTGGAGAAACTCTAAAACTTGTGCAACTGATGGTCCACCTTGGATTTGGTGCAACATTTGAAGAAGATAGTCCATGTGGCATTATATATATGGCTCGTAGAAGGGCTCTGAGCTGTTTGAATGGTATTAATCACCCTGGCCGAAAAATTCTTCTTTCTTAGATGTCACCACTCAACCTCCAAATGGCTAGGTGGAGACATTGAGGGTCCAGGTGCTGGATAGGTCCCTGGGTGAGCTGAATTTTGTGCGGTGGAATTTTCCATGGTTCTTTTGTGGACAGGCCCCTGAGATCCATAAACCATGGCCTCCTGGGCCAGTAGGGTGCCACCAAGATCAGGTCCGCTTTCTCATCCAGTAGTTTTTGTACCACCTTGGATATCAATGGGAGAGGGGAGAGGCATATAGGCCCACTGGCAAAGGAGGGCGTTGATGTTCTCCGCTCCCTGGGATGGGTATCTTGAAAAGAATCTCGGGAGTTGAGAGTTCAGGGGAGAAACAAACAGATCTAATCTCTGGACTGCCTCTTGAAACAGGTCCGGATGCAGATGCCACTCTGATTGGTCGATCGTGGCCCTGCTTAGCCAGTCTGCCTGTGTGGTTGTCAGGCCGGAAATATGCTCTGCTCTGATAGAGGCTAAGTTCCTTTCTGCCCATAGGCACAGTCTCTCTGCTTCCCACATGAGATGTTTCGAGTGGATCCCCCCCATCTGTTAATATGTGCTTTTGTTGTGACGTTGTCTGTCAGTATTAGTATGTGTCTCCTTTGAATATGTGGGAGGAAACTGCAAAGGGCCAGGTGGACTGCTCTGAGCTCCAACCAATTTATGCTGTTCGATTGCTCTGCAGTTGACCAACGCCCTTGAGCAAGAGGGACTGGAAATGAGCTCCTCATCTGAACAGGCTGGCATCCATGGTTATGGTGTGAGTCTTTGGGGCTCTTCCAGTGGGCAACCCTCGTTGATGGCTGGAACCGTCCACCACTGTAGAGATAGCCAGACTTTTGTAGGAACTAATACTCTGGTCCTGGAATTGCTTAGTCCCAATCAGATATCATTGGAGTGATCTAGTGTGAAATCGAGCCCAAGGAACAATAAAAATACAGGAGATCATTTTTCCCAGTAGTTCAGACAAATCGGCTAGAGGAACCCATTTGAGGAAAGCTGCGTTAAGCTGCGTTAAGCTTTGAGGAAATTAAAGCCTCTCACAGGAAATGTGAAATTCAGGAATATGGCCACATGATGCAATGTGGACAAAATGGTGAAGTCCTGTAAATTGCACATCAAAAAAGACCATTACCCAACTTTAAAATTGCGCCAGTTGGATTTTTGTTTTGGCGCCCACACCACTATAACCTTTGTAATAGGTTACATAGGTGTAATGAATAGTCATTCAAAAGGGCACAAGAAAACAGATACTGTGCAACTGAGCGATGAAGAGGGGACCAGAAGGGCTCCCCCACCCCCGCCCCTGTGTATCCTAGGGGAGGAAACGCCACTGGAGAAGGCAAGTAGGAACCAAATGAGCGCGCTATCTTAAAAGAAGCTCAAATTTCGAATCGCAATGGCAAGACAGAAAATATTCAAAGAGTGGCAACCGCGATCTCTGGGGAAAGGGTGGCTGCTGAAAGATGAAGCAAATTACGATCGCTATGGGTGCCAATGTGGCCCGATCACCAAAATGATCTGCTTCGTTCTGACTCACTCTCTTTTTTCTTTTTACCAAATTGCTGTCGGAATTGAGAAAGATGGTCAAAGAATTTAGAATACTGACTAGCTAATCAAACCTGAAGTGTTCCTGCTCCGGCCAAGGATAAGCTTCCTATCACACCAAAGGCTGAGCTAAAACTGGGGGATGCTAGGGAGGAGCCCGGGAGGAGTAACAGCGTCCTATTCAATTAAGCCTATCCAAGCAGAGATTAAGCACCTCCCACTCTCTGGATGCTTGGTGCAACTCAATGGAGAACACTCTAATCATCCTAAGAAACAGCCAATGTCTTTGAAATGTTTTTTAAGGCAGTAAGTACATGTAGATTTATTGCATTGGTAATTGTTTCATTTATTTAGTGCAACAAGACCAATTAATGTATTGTCAACTATACAGCCCTTGGAAATTCCACATTTAGAAAAAATAGAATTGTTTTTGTAATATTCCAGCATACCATGATATACTACCAAAGTTAATTAATCTTCCCAAAGCTGGTACTTACCAGGTGTGTTGAACTACAGTTCCCACAGATCACTAGCTAGCATGGACAGTGACATGGTTGGCTGAGTATGAAAGGATCTATACTGGTGGTGCCCATTTAACAACTGCAATTGGTTTCAAGAAAATAGCTTGGAGTCATGTGCAATGGAAAATGGCATAAACTTGATCTCCCCCAAAGTCCATGAGGCCTTATCTGGTCATTCCCATGAGAAGATAAGCAATCTGGTGAGATTTTTGTAACATAGGCAATAAATAATAAAGTCCCTGGCTGAGGTTATTTGAGTAGTTCTGGTTCCTGGTGCCTGATAGCACTCCAATTTTATTTTATTTTTGGTTCAGTAACAGGAAACTCTGATAGATATTACTAGCAATTGTGAGGTAGGAGAAACCTTCAGAAGCCAAAATAACAGGTTGGGAGAATACAGGTGACTAAGAGAATTGAAATTACTCGCTCTTGTCTTAAAGCTCTGCTGGCTGGCTTTGTTTTCTAATGCTTGTTGTAAATTTGCAGCGAAGAGCAGTCGCGACTGGCAGCTAGAAAGTATGCTCGCGTGGTACAGAAGCTCGGATTTCCTGCAAAATTCCTGGATTTCAAAATACAGAACATGGTGGGAAGTTGTGATGTGAAATTTCCCATACGCTTAGAAGGATTGGTTCTAACTCATCAACAATTCAGCAGGTATGTCTCTCCCCATGTGTGTGTGCAAGGGGAAAAGGCACCCGGAAGACTTTGGCTTCCATCATAAATGGCCACTCACTGGCAGTTGAGATGGTGGGAACTGTAGCTTGGGACCTAAAGTTGGGAAAGGCAGATGAATATCAAAATAGTATTTCTACTGATTGTTCAGATAGGTTGGCTGAATGGTTTTGGGAGGCTGTTGAATTCTGGAACCTGTGCCCTTTTGCTTCAGATCTAAATACTGGCATTTGAATTTTTTGCTGTTCTGTGGTGCATATCATGAAAGAGCTCATGGCATCAACTAGCTGTCTTCTAAGAGAAAGCAGTTATATTTATCCATGCAAAACTGTTGCCCCGTTGCCCCCTTAATGATCAGTTTGGAAACTCATGATTCAATTATTTTTTTCAGGATCTGAAAGATCTCTCAGGTTTGTGCTGTTTGCTGATTATTACAACAATCAGAACTTGATACCAGAAAAACTCTGGGTTTTCTTACCAATCTAAGTGTAAATGCTTATGTTGGCTGAGTCTGATGGGGTTTTTATGAAATATTTTGAAATCATTATATTTTGTTTTTCTCTGCATCTCATTTAGGTTTGTTCCAAGAGAATCATATAAAATCAGATAGGATTTCACCAACTAGTATTACTTACTTGGGACACTTGTTTTGATTTATATCCCACTTTTCTATTCAGTTTGAGTTCTCAGGGTAAAATATTGGATAGGTGTTGCTCATTTTGAGCAAGAGGCATTTGTGGTAATTGGGGTGAGCTATGAACATTCTAGAAAAAGGCTGGCCATTCCTAATTTGCAACTTCAAAACAGCTATTACCAGAAGGCAACTAGTTTGGATATTCCTGACCATCCTTCTATCTTTTCAAGACATTTTAACAACCTTTTATCTTTCTCTTTTTAATGGGAAGGTGAACATATTGTAACATTTTTAATATTGTTATTTTAATATATTATTATTATTATTTGAACATATTGTAACATGTTTTAACTTTTTAATGAGAAGGTGAACATAAGAATGCATTCAGCTCCTGTGCGTGACTCATCAAAACAGTTGCATCTGTTTCCAGGACTGCAGATACCACCTTAGAACAAAGACTTTATATTGTTACTAGGGTTGTGTAATGCTTCAGACTGTAATGGAAAAGGTGCTTCAAAACATTAAGAAGTGCAAATGCAACCTCTGCAACTGATTAAAGCAGCCATATCCTTTTTCTAAGGTGGTATCTGCAGTACTGGAAACAGATGCGATTGCTTTAATGAGTCACGCACAGGAGCTGCATTTACATTCTTCATGCATTACAACATCTCATCTTCCATTTTATTTTCTTAGTTTGGAAGTATGTATGGGGCTCAGATATATTACTTGAAATATAAATTATATCTGAGGGTTGCTACTTTGCTTTATAGTGCGCAGTTACCAGTTTTCAAAGCATATTAAAAATTTGATAGAGCTAAAAATATGGATGGCACTAAAAAACGTGAGCCAGCATGACCAAAGTAAGCTGTGTACAAAACATGAACCCAAGGGTATATAAGAAATTTTCCATACAGAAAGACTGTATTCAGGGGAAAATGCAGTGATACATTAGTGCTCAGCTCTTTTGAAACTGGTATTCAATGCATTTTGACATAAAGTTTGTCCTGGTACTCATCATTTGTTTGGTACTCAATGCACAAGCTAGACCTTGTCGGTATTGGTGTTTTTTTAAACGTGTTTTTGAAAAGAGATATCCAGTTGATTTAATTTAAAAAATGCAACCCTCCTTTTCTAATTATGCAAACTGATACCTGATTAGAACTATAAAAATTGAAGCACAAACATTTTTACATGTAATTTTTGCTTGTTAAAGAGCAAACTAAGGAATTAGAATGTCATTGATAAAGGGAGTGTGACAGAATAAAGGTTAACAAAAAGGAGCTAGTAGCAGGGAAGAACAGACTGTATTTTTTAGGCACTGGAAATTTCAAAGCTATGTTTAAAAAAAGAACTCTCTGAAAGATACCTTGTTGGTTCATAGATAGTAAATTTTGTCTATTTTAATTTTTTTCTGAAAATTGTAGTTATGAACCAGAGCTGTTTCCTGGGCTTATCTACAGAATGGTCAAACCAAGAATTGTACTGCTTATTTTTGTGTCTGGAAAAGTTGTTTTAACTGGTAAGTAATTAAGTTGTATAAAAGCAGTCTATTTCTGCATCACTGACACATACACAAACATTGTAGGCATATCTGTCTATCTAACATTACTGTTATTATTATCAAAATTTATGTGCTGCCAAACTCACGGTTCAAGGAGACTGTTGGAGCTAGATGAAGCTATTCTTTTAGACTGGTGTTTCTCAACCTCAACAACTTTAAACTATGTTCACTTTCAGTTGTTAGATACTGTAGTTGAACTGGCTAGGCCAATTCAATGGGAGAATGCAGTCCTACACAGGAGAAGGCACCAAGTCATGTAGGATTTCATAAGTTAGTTACAGCACTTTAAATAACCCCTTTAAGACTTGTTGGCAACAAGTACAAGTTGTTGGTGCAATGTGTTCCTATTGAGGAGCCGTGGTGATGCAGTGGTTAGAATGCAGTATTGCAGGCTAACTGCATAATGCCAGAAGTTCGATCCTGACAGTTCAAGGTTGACTCAGCCTTCCATCCTTCCAAGGATCCAGAGTGTTGGGGGCAATATGCTGACTCTGTAAACTGCTTAGAGAGAGTATAAAGCACTACGACATGGTATGTAAGTCCTGCTATTGACAAACATGCACAACAATAGCTGTGTTCTGAATCAACTGCTGCTCAAAAGTGACTTTCAAAGGTAGCTCACGTTGAGCACATTGCAGTAATCTAAGAAGGTGGTGATGAGGGTATAAGTTATTGAAAAAAGATCCTCCCACTCCATTATGTTGGCAACGGGTTCACCAATCAAAGTTGACAAAGTCCATCCTGGCCACAGCCTCCACCTGCTGTTCTAGCAGAACTGAGTCTAGAACCCCAAGTCACATTACCTCTTTCAGGGTAGTGGCATCTCATGAAGAGACATCTCTGAAGCAGACAAAAAATCCTGATGGAAAATAGTAACTCCATCTTACTAGGCTTCAGTTAAGCCCATCTTCTCCCATTCAGACTTTACCAGGCTAACATGGGGTAACAATGTAAAGTTGGCCATTATCACTATATTAATATAAACTTCCAAAGTTTGTTCCAATGGCTTCATATGATTGTTAAATAGGAAGGACAGAGGACTGACCCTTGGGGCACCTCCCACACCACACAGAGGAATAGCCATTGGGCTGATCTTTCCTATCCCCCCAACTGGAACTGTTCCCCAAGAAACATTGTAACACAGTGCCCCCAATCCCCAACCATGGAGAAAGCATACCATAGTTGATTTCAAAGGCCAGTGAGAGTTCTAAAAAAACTATGATAGATGTGTTTCCTACTTCATAACAAATTCACAATGAAATAGAGATGAACATAAAATTCTTCACATTGGAAAAAAATAATGGTAGATAACAAGGTTACTTAGATTAGAGCATGTGTAAAAAGGAACTTCTACTTGTAGTTGACCACAAGCTGAACATGAGTCAGTAGTACTGTATGATGTGTCTGCTGACTTTAAAATGTGTAATTATATGTTGCATCAGTAAAAATATAATTTCTAGATTAAGGGATGTAATCTACTCCATTCACCATTAGTCAATACACACTGAGTGCCTCAACAGTTCTGGACATTGCTCTGGGATAGGTGCACAGGAGAGCAACTCTTGCCTTACAAGGGGAGATTGTAGAAACTCCATGTTTAGTTTGAGAGAAGGCATCAGAAGAGAGAGTTTCAATTTCCATCATGTCAAAGAACAATTCAATTTAAGCATCTGAGGATCTACTTATCTGCAATAAAGTCTACCTTCCAGTAAGATTGAGCCGAGTGGGTACACTCTAGGTCCTTTCAGTTCAAAAACAATGTTATCTACTGGGATGCAGGTTTCTATTTTGACCTGGCTGCTCTCTGGAATTGCTCCCAGGCCTGGAAGGATAGGATGGCTACTGAGCCTTTCCCACATTTTGGGGGACATTGTATTTGTCTATCTGGAAGTTCAGGATTTTTCATGATTTTCTTTCTGTTTTTGTCTTTTAATTTATCATGTATGCCATCCAGTGTGATCTGGAATCAGGCACCCTCTAAATTTAATAAAATAAATAAAATGATAATAAATAAGTCATGGAAGTCCCAGAATGCAGGATACAGAATAATAATCTTAAATTCAGGAAAGCACCCTCCTATTATTAGGAACACTTTTAATTCTATTAAATTAAAAGCATTTTAATTTATCTCATCATGCAGAGCTATATATTTTATACAGAAATCCAAATGAATTCCATGATTCCCCAAGTTAGTGGTACAGAACTGCAGGTTATGAACATATTTTTGTAGTAGGATGAAATTACATGTAGTTAAAACTAATTCTAAAATTATTTTTTAGGTGCCAAAGACCGTTCTGAAATATATGAAGCATTTGAAAACATATATCCAATTTTAAAAGGTTTCAAGAAACCCGCTTAAGTTATTTTTTGAAAAATTATAAATTAAAAACATGTATATATTCTATATGTTCTAATATGTCAAACCTATACATAGTAATTGAATGACATACCTTCTTTCCTTTTCTCATTTAATTTATCAGATATTTGTAAATATAGTCCAGAAAACATTTGAATATTACTATTCAAGTACATAAAATTAATAAAAAAAGTTATGTAAGTTTTAGATTTTAGTAGCATATTGAAGATCATTTAAAATAGTTGTGTGACCTCCATGTAAGTAATTTGCATAAAAATAAAATATACAATGATTTATTTAATGCTAAATAAATATGTAATTTACCTAAGCAATTGATTGTAAACTGCCTAGTGTTTTATTTGGTTTTGATTTCAATAAATATTAGAGATCATCGCTTACCATTTGTAACTTGGGCTATTTAATAATAGTTATAATTATATATTGGCCATGTCATCTTGGTTGCAATTTCACTGAGTTCTACTGACTTTTGATTTAATGTTTTAACATTTGAATTTGAGCTAATAGATTTGAGGGGGGGGGGGGGGGGGGGAGGGGGAGACCTGGAACCATACAACTGATTAGACAGATAAAGGTAACTTTACCATCTTCTAATCTAAAGAGTTATATTTAAAGTAGGTTGTATCTAAATTACAGATATAATCTAAATTATATTCTAATCCAAGGGTCTTCAAACTTGGCAAGTTTAAGACGTGTGGACTTCAACTCCCAGAATTCCTGAGCTAACATGAATGGAGGAGGAACTCTGGGAGTTGAAGTCCACAAGTCTTTGAAGATAGCTGTACCTAATCTAAAGGGTTATAATTAAAAGTAGGCTCTCCTACTTGGGCAGGGGTGGGTTGGGCTAGATGACCAGCAAGGTCCCTTCCAACTCTGTTAATCTGTAAATCTGGATTGCCTGGAATGTTTTTACAAAGCAGATTTTTAGCCGTATTATAGAAAGTGGACCTTGGAGGCAAGGAAGAAATACCGGTAGCAAAGCACAGGCCACCCATATAAGTCCTGTATGTAAAAACTAAATGCTTCCCTCACGCTTGTATCATGAGCAAAAACTCTTACAAAAGTATAAAAAAACCTCTGCATGTTCCTTCGGCCTTTTTTTTTTTAAAAAAGCAAAACTTGTTCATTCGTGGTTTGAAAAACAATTTTGAGGATGTTCACGGTGTACTGAATTCAAAACCGACCACACAAGTTGAGCTCGCAGAACACGACGAAACTAAAATTAACTTGATAGGTCGGTGGTTTTATACGTCAAGGGAACGCAATCTTTTTTTTTTCCTGCCCTTTTTAATCGAACTTTCTGCCCAACTGCTCGCGCTGTTCTCGTTCGACTTGGCCGAATAACTTTAAGGCTCCAACTGAGGCAAAACCGCGCTGCCGATCTCGCTTCCAGCCCGCCGCATCCTCTGTGGTTTTGCTTAGCTCCGCCCCCGACCTTCAGCACGTGCTGCTCTTCCCCGCCTCCGTTTTTTCCCCCATCATGCCTCTGTTTGAAAACAAAGTCCCACGTGACCGCCGGCCTGCCGCTAGCCCGTCAGCAATATGGCGTCTTCCAGGGGCGACGGTAGGGCCGGCCCGAGCTGGCGGCGACCCGGCATTGTGGCCGCCGCCGAAGGAGCTTACCCTTCGGAAGCGGAAGCCGGGGCCGAGGGCCTCTATGTAGCTGTGGAGCGTTGCCCCCTTTGCAACAGCACCCGCCGCCGCCTGACCTGCGCCAAGTGCGTCCGCAGCGGCGATTTCGTTTTCTTCGATGGCCGCGATTCTGAGCGGTGGGTGCCCGATGGGGCTGGGCGGGGCTGGACTGGGGCCTGGATTGCTGGTCTTATTTGTTTGCCCATGTCTCCCGGGGGCGGGGTTAAAGGTCTGAAACGCAAAGGTTCCAGAATTCCGTACTAATCATTTTTAAAGGGATTGGATAAAGGTTGCTCCCGCTTTTCTGGCCGATAGCTGCTGGTGCTAGATCTTTAGCTCCTCTTACACCGCACCACAGACGAGCCAGCCACACTTTAGTGTTTGATGTGTACTATGGCTAGCTTATGCTATAGTGGATCGTGGGAACTGACAAATTGGGTTAATTAAATTATCTGTGGTAAAAGTGACTGTGGACAAGTGTGATGCTTAGTTCCAGCCACTGAGTCTATCTATAGTGGAACGCGAGTTTTGCCAAGCGTTTTTAAAAGGGATTTGTGAAAGCCAGTGGCCAAAGGGTTCATTTCTCAAGTCCTGAGAGAGATTTGAGAATGAATGAAAGTTTGGGTAAGTGATGGTAGGTTATGGGACTAGAGAATCTGTTTGCTGCATGTTCAGTTCCAATCTTCAGTAGTCAATACAATCAGTGGTCAAATATGATGGAAACAGGAGCCTTGCTTCTCCATCTCGGAGGGCACCTTAATGTTCTTAAAGATGATTGGCTGGCTTGCTAGTTTGGACACTCCAAACTTATAAAATTCCACTGAACTCAGCTGAAGATTTATTTGTTTGTTTGCTTGCTTGCTTGCTTATTTATTTATTTATTTGATTTGTCAATCGCTTACAAACAAGATAATAGGTATAAGTATATAGATGGTTCTGAATACATGAAATGGGTACATATAAGAAAAATAAACAATAGGACAGGGACGGTAGACATGTTGGTGCGCTTATGCACACCCCCTACAGACCTCTTAGGAAAGGGGTGAGGTCAATAGTAGACAGTTTAAGGTTAAAGTTTTTGGGGTTTGGGGAAGAAATCACAGAGTCAGATAGAGTATTCCAGACATTGACCACTCTGTTGCTGAAGTTGTATTTCCTACAATCAAGTTTGGTGAGGTTAACCTTGAGTTTGTATCTATTGTGTGTTCTTGTGTTGTTATGGTTGAAGCTGAAGTATTCACTGACAGGTAAGTCATTGCAATGTATGATTATATACCATACTTAGATCAGGCCAAAGACAGCGTAATTCAAGGTTTTCTGGGTCTAGAATTTCAAGTCTGGTGGCATAAGGTATTCTGCAACGAGTAGAGGAGTAGAAATACTTCTTGTGAAATATTTCTGGACTTTCTCAACTGTGCTAATATCAGATACATGATATGGGTTTCAGACTGATGAGCTGTATTCGAGTATTGGTCTAGCAAATGTTTTGTATGCTCTAGTTAGTAGTGTGATATTACCAGAGAAAAAGCTAGGTAGGATTAGATTAGCAACTCTTAATGCCTTTTTGGCTATGTAGTTACAGTGGGCTCTAGCACTTAGATCATTAGAGATGAGTACTCCAAGATCCTTGACAGAGTTTGGATCATCAACAAGGTCTTGACTATTCAGCCTGTATTTTATTTTCTGATTTTTTTTGCCAATATGTAAGACAGAGCATTTATTTGTTGAGATTTGAAGTTGCCATTTGTTTGACCATTCTGATACACAGTCAAGGTCTTTTTGAAGGGTAGCAGTATTGTCTGTGGTATTGAACAGCTTTACATCATCAGCGAAGAGAACGCAATTGCTCTTGATACGATCACAGAGGTCATTTATGTAGAGTATGAAAAGAGTTGGTCCTAGAACACTGCCTTGGGGGACACCACTGTTGACAGGTACAGAATTTGATAGGACGCTCCCAATTTTGACCATTTGTTGTCTGTTTGACAGGAATGCAGCTATCCAGTTATGCAGGTGTCCAGAGATACCATAAGATTTTAGTTTTAGGAGTAGTTTGTCGTGTACCACTGAATCAAAGGCTTTACAGAAGTCTATGTAGTTCGCGTCTGTTGTTTTGCCCTGATCGAGTTGTGTAGTCCATATGTTTTTGCAGTGTAAGAGTTGCAGATTACAGGATAGTTTTTTTCTGATCATGATGTTACCTAGCCTGGTAATGAAATGTTCGGAAACTAATCTACAAGCTCAGAGACCAAACCTTCACTCTCATTAAAATATGTTTACGTTTTGGTTCAAGGTGCAAGTATTTTGCTCTTTGTTTCATTTATTTTGAGGAGAGGGGATACAGAGACCAATATATAAGACTCCCTATATGTCTATAGGTGAATACATTCACACAATATGCTAAACTGTGAATGGGTACTTGGTCTCAGTTTTATTACAATAAGTTGTATAAAGAGATTGGGGTTAATTGAATAAATGATGATCAATAGGTTCAGTAAACACTGCTGAGATATTCAGTGTTTTGACAGTCTGCTCTTGGCTGTCAAGTATATGCTTCCTTGCCTTCTTTAAATTGTGAAATTAGTTGCCATGGTATATCAAGTGATTTATTATGGCAGGATATGAAATAGGCCACCCTTAGAGAATGAAAATCTTAGGCCTTTTTGTAGCCCCTGAACCTCATCTTTGGAGCCAGCCAGCTAGTGGATCTACAGATTACAATTGGGTTGTGATTGATGCTGTTAAATGCCAGATCTGCCACTCTAGATGTATTCTTTTCCATGATTTCATTAAGGATGAGGGGGCAAGCTTGCCATGTATTGCTGAGACTCAGTGGGTAAGTGGGAGGGTTTCTCTCGGAAGTCTACCCATTTCACTTCCAGATTTTGCATCAACCAAGACCCAAGGCAGAGAAGATAGAGTGAAGATTATCTGGAAGATTTTCCAGGTCACCAGAGGCACTGTTCCATAGATATCTGGATGTAAGGCACTATTTGCGAGGTTGCATTGAGGACAAAGTAGGGGTTTCAACTTCCTCGCTGCACAGCTCTATCTCATGATATGATTGATGTTGGATTTTCATTGATATTTTGTTATGGGGGACTTTAACATGCCTTCCTATGGTGGGAGGAAAAGCAACTTATGAATTCTTAGACCCAGTGACAATCATTAGCTTGTCCCAGATGATCATAGACCTAGCCTAGATAACCAGATAGCCATTAGAACTGTTTTGTATCTTAGAACAGCTGAAATGTGATACGAGGAAGGGAAACATTTCCATCATTCCCTTGTCATGTTTCACTCATGACACCAGAATAGATTATGTTGATTTCCAAACAACACATGGGGAGTTTCACAAGCCTTGGAGGGCAATTGAGTCAAGGGCCTGGTTGACCTCTAGAATAAGAGGGCAGAGACACCACTTAACAGGATTGTTCGTGACCTCTTTGTAGTAACTGATCCATGAGGAAGTTCCATGTGTATTGAAGGGTTCCAGGATATAATGCAACAGAAAATATATTTAAAGCAACTGTGGCATCAGACAAAGAAATTAAATATAGATAAAAGTTTGCACCAGAAGTTATACTATGATGATAAAAACCAACCCCCTGCCCTGCCATATATTATTCTCTATTCTCTACCCTGTTTGCCTCTGGGCAAATGTTGTCATTCATGGTGTGATCAAATGGCGTTAGTCTAAGGCACAATCGGTGCACTCGTATTTCCAGAATTTTATGTTGTTAAACGTGCTAATGCTATTTTATACATTTATACAGTATTAGGCTACAATCTGTTGCTTATAGCAGTATTTTTGTCACACAAAAGCTGACAAAGCTATGCTCCTGCTAAATACCTAATTTCTGAAGAGTTACATTGAGAAGCCTGTAAGAGATCATTCTTCTGATCCAGATTGATCTGTTGGTAAATTTCATTCTCAAATACTGCTTTTTCTATGATTCTTTCTTGCCTCAGAACAATCATGGAAAAGTATCCTCAAAAGAGCCTATTGCTAACTACGGGTCCTTGTTTAGTGACTGCTTTATATAGCAACCATTCACAGTTAATGCTGGTAATGAACAAGTAACTTTGTGACAATCCTTGCATGTAAAACCTTCACAATCTGTTAAGCTAAGCAAAGCTGAAGTAAGATAAGTTGCAATTTCACTTAGTGATCGGTTGCTTAAGGACCAAGTTGCCAGTCCCAATTGTAGTAACTAAATGAGGACTAAGTACGTCTAACTCTATATAGCAATACAGTGCAGGTTTAGTTACAAGTAAGTTTCCTTCAGTTCTGTGAGTTCAGGAGTGTGCTCATAGTTTCCCCATCATGTTAAGTGTGGAAAGACTGCTTTCAAGCATTTTACAAACATGTTTTTTTAATTGTGTGCCTCCCAGAATTGTTTAGGAGTTGGGTGATCCTTAAAATAAATACATAAACAGACATTTCTGAGAGATGAATTGATTGGTATATGCCTTCTTTTATTGATTGAGAATTTTTGATGGAAGTCAAATATCATTGCCCTCTTACATACCAGCTAGATCAATAGGATGCATGCTGGATTTTAATTACTTATTATAAATACTGTCACTTATAAATACTGTCACTTTATCTTTTTGTCTATAAAACTTTTAGCATCTGTCAATCACAGTAATGAGATGCAAATATTAAATGACAAGCTAAACAGCCAGCATCAAAAACATAAACTGGCAAAAAGTCATTACACATTTTTCTTCACCTTGATTTTTGAAAGAGCATTGCTTCACTGCTGAAAAATATTGTTAGCAGTGGGACAATATTTCTCAACTGTGAGAGCATTCCACAGAGATAGCATGGTTATATAAAGGTGGGGTTTTTATGTTTTGTGTCTTTATTGATTATAACTAGAACTTGTAGGACCTGCTAGAAATTAGAAATGATGAACAATATCTTATAGGTGTTTATGTAGAAATCTCTCCCCTTCCTTGCTGAATGATTAGGTTGCATTATAATACCAGTGGTTAATTCGCCCATGTTTTATTTAATTTATCCAATTTCCTAGGGTCACAGGGATTATAAACCAATCACATGTATTGTGTTTGTGTGCTAGGATGTAATTGGCTAATGTGTCAATATGTTATGTGGAAACAGCCAAAGGATTACTTCCAGGAAGTTCCATTAGGATTGTGAAGTCCTGTACTCATTAAGAGTAAATTCATGCCATTGAGCATAGTGGAACTTATTTTTGAGTAAAGCCTTACCTGAAGGCTATAGCCTTACCTGAACAAAGAAAATCATTATTGTTTTATATTATGCATTTTTAAAAAATAAATGCACATTTTCTATCAGCTTAAAATCAGATGTGCTAGAATCTTTTCATGAGTGTAAAGCAATCATCTTAGCTGCAGCTAAGCACAATTCCAAAGTTTCAGCCGATAAACTATCCTATTGATAGAATAAGTTATACTGAGGAACGGTATTGAAATGTAATCAGATATATCTGATTTTATACACACACAAATACAAACAATATAATCCTTGTGTGTCTAATCAAGGAGAGAAGCAACCTAGAACTAAGGAGAAATTTCCTGACAGAACAATTATCTGTGGAAGAATTTGCCTTCAGAAGTTGTGAATGTTCCAACACTGAAAGTTTTTAAGAAGAGATTGGACAACCATTTGTCTGAAATAGATAGGGTTTCCTGCCTAAGCAGGGGGTTGGACTTGAAGACCTCCAAGGTCCCTTCCAACTCTGTAATTCTACTCTATTCTATTTTCTTTTGTGGAACCCAGTATGTGTAATACCTTGCTCAAGGAAAGTGGGTTTCCAGCAGAGCATACAGCATCCTATCACTGGCTGAGCAGGATTCTTTGGCAAAGAGCTTTCAGCTTATATATTGCATATTTTTTCTTCCATTCTGATTCTTTTTGGGTTTACTGCTGTTTCATGGTTTATTTCTTTTTATGATACTGTTTTTCCATAGTGCTATTGATATATGTTTTATTATTCCAAGTGTATGAAGTTATGTTAAAGTTTGGATTCTATACCTAGTCGCATGGGATTGAATCAGCGGAATATACTTCTGAGTGTACTTGCACAGGAATATGTTGTAAAACAGTCTGGTGTATCTCCTTTAGATCACTCCTCTGTGTATTCTAACATTTAGCCCTAACCTTTAGTTATTTATAAAAACAATAAAGGTAGGATATCAATAAGTTTGTTTGGATTCAGAGGACTTCAGTACAGTATAATACATTGAAAGATAGGTACCAACCTGAAAGAGTTTCTGTAAAGTTTTAATATAGCTATATAAAATTTGCCTTCCTAAATTCAGATAGGACACTCCTGTTTTACTGCATAAATACAGACTGCGATGTTTCATAATGTTGAATTATTTATTCTCTGGCATAGCTTTTCTAAAGACTAATATAGTTATACTGATTTTGATGAGATCCAAGCTAAACAAGTTCGCTACTCTTGCTTCAGAATTTTGATTTCTAGTTAGTTTGGTGATCAGCCAGTTGGCCACCAATAGATAATAATCTGCATTCTGCCGCTTCTGTCGAACAAATCCAATGCATATCCAGAAAATCATACAAGCGTGATTAATATTCATCTTGTTGCTTATCAGTAATTTGTTATTTATGAATGAATGACATGTTCAACATAATATGTAAAAAGATAAAGTGAAAATACTTTAAGCAATGCCTTTCTAATATAGAGTTTATATATATTTTTATTGAGAAACACATTTCAATGTTATTCTTTTCTAGGTTTTCTGAAAAAAAAGAAAGATTAAAGCACCTTAGAAAGAAACAGCATGAATTCCAGTCTCAGTAAGTCCCAATTCATTCTATTTTACTTTATTTATTTAAGTTGACATTAATATACAATCAACATAATTCACCTTAATCAATATAAAAGTATATTTCTAGTTGCCAATTAATGTTCTATTTCTTTTTCCACTCCTCCACTTTTTATAGGTTATTAAAAGCTATAGAGGGGAAGCAGATAGCAGATCAACTGGTGAGCATTGCAGAATTCTTGCACTTCATATTTCATTTCAACTAGTTTTCCTTAGTGCTGTTATTCATGGTGCTCTGTCTTATATGGTATGTACCATATTTTTAAGAGTATAAGATGCACTCTCTCCCCCCAAAAGTGGGTGGAAATGTCTGTGCATCTTATACAGTGAGTATTGCTGAAGCTCTGCCCACCTGCTGGACCCCGCCCTTTGGCCTCTGCCTCCCAGCCATTTACCTTCTTGCAGCAAACAGCCTGGTCAGCTTCAGAACAGCCTAATTAGCACAAGCAGCTGATTGTCGGTTGGATCGGTTTCCTGACGATCAGCTGTTTCAGGCCGCAGGGATCGCCATTGCCTATTGCCCCCTCTACGCACCCCATTTTCAGGCTCCGCATCCTGTTTTCAGCCTCTGTGTGCCCTGTTTTCGGCCTACACACAGGGGTGGATTCAATTTTTTTAACAACCGGTTCTGTGGGCGTGGCTTAGTTGGTGGGCATGGCTTGGTGGTCATGTGACTGGCTGGGCATGGCCAACTCAACATTACTCACAGCAAGGCATGCATCTCCTCGCCTGGGCTCTTATGACTGTGGGGATGCTACAACAGTCGTAAGTGTGAAAAACAGTCATAAGTCACTTTTTTCAGTGCCATTATAACTTTGAATGGTCACTCCACACAAGCAAAGTACCAGCAAAGGAGAAATGTGACATTTGGATTTGGAAAGCCCTAGCTCAGTGGCCTTGAAATGGAGTTGAGCACCGCCCCTTATAGTCTGCAACAACTAACAGAGTATAATCTGCAGGGATTTACCTTTTTTTTTAACCTTGTTATTTGAGGATCACTGCAGGTTGGCCTAGAGAAACTTTCTACTTCGGAGAGAATGCATAAAGAACTAGCAGATAATAAAAAACGATAGCTTGATTTAATCAGTTTGGTTGAAGTATCAATCATTCGGTTGTGTAATTCTCTTATGAAATGAAGGTAAAACTAAAATGCAGGGAAAACCAAAGGATAGATGATTAATTGTCAAAGTTAAAGGTGAATCTAGGGCACGGGTGTCAAACTTGCCACGTCAAGTTGCCATCATGTGACGTTTTTCCCATTTGCGGAGCTGGGGTGGGCATAGCCTGCATGTTACACATCTACCCCGTGGGCTGCCAGTTTGACCACCCTGATCTAGGGCAGGGGTCGCCAACCTTTTGGACCTCAGGGACCACCAAACTCATAATTTTAAATCCCACAACCAGAGACCCTGGGGAAATCCCCCAAAAAGTCCGCAGGAAAATTCCCCACACTGTTTTCCTACTGATTGATCATTCTTTATTTGGGATTGCAATACCGTCTCCACCTCCATTCTCAAGGGGAGACAGAGAGAGAGAGACGTTTGGCTTCATGCAAGGAAAGCAGCAGAAGTCTTTCTTTCTCTCCCCCAAGCTCCTCCAGAAATGAGTCTTTGCCAGCGCAGCCTCTTGGAGAAGGATGCCCTGCAGGGTCCCGAAGACTCATTTCTGATGGAGTTTGGGGGAGAGAAAGAAAGACTTTTGCTGCTTTCCTTGTGTGCAGCCAAAAGCAGAAGAAGAAAGAAGTGGAAAGAAGCAGCCCGGTGGCCAGGCGAGGCGCGTGGGGCACTCTGTCCTTTCCCCCCTCCCCTCACTACCTTGTGTTCGCAATGCAAGCGATGCAAGCCTTGTGTTCCCACGGGCCATGTGGGCGGCGCAGCCTTGTGTTCCCACGCAGCCTGGATTAATTGCTTTGGGGGGTGTCATTCTCATGGACCACCAAAATTTTCTCATGGACCACCAGTGGTCCCCAGCCCATTGGTTGGCGACCACTGATCTAGGTCATCCTAATTACTTAATGTTCCCTTTACAGTGACCTCAGCAACTTCTGGATTGCTGATTAAATTGAATGGATTTTGGAAATGGAGTTAACATCTGTTTACTTTGAAGAAAATGACTTTTTTAAAGACTGCAAAAAATTGTTTATGGAGGTCCTAATAGATGTTCTTTTGCTTTCAGAGATGGAAAATAATGTCTTGCAAGATGAGAATTGAGCAGCTGAAGCAAACAATATGTAAAGAAAATGAAGAAATAGCAAAAAGTAAATGATGGTTGTAGATGTCTTTGCAGATTCCTGTTATGAAATTTCTTTTCTTTACCCATATCTTCTCCAAAAATGGTAGAAAGTTAATTTAGCAACTTTCATTAGCTTCTTTGATAAAAGGAGTAATGGTGTAAAAGATTATTGCCTTCATATTTCAAATTTTCCTTTGCACTCCTGGGCTGTATATTTGATTTATTTAGAAGATTTATATGGCCACCCATTCAATCTCAGTGACTGTGAGCAGCTCACAAACAATAAAAAAACTCAATATAAAAGATTAAAAAACAGTGACTCCCCATTCCCAATACTACTATGAAGTAGTATTGGATGTATATTTAAATATATTTAAAATTGGCCAAATAGGCCTACCTGGCATTTTGGGTACCCTCAAGTGAGCTTCCACAATTCTTGGATACTAGTAGTGGGGTAACATGCAGCATTTTTGATGCATAACAGGGTCAGAGCAGGTACATAATTTGAAAACCAATGTTCTAGTCCAAAGAGAATTATTTGACAGTAGTACATATATAAAATGTTTCTTGTTTTTATGTGAAAATAACATATATGTTCTTTCACATTAATAATGTATAAAAATGTAGATAACGTTTTAGGAAGTATCTGTATTTTAAAGTGAAATCTTAAAACTACAGAGCAAGAATTCCATGGAAAATGCATTCTCAGCCTAGCATTTATCTGCTTGTGTTGAAGAATATTAGGTAGTGGGATATATAATCTCTTTTATTCTTTTAATTGTAATTAGTTTATTTATTAAATTTATTCCTTGCTTTTCTTGAGAGCAGTACACATTTAAAACAAAAATACCAGATTAAACTGTAGCATTAAAATCAATAAAATTAAGAATCAGTTAATGAATTGAAATGCCTCCTTACTGTGTTTTTAAAATAATAGTGCTTTATGGCTCAGTGCATCCATCTCCCTAGAGAGGACATTCCATAGCTTGTGAGAAACACAGCCCCTTTTCTTAGGTACCATGTAGATTAACCTTTGAAAGTGAGACATCTTCAAAACTTCCTCTACTACTGATTTGTATGATGTGGCAGTGGTCCCTCAAATAATTAAGCTCTGTGATGCTTAAGGCTTTAAAGGTCAGGATCTTGGGTTGTAACCAAGATGTTGATAACCATCTCTATCTAACCTACTCAAGAAGGGTTGTAACTATTGTTATGGCGGAAATTGTGTAAAGGTGATCCTTACCATAGTCACTTCTTGGGAATGCAGTGACAACTAAGGATCAAAAGCACTACTGGATTGCTATTTCAACAAGAATCCAAAACAGACTGAACATCATTCTCCCTCCAGTTCTCTCCAGATCAGCAGCTACAATGTTGGGATAATTCCAGCAAAGGATTATTTTAATAACCCAGATTTTGCAAGATATATGAGTGCTCTCTGTCCTGAAATCCTAATAATGTCCAATTACTTCTGCCAAATTTTCTTTTGATTAGGGGGAGAAATGTGAGTGGTCATGCAAACCAAATACTGGGCTGCAGCTGGCTTTGTTTTTCTTCTCTCAGAGGCTCTATTGGGCCTAGACATTTTACTCAAGATCAAGATAATACTGGAAGTGACTGTTTAGCCCTTATAAGCATGTCAATTTCTGTTTTTCTTTAACAAGTTTTCTAATGTTCCTAAGTTAGGTGGGACAAGGTAACATTGGCATCCTAAAATGCTATGCTGTGGATTTCAGATTTAACCCTGCTTGGAGATCCCAGACACCACTTTATTTCACAAGTCCTTACATATTTTTACTAATGATAACAATGTATAATTTTGTGTATCTTAAGTATTATAATTTATTCATACATTAGCCATTGAGTAAGCAGCTGCACCATTTTGAGGGTCTTCCAAAGATTTATTTTTGCCTGTGTTCTAGATTCCGAGTGGCTTCTTAGGATTAAAGATGAGAACCAGAAACTTTACCGAAGGGCTCAGCGCCATCAGGACAAAAAGGAGAAAATCCAGAGGCACAATCGCCGACTTGGAGAGCTAGTGGAGAAGAAGAACCATGACTTGAGAAGCCATCATGAGCATCTGGCAGATCTCCGGCGGTCACATGTCCTGGAATTAACCTCTGTTATATTCCCTATTGAGGAAGTGAAAATCGGTATGAGGTAAGCAGGAGGAGAAGTGTGGCTGATGTGGTTCACCATATATTCAGGAAGTGGTTCACTTTCATAGACTATATAGGAGAAATGAGATTTCTATATATTTTTGTAATAAGGAGCGGAAAACCAGAAGGCCATGACACAGAAGATGCTCTGAACTGAAACAACTGTGTAGTTGTTTGAAAATAAGCCTCACTGAAATCAATTGAGTTTACTTCTTTAAATTGAAGTATCAATTTAATTTGTATTCTCCCTTTTTTTTATGGTAGTTTTTCCTCAAAACACTGAGATGATTAGGCTGAGAATTCATTACTGGTTTAGGATATTTGGAAGCTTTAGTACCAAGTTGTATGGTTTAGCAAATACCTTAATGTTTGGAATGAATCAATTGAGCCCTTGGATAGCTGGCAGAGTTGGAATACTGGGACATATCAACCACAAATACAGGTAGTCCTCGACTTACAATAGCTTGTTTAGTGACCATTCAAAGTTACAGCTGTGTTGAAAAAAAATAATGACCATTTTTCATACATGCAACCATCGAAGCATCTCCATGGTTACGTGATCAAATTTCAGATGCTTGGCGACTGACTTGTATTTATTACGGTTGCAGTGTCTCAAGGTCCTGTGATCTCCTTTTGAGACCTTCTGATAAGCAAAGTCAATGGGGAAGCCAGATTCACTTAACAATTGCAGTGATTCACTTAACTGTGACAAGAAAGGTCGTAAAATGGGGCAAAATTCACTCAACAAATGTCTCCCTTAGCAACAGAATTTTTGGGCTCAATTGTGGTCATAAGTGGAGGACCACCTGTGTACAAGATTGTAATCAACAAGTTTGAATAGAAAGGACATACTTAAGGGATTTTCAGAAGTATTAGTTTGGAAAGGCCAACATTGCCCATTACATAGGTAGATACCACTCTATTTATCCCCTTTTCAATAGAAAGCACTTCCTCTAAGCTCCGTCCTTAAATGGGTTGCTTGGGCTGGAGCTCCTCAACCTGTTGTTGAAGGTTCTTGGATAGTTACACTCTCTTCTCTAAGCTTTGCCACCTGGTCTTCTCCAGGAGTACCAAATACTTTGAAGGACTAGACTCTCTTTTCAGACCTAGTTCCAGTTCTTCTCAATCAGGGCTGTCAGATTCACAACCAGAAGTGTCATGCGCTGGCCACACCCACGCCCAATTTAGCAAAGGACAAAAGTTGAGATACTTCTTGTGACGACGCCATGACAATGTGAGTTTGACACCTCTATTCTAGATTCTTCTCTTGCAGCCTCAGGCATTTTCTCTTTCATTTCCGCAAAGCTGAACAGGTGGTTTAACGTTACCTAGTTTGGTAATGAAACACCTGCAAACAGATCCAAGTTCAGAGAGGACAAGGATTCCACAACTCATAATCTTATCTCATGAGCTTTGATAATTCTGCTCACTTCCTTTTATTCTTATTTGATGTGTCCTCTGTATTTTTTCCTTTCCTACTAAAATGGGAATTATAATTACTGTTCTCCAGCCTGGAATGGTGATTTCTCAATATGCATTATTTGTAGAGATGTCCATAACTTCTTACCGGACCTGGCTCAAAAGTAGGGGGCATACTTTGCTCCTGAATATAATAGCTGAGAGAAAGGACTCTTAGCACTCAGCAAGTACCATGTGTTTTCCTAGTTCTGTTCTAGTAGGGTGCCTATTGGGCACTTTCCTGTTTTATAGATTCGGAATTTTTAATAATTAAGTGCTTGAAGTGCTTTAAATACAATTCCAAGCATGTGCTGTGAAGTGTACCAGTGAGCCTTTATATAGTGGTGGGGAACAGGCAAGCAGTTGCAAGTGTCAGGAGACTAATGGAAATAAGAAAATACAGTAAAGCAATTCATTCACATTTGGCCCTTTTCTCTCTCAAAGAGAGAGCCTTAAAATAAATACACTTTCCCCTGAAACTTCCATTTGTCATCAGATTATAGTGTCCTTTATATTAAATAAACTAAATTGATAGTAGAGTTTATGTCCTTTGGTCTTTCTTTCTCCAATTTGGAATCTTAGATTCAAGAGAAGTTTAGGCATTCCTTTTCCTTTATAAGAATCAGCTACTTTGCTTCCCATCTGACATTCTTGCTGGAAGAAACTGATTACTCAATTCTTATTCAAGGAAGTGAGTTATTTCATGGCCAGGCCTCTTTGAAGAGTTGAGGGGGTTTTACAGGCATGAATATTGAAGGTTAGCAGCTGTTTCTTCCACCTTTGGCTTGCTCTTCATCATCACCAGCTTGCTTGCTCTGTCCTTAGTTTCTTCCCTTCTCAGAAGCCCTCCTTATCTTTAAGACTCTAGCAGGGGTGGGATTCAAACGGTGTTACTACTGGTTCAGTAGTTTTGCTGCACACGTGTGTAGAAAAACCTTAAGCTGTGCAGCCCAGACAGCTGCAAAGCGCTGCACGCAGCTGCGCAACGTTTGAAAAGCCTCTTTTTTCCTGCTTTTTTACCTCAGCTGTGCCGCGCAAAGCAGCTGAGGTTGAAAAAGCAGGAAATTAAGGGCAAGTAAGAGCCTAGGCAGGAGGGTGGGCCCAACAGCAACAAACACAGAACCGGTTCAGTGTCTACTGCTCTTCAGAGCTACTGGTTCTATAGAGCCGGGCAGAACCGATAGGATCCCACCCCTGGACTCCAGCACTGAGTCTGAAAGTATTAATTCCTTAATAATGAGACTTACTTCCAAGAAATTTGGTGTTTTTCCTTCCCGACATAGATGGCACAAAGCTGCAAACATAGGTCCTTTCTGTAATTTTTTAAAACAAAGACACCTTCTGCTATCATGCACACTCTGAAACCTCTTTTTGGAATAACTGCTGCTGTGCAATCCTTTTAGTAACCATTCCTTGCCTTTCCTCTAGGGACTCCACAGATGTATCTTCGGAGAGTGACAATGCCATGACCTCTAGCACCGTAAGCAAGCTTGCAGAAGCCAGGAGGACCACGTACCTTTCTGGGCGATGGGTGTGTGATGACCATAATGGAGACACCAGCATTGGCATCACGGGGCCTTGGATAACCCTTCCCAACAATGGGGATTATTCTGCTTACTACAATTGGGTAGAAGAGAAGAAAACCACACAAGGACCAGGTAATGGTCCTTTAGATGTCATTTAAGCTTTTTTTTTAGTCTCAGGAGCTGGCTTCTTCATCAATTTTTAAAAATTAATATTGAAATGCAAATTCAATGATCTTGCACAGATATTTGGCTTATTGAAATGGCATGAACTATCTTCTGACTGAGCCATGATTTTCATGGGGAGCCTAAAAATTGTAGAACATGATACTGGCTAGAGAGTTTCCCAAAAGCATATTTTTAGCTCTCATAATTGAGAAGATGATTGCTCATTAATTGCCATTACATCTCAGAAATCTTAGAAGCAAACAGATTGTCTGATCTCAATGCTTTGGCAGTCCTGGGTGCCAAAAAAAAAAGACCCTTAGAGATCTCACACAAGAACTTTAGTGACACTTGGTGATCATGTGAGATTTTACAAATGTAATTTTTAAAAAGTACTTTTTATTTAAATTTGAGATTTCACAAACAACATTCATAGTTTTTATAGGTACTTTGTTCTCCATGAGTACCACATGTGAATACTTGGATTTTGCCTTTTCTGGGGTGGCCATAAAAATTATTTTTTTCCTTCTGTTCTAGACATGGAGCATAACAATCCTGCTTATACCATCAGTGCTGCTTTGTGCTATGCAACTCAGCTGACTAACATTTTGTCACTTATACTGGATGTAAACCTTCCCAAAAAGCTATATAACAGGTAAGGAATATAGAAGGAGCTGGAACACATGCCAAAACGGTTATTGAGAACATGTTGAGTGATAGACTCTAGGAATTGTAACCTTTATAACATAGCACTTTATATACATCAAATTTTGAATTCTAAGATTTTGCAGAAGTAATAATAATTGTAGATTGACAGACAGCCAAGTATGTGAATGGATTTAGAAATGGTAATAAAACATTCAAGGTGGTGGACAGCAAACCTTCTTTTGGCTTCATTTAAAAAAACAACTGACCACCCAGGGCTGCAACATTCCTGGCATTTTTACCATTGGAGTAGGTGGGCATTAAATTACATTACACGCACACACACACACAAAAATCCCAAACGGGAAGTTTCCTAAGCTTCTGCAAAAGTTAAACTACAGGGATGAATACTTAATAGAGACATAGGGAGTTGTTTTGTAAAATGGCGTCATTGATATTATATTCAATTTTGCAATCCAATGTAATTGGATGTTACAGAGGAAGGGAAGAATTATGTACACAATTCTGTAATAGTGGCTCCTTTCTGAAATGGAAAATAGAACTGGATTAGCCTTGTTCTTTTTCTGTTAGCTATTCCGACAAATCTATTTTGCCAAATTAGAGTGATCCAAAACATGTTGTTTGCCTTGAGTCCTTGTTTAAGATTTTATGCCTTAATATTTGCGCCTTAATATATTTTGCAGTGAGTTCTGCGGAGAAAATCTTAGCAGGAGGAAATTCACCTGGGCAGTGAAAAAGCTAAATGCCAATATCCTTTACCTTTGCTTTTCTCAGGTAGTTTTCATTTGGTTTCTTTTCCTTCTTGGAAGGCTTTACATTGTTTCCTCCTCATCTTTCAAGTCCTGCCTGATGAGTATTCTGCTTTCCTTCATATGCTTTTCCAGCATGTCAACTTAGATCTTCTGCACCCTCTACATACACTCAGAAACTTGATGTACTTGGTCAGTCCTGAGACAGAACATTTGGGAAGGTAAGAAACGGTTCAGTAATAATTGCCCCACTTTCTTCCCTGCCATTACTAGCTTTATAGAATAGCCTCCTAGCAACCCTTCTCTGTGTCAAATATCACTGTAAACAATAGTGAAGTTTGACAAGTTATTGTATATTCAATATATGACACAAATTAGATCCACTCTGACCAACTCTCCCAAGTCCCAACAGAGAAAAGAGAATTCGGGATGGGCCTTTTTAATTACAGACATACTTGTCAATTACAGACATACTTGTTAAGGAATTATGAATTTCTAGGTAAAATAGTAGGAGCTAGTTTCTGACTTCAGTTAACAGCTTGCCTATTTTGCAGTTTTGCTCATTGTGAGAAGAGAATGAAGTTTACCTCAGTTCTGCATGAATTGCCATATCCCACAGAAAAACAACACTTCT
This sequence comes from Pseudonaja textilis, assembly GCF_900518735.1. The sequence goes on from NW_020769318.1 coordinate 10,860,870, forward strand.
TGTAACTTGATGCTTTATGGGGACTTCCAAGTATTTATTCCCTTATTCTGTGATCTTTTTATAAATTCTTCTCCATCATGCAAGCTTGCTCTCATGAGATTTTGAATCAGTTGCTCAGCCCCAGGTGTTACATATTCAGCTTTGACTCTTTTACTTCAGCCCTTTAAACATAAATGTGTGCATATTTTTTCCATTTTTGCTACCAGGTGTGTGATCAAAGCATATCTCTCCCCCCGCCCCTTTCCTCCGTCCCCTCTTCCCCTTCCCCTCTCCCAAAAGGTCTGGACCATTTGAGATCAGTGCTGATTTGGAAGATTCCATGGAGTTTGTGGACCCCAGCGGTGCTGATGAAACCGATGAGAGTGGAGATGAGCACATAAGTGATGAAGAAACTGACCTTGGAACAGACTGGGAGAACCTGCCCAGCCCACGGTTCTGCGATATCCCCTCCCAGCCAGTAGAGATGCTGCAGAGCCAGAGTACGCAGGCTTCTCAACCGATAGCCAGCAGCAGTGCTGGTGGCATGATCTCCTCAGCAGCCGCCTCAGTTACCTCTTGGTTTAAGGCATACACTGGACACCGCTAAGAAATAGTTGGGCCTCTATGACCCACCATCACTGTAGAAGACTTTGTGATTCAGTTCAGTAGTGCCTGGAACAACAGGGGTCTGACTTTCATTTGCAGAAACTCCAGCAACTCTTTGTTTGCTCAGAGCAAGGTGTTAAGTTCTTCCCATTTTCTGACACCTGCAATGGAATTCAGCAGCTCTGAGTCACTCTGTGTGTGTGTGTGTGTGTGTGTATGTGCGCGCTGAAGAGAAAAGAATTACCTGCACATTTTATTTCTAGTCTGTATTTTCTAAAAGAAAACAAGAAAGGCAATCATTTGAAGCATGGGGACAGGAAGGGAATCATGGAAGGAAGCAATCAGAGAGTCATGCAAATGCTTAAACTCATCCTGGTCAATCAGTTCTAGCAATGTCCTTGGACTTCTTGGTTTTATGGAGTGCATCATTTACAAACTTACCACACAAATGTACATTTCAGGAACCTGGAAAATGATGCTTTTTTAATCTTCTAAACTCTGTTGCCATAATTTTAATACAGAAAACCATCCTTTTTTTAAAAAAAAAACCTACTGGTGATAATTATATCTTTTGTATGTGTTGGTTCATTCATCCATTGGAAGATCTTTCTGAATATTTTTCACAGTGAGCCATCCAGAGTTCCCAGGCTCCGTGTTCTAGCACCCGACACCAAAAAGAGGCTGACCCATAATAATTTGCAAATATAGAGCCACTCTGCTGTGGTTAGAAAGTTTGTATCCGTGCGTTCTTTCATAGGGTGGAAGCACACTTCTCTTGCAGTTTGGTTTTGTGTACCACTTGTTCTCTGTCTTGGAAAGCTGGCACTCCTGAGATGAGAACATGAGGACTTCTCCTTTTTGTGTCCACTTAGTAGATACAGCATGTTGTACATAGAATTTAAATGGACAAGAATAATATAAGTGATTTTGTTTTGAGTTTTGGAGGGATTTTGGAAGTCAAAAACGCTTTTCATTTTCATTATATTATTCTTGTCCATCTTTAACATAGGTTTTTATATTATATCTATTTCAGATGCTTCCTGGGCCATCAGTCAATTTGCACATCTGTCTGTGTTTTTCTTTGTCTGCACAGTGTTGGTTGTCCATGCTGAGATCAGAACTTGGGGGTTAGGCATTTTTGCATTATTCTTCCCGTTCAAAAGGGCAAGGGACAGTCTTGCAAGTTAGGCTAGTTTGAGGATTCATCACGTCTTTCATACCATCATCTTTATTTGATCATAAGAATTATTGACTCTCACTGAGTGCATCTTCCAAACCATTATGTATGGAACTCCATTGGAAAAAAAAAAAATCTCTGTAACCAACAGGTCTAGGTAGGGATTGCTTATATTATAACGGAGCAACTTCATAAAGCGGTTTCTACCTTCATATTGCCTAGTGATCCAAAATAAATTGGCTAGGCAACTGTAGCTTCTGTTACATGATTTATATGCTGCCCCATTTGTGGACTCTGGGTTTGTAGTTAATAGTCCAAGCAATGTGAGCTTTAGATGCTCTTCTGCCTTGGAGCCAGTTCAGACTTTCAGTAGAGCAGGTATACATCTATGATGATATCCTCTCTTGAAAGAACAGACACAAAATGTTCGTCCAACATTAATGCTTTGGAGATTCTATGTTGGGCGCTTTTTTCCTGTATTACAAAGATTTGCAGTCATGCAAAAACTTCTGAATTGGCAAATAAGTTTTATTCCATGTTTTTGTGATGGTCTTCTATTTAAGCCTGGAGCGCATATAAAGAAGTACATAGTTTTAAGTAACTTTGCTATGCAGATAGCAAAGAAACCTCCTCCCCCAAATAGGAATTTATCTGGAGTATAGGGAAACTATCCCTTTATATTTCTGTTGCTAAACCAAAGATTGCTTTAGTTAGGTGTTTTGATTTAAAACCAGATGGTGTGATTCTTCCATTCATAAGACTTAGTATAGAAAGATAGCAATACAAAGATCCACAAGCATGTTTTTACTGGCTTCTGTGCAAGCCATATTGATTTACAAAAAAAAAGCAGCAGTGGACGGAATTGTGAGTGGCTTTGGGCTTTGTCTCAAAGATCTTTGGTGACATGGGATTGTCTTCTTACCCAATTCTGTTAATGAAACAAGTGGAGATTAAGAAGAAAGGCACTTTATTAGTTGCAGGTGATGTGGGCTGCTTAACATTGTGATGGCAGGGGGGCTTTCAACCTTGTAAATACCATTTGCTTTTCTGTTATGTGTTCCTTTTTTCTCCTGCTTATTTTGGAAATCATTTCTAATGAACTGAGGGAAATAAATTTAAAAGCCAGTAAGCCATGAATCCTTTTTGCTTATCAGTTTCAACTTCTTAAAATGGTGCCTCTCTCCTTCAACAGTGGAACATAGCTTTGGAGGCCACCAAAAGGCATCCAAATAGTAATAAAGGTAGGGTGCTGCTCCCTTTCAAGAAAAAAAAAGTATTTTTTTAACATTTTTACACTTCTGGAGCTATCTGCAGAAGCTACAAATACGTTTCTAAAATTACCGTGCAAGAGAGGAACATTCTGCTTCATGGTCAGGTTTACATCACTAATTGCGCATTTTGCAAGATGTTACGGTGTCACAAAGAGCTGTATGTTTAGGCCCAAGAATTTCAACATGGGTTACTAGAAATACAGTAAGTGAATTGCTGCTTGAAAATTTATTCTCCAAACAAGGATTGCTAATCAAATATCCCTAAATCCATAACTTTTTTTTTAGCTCATGACTTTGTGGTGCCACTCTCAAAACTAGTAGTTCTAACTAAATGCAAATGTGTTTTTAAAATTGTACTACTGCAATAAATCTTTGGGTTTTTTAAAGATTGCTTGGTTTGATTTTTACTGTTCTGATATTATCATTGGAACTATTACTTACTGTCCAAGTGCATGTGTTTCAGTTGGAGAACATTGAAGGAAAAACTACACATTACATGCTAAAAATATCTAGTATTTACATTATCAAGAACTTACCTAAAGATTTGTCATGAATCTTTTCACTGGTTATGACTCTAAACAGCCCTTTTTTCCTAATTTGTGATGCATTTTAGCCATCCAGATGTAGCTAATTTTATAATTAAGAGATGAAAATTGAAAGGAAGCCAATAAATGACACCATGTTATTTGTAAATATTGGAATTAATAACTGACTAGCAGAAGTCTGTTATATTTGAATGATTGGATCAAACCTAGATCTGATTCAAACTTTTTTTAGTAATTTTCCAGCAGTTCAAACACCAGTACCACCTTATTGTGATGATAAGAACCTGGCTTCTGTCAAGAGCTGTATTACATAGCTAGTATGTTCTGAATACATAGAAGGGAAATTACATATTTAGCTGTAACATCACCAGAGGTTGTGGGATGAATTCACAGGATGGGAAGAGGCTGGTAAGATGCTTTGGCATGCTTACTGAAGTGGTGAATGTGACAAAGGAAGGTGAAGTAGCTGAAGCTCCAAATGCCAGCTGTACTAGCCACTTGCAGACAGCAGAAAAGACTCACTGACTTGTCTTTTTCATGGAGAACCGGCTTTGTAGTGCTGCAGCACTCACTTTAAAAAAAAAACTCCTTATTTAAAAATCTTCAAATTCAGATGAGTGGAAAAACAAATACTTTGTGATCTACAATTAGGTATCTGGATAATTTACAGCAAGTGCATCTGACTCAGAAAAGTCATCTTTGGATTGAACTCCATTTCTGATTATCACATTGATATGTCCATATAGTTTCCTTACCAATAAAAGATATAAATGATTTATCACCATTTTAGGGATGTATTTCAGTTTCCTTGTTACAGCCCCAAGATTCCCTAGTGGTTGCCTACATAAGTACTAAAGTGACCTAACCCTACTTAGTGTCAAGCCAAGCAAGTTGTCCAGGTGCTGTATTGTTCACTCAGATGTTCCTGCCAAAACAGTTTGAAATTAGATGTAGAATTGTCTGGCACAAAAAACAAATTCCAGAATGAACAAATATTGTGAACCATTTAGTTTGCACCTGGCTCAAGTACCTTGTGTCTTTTGAACATAATGGGAATGGATAAAACATTCTATTCCTGCATGTTTGGCAATGCCTAAGTGGAAGTAGTGTCATATTTCAGACTGTATACAATATCCCATTGTGTATACAGATTACTTGGCAAAAAATCCCATTTCAGTTAAATCTGAGAATTGTTTAAGTTTAATCCAATCACAAGGATGGGTCTTGTTAAATTCCTCTTTATTAATAGCCCTTAATAGTTATGCAATGCTTTTGATTTTTAAAGTGTTTCACTGACTAAATCCTCTAAGTTTGTCCATATGAGGCTTATTGTGAAGCCATCTTCATGGTCTATCCGAGTAAGAGTTGGAAGGGACCCAATCCAACCCCTTGCTCAAGCAAGAGACCCTATTACATTGGACAAATAGCTGTCCAATCTCTTTTTGAAAACCTCCAATGATGGAGGATCCCAACTTCTGAAGGTAAGCTATTCCAATGATTTAGTATTCTCGCCAGGTAGTTCTAGGTTGCTTCTCTTCTTCGATTAGCTTCTATCCATTGCTGGTTGTCCTGCCTTCTCTTTGGAGAATAGGTTGATCCCCTCTTCTTCGTAGCAGCCCCTGAGATATTGGAACACTGCTATCATGTCACCCCTAGCTCTTTTTTTTCACTAGACTATAGACATATCCAATTCATGCAACCATTCTTCATGTTTTAGCCTCCAATCCTCTAATCATGTTTGTTGCTCTTCTCTGCACTCTTTCTAAAGTTCAACATCTTTTTTATATAGTGGCGACCAAAATTGAATGCCGTATTCAAAATGTGATCTTATCAAGGCATTATAAAGTGGTACTAACACTTCACATGATCTTGAGTCTATCTGTGTTAATGCAACCTAGGACTACGTTGGCTTTTGTACCTGGGTATTTGGTTTTCCTTGCCTAAATGTATAGCCTTTTTCACCACTGAATTTCATTTTGATAGGGTTCAAGTCTATCTTTAGTGTTCCAAGTTTGTCAAGATCCTTCTGACCCCATCTTCTGGAATGTTTGTTACTCCTGCCAGCTTGACCCACACTTGTTGAGTGGTCCTAGGCAGGCAGTAGTGTGTTTAATGAATCCTTAATCTTACCTAGAATGTGCTATTCTGCATGACAAATTGAAAACCATGTAGGTCTTTCTTCAAATAACTTTACAAGCTAAATATTACAAAGGAGCCAACGCTGTCCTAGGCTGCATTAATAGAGATAGAATCAATATCACATGAAGTGTTAATATCATTTTATAATAAGACCACACTTGGAATACTGCATCCAGTTTTGATTGCCCCAATGTAAAAAAGATGTTGAGACCCTAGAAAAAGCATTGCAGGAATAGGATATGTCTAATGAAAAGGATTAGAGGTGACATAATAGCAGTGTTCCAATATCTAAGGGGCTGCCACAAAGGGGATCAACCTATTTTCCAAAGCACCAGAAGGTAGGACAAGCAACAATGGATGGAAACTAATCAAGAAGAGAAGCAACCTAGAACTAAGAAATTTCCTAACAGTGGGAAGAATTAATCAGTGGAACAACTTGCCTCTAGAAGTTGTGGGTGCTCCAACTTTGGAAGTTTTTAAAAAGAGATTGGACAACCATTTGTCTGAAATGATACAGGGTTCACTGCCTGAACAAGGGGTTGGACTAGAAGACCTCCAAGGTCCCTTCCAACTCTGTTATTCCCTAAGGGTGACCTGAGATTTGTAGAAGTGAGAGTTCCCAGTTCAAAACCTTACTCATGCCTATACACACATACATGCAGATTACTGTATATAGTCATCTTTGTTCTAGCTTTATGTCCTGTAGTTCAGCAACATCACAATCCTATTCCTGCTAGTAATTAAAGAAAATGGGGTGGTAGGTATAGTAATATGCATGGGAAATACACAAGAGAGTAGCTGCCTCAAGAGAGTAGCTGCCTCAAGAACTTAGGACAAAAATGGTGAAGAAACTGATTTCAGTTCTTTAATGAACGATACCAATTCTCTCAATTGGTTGTCTAATTATTGTACTAGCCACAAATAAGTGACTACCATGAAATTTCAAAAGTGCAAGTCTGGTTGCCTCTCTATCAAGTGCCTTTTTGGGGATTGGTTTTAAGAGATTCTTATTTTACATGGATCTAATAAAAGCAACTGACCAAGAAAAAAGAAAAGATTTACAAAGAGAAAAATAACAGTCATAAGACGGCCACCATATTGCTGGTAAAGAGCTTTCAATCTGAATAATTCCAGTTGAGCTCCATTGTATCAAATTTATGACTGCCCATCTCACAAGAGGTGACCCTGGGTGGCACATAACAATTATGCTGTTTGGTGGCTATTTGTCCATTAGTTGTCCATTTTTAAGAAATATTTGGAAGAGCTCTTTGGAAGACCTTTATAGTGCCCACTGCCTTAAGAAAGTTCAAAACATTCTCAAAGATCCATCTCATCCTGGGAACCCTCCCCCCTTTTTTGAACTATCACCATCTGGCAGACAGTACAGAATAATAAAAACAAGGACAAATAGGCTGAAAAACAGCTTCTATCCTGGGGCAGTAGCTCTTTTGAATTCTGCTGTATGGTGCAGTGTTGGTGTGGTGTCGGGGTTTCCGATTCAATGTGTGAAGGGTGAAGGATGTTTGTTTATTTTCATGATCATGGTCATGGTCATAATGTGCACTGAAGATGGTGTTTGATTTCGTTGTACAACGTGCAATGACGATAAATATTTCCCCCCACTATGGCTTAAAATGCCGTTTCATTTTTCATAGGAAGTGTGCTCCCAATCTACACTCCCCAAAACCAGAGAAGATGCTGTCACCTTTATGAGTGATAAAGTTTGTAAAATGTTAACCCTTCAACACTTGAAATATGTTTTCGTCTGAAACAGAGATCTGCAAGGGCACCAATACCAAGAGAGGGTTTTGTTGTTCAATGCAATGAGGTGTGTGTTGCCCTGATACAATAGATTTCCCAGCTGTTGTAATCTCTGATTCGGCTCTCGGCTGCCAAATTGAACCCAACTCTTCAAAATGAAGTCTGGATGCCTCCTCCAAAAAGCAGGATACCAACCTATGTTTTCTTGACAAAACATTAAGAGCAGGGGTGTCCAACCTTGCTAAGACTTGGGGACTTCCTCATGGCTGGCTGGGGAATTCTGGGAATTGAGGTCCACAAACCTTAAAGTTGACAAATCCCCTGCCTAACAGGAGATAATGGCAAAATTAAGGTTCCCATTACCCTTTCAGATTAGAAATTATTGCCTGGTTCCCTTAAGAACATAGGAATTTCTCCTATATTTTCCTCTCTTAACTGAAAATCTTCTCCCATCACTTCCCAATATTTAAGCCAGCTGAGCTGTTGTCTCTCCTTAAGGGATTTCTACACTTGGTTTATTTTCATTGCTGAAATTCTCAAATTATTCTGAACTTCTCCATTTATCTCTATGTGGCTTTTTAAAAGGAACACAGTACTGACAAATAAAACATTGCTTTCTATTTCTCTGAGTGTATTTTTCTTTAAAATAATATAAAAATTTTGCCTCAAATGTATGAACAGTAAAAATCATTTCAATCTTTTGCTTATATAGGGTTTGGGTTTTTTTTAATGTGCAGTATCTTGAAGGTGTAATTTGCAGAGCACGTAACAATTCATGAAATTAACCAATCTTTCTGAAATATATTATGGGATTTCCCATCTTGCTTTTTTTTTTTTACTTCTTAAAGGTGCCAAGTTCAAAAAACACTGCTCTAAAATATTTGTAGTATCTCCTTTTTATGCTAAGTAGAAAATTAAACAATTCAATTAAGCAATTAAACCACTGTTCAGGATATAGGACTACATATATGAGCCATGGTGGCACAGTCGTTAACGTGGAGTACTACATGCTACTTCATGCTACTTTTGCAGTTCAAATCTCACCAGGCTCAAGGTTGACTCAGCCTTTCATCCTTCTGAGGTGAGTAAAACGAGGACCGATTGTTGAGGGCAATGCCCTAATATTCTGTAAACCGCTTAGAGAGGCCCATAAAGCACTGTAAAGCAGTGTATAAGTGCTACTGCTATTGCTACATATTGACTAATGTAGAATCCAGAGAAAGAAGGGAATTCTTCAAGCTAAGGATAAATCTATTCCTTGCTGTCCTTATTTGCTTTCATGACTTTCTTAGGATTTCTTAAAATTAACTATTTTGTTCATGAATTTTCCATAAGAGTAACAACTTATTCAGGAAGAACTAACCAAGGAGATTACAATAAACACAGACTGAAGCCTGAAAAAAGATCTTGATTATAAAGGGAATCAAGCACAAAAATCTTGCTCTTCAGTAATCAAAATATGATTTATGAGGAAAGTTGCTTTGTGAGGTAAGCAGCTGCTTTTAGTAAAAGATTGAGTTGTTTGCCATTGTTACTGATTAAATCCCAGACTCTCCTACTAACCAGTTATATCTGGAGAAGAGTCTAGGTTTATTTTGAAACTGGCACCATACAAATTATGTAATATGTAGGTAAATACACATAAGTATAGGTTAGTAGTATGTTATTTGATCAAGGTCAATGTTTATTATGCAAACTAGCAATCTCAAGAAAACTTTGTTGATGTCTGAAAAACAATAGTGTAGGTTTAATTTGTGACGGCTGATAAAATTTTCTAGGATTTGCAAAATTCATCAAGCACAGTTAACATCTGTAATATTCATTTTTCATATCTTTGATATTAGAACCTGCTGCCTTTAAAAAAAGAAAAACAATAATGTGCTACAAAATACACATTTAATGCCCAAATAATTTCTTTTAAGTACTAGGTACTTAAGTACTTTTTTTAAGAACTGGGAAGAAAAAAAAAGATAAAAGGACAGGTTTAGAACGCACATTTTATTAAGTAAAAAAAAAAACCCCAAGGTAAGGTGGATGCAATAGACTGGAGCTCTCCTGCTATGTGACAAGAGTCTTCTTTTTCCTGCTACCACCCTCAAATATAACCTACCGCATATGTGTTCTAGTCTAGTTTTAAGGTTGTCCAGTTAAACCATCCTTTTTGAAGACTGATTTTTTTTTTACATATTTAGAGTTTCTTTTCAGAAACCACGTTAATATATATTTATATATATTTATATATATAAATGTATATTTTATACACGATATACAGATTTGAAAACGAGACACTTTTAAAACACAGGACTGTAGCCGCAAACACTTGAGGCACTGCATTGCCGCACTTTGATGTTGTTCAACTGGCTGTCAGACACCCAAGATGAAGCTACTCTAGAGCACTTATGTACACGGGTGGGCTAAACACAATCTTTTCTCTAAAAGGTAAAAAAGGCCTTTGTGACTTAAAGTATGTGCAGTTTCGTAGCCCTGTGGAAGAGGGAAAGAAAAATCACCCACAAACTATACACAGTGTAAACATCACAAGGCATGGAATTCTCCTCCTACCCATGATTTGAGGCTCCCAAAAGACGTGCAGAATGTGCTAGCAGTCCTCATCTATTTCCCTGGATTTCTTGTGAATCGCACGATTAAGGTTATGGCAGGCGGGGACCCAATGATTGTCATGAAGGCCTAACTTGCATCCGGGGACGTTCTTTTGGGATCTGTGACAACACATCCAGTACCCGGGCCCATAAGGTAAAGCTTGGCAATAGGGCTTGGGATGCCACCGACATAACGAGACATCACCCTTGGTGTACTTCTTTTTGCACTGTTTGCAAGGGTCTTCTCTGTAGCGTGGATCACGAACCCAGCGTGAATCTGCTGGCCTGACATTGTAGTACTCAATGATAAATTTGAAATATCCACAAGTGCATTTGAGTGCCACCAGACTCTTGGTGGGTAATAAGCCAAATATCTTCACCATAATGTGGTGGGGCAGGAAGACCAGATATTGCTGGGGCTCCAATAGTTGCTGGATCTTAAACCTGGTTTCCAAAAAGTCATGAGACCTTTGCCTCTTTAGATGAGATGAGTCAAGGATCTGCAGTGCATTCTCTGAGGAAACATCAGGGCAGTCACCTAAAACATGGCTTCTCATACAAACTTGGTCAGCAGAGGAAGCTTCCTTTCCTTGGGTCCCTGCTGGACATTCCTCCGTAGGAGCCTCTACTGACTGCAGGCACTCTTGGGAGATTTCACATTTGGATAAAAGCAAGAAAAGTCTTCCTGGAAGAGAATCTTCACCAAAGCTCAAATCAGAAGATTGGGGGATTTTGCAACTCTGATCTAACTTGCTGGCAGATATGCTAATATTTAGGGATTCACTCACTCTCACATTTGCATTCAAACTAGGAACATCTAGGGATTCTTTTGGTGTACATTCAGTTGAAGATTTGTTATATAAGAAATGTGGAGTTATCTGAACAGCTTCTGAATACTTCAAGGGATGTGACTCAGTGGCGTTTTGAGAATCATACCAGTTGACAGATATGGTTCCTTGCACATGCTGAAGATCATGGTTGCCTTCAAGAGAATCATCAAAGGAAGACTGGCCAGAAGATGGACCTTCCCATAAACTATCTTCCACTGAACCATTGTGCTTTGATCCCCACCCCACCTTCTCACCATTACATTCTTCTTGGTGGAGGACCAGAGATGATACCTTGTCAGACTCGTTCTCTGGTAATATTCCACTTGCCAAGAGCACTCGCCCTACATTCCGCCGGAAGCTACTATTTCTAGACAAGCTCCCCACTTCACGTTCACTTTGGCGCCTCAGGCACTCCGATTCAAGCTTTGCAACCATCTCCAAGACACGTACTGGCTCAGCCTGCTGCTCCACACTGTGACTGCCACAGGGTGGCTTTTCAGACGGAACCTCGCAAGCCCTGAAGTCAGAAAAGAATCCAGGAGCAGAAGGGGCAACTTTAGGTTGCCCGGCAAACCTGGGCACAGCAGAGGCACTGGGACAGTTTCTGGTACAACTGGCCAGCAAAACACTTGCTCTTTGCTCCAGGAAAGCAACCATCTCGACAACTGATAATGGCCGACCAGGGAACCCCCCCTCACCACCATCATTCACATTATGTACAGAGCAGTGTTCAATGCCGCAGGCAAATGGCTCGGGCTGGTAGCACCTCGCATTGGCCTCTCTCATCCTTTCCAAGTGGATCTTGGCCTTTTTGATATCTAGTGACTTTTTCCGGCGTTTGGTTGCTCGTCCATCTATATCCCAGGTGCTTTTGTTCTTCATGGAAAATACTCGGGTGTCACTACATAGCTGGGCTGCAAAAAAGGCTATTTTCTCTTTTGTGTTCCCAGGCTTTACAACTGCCCATATATCCAGCAGTCCTTCTTCCTCTTCCCCCTGATGGATGGAGGCAGGCGGGGTAGCTCTCTTCTCTTTGACCCTGGGTGCTTCCACATGGCTTTGGTTGCTGTTCCTACTGCAGAGTGTATTGGTCGAGAGGTTCCCCAATGGTTTCCAAAGAGGCGGATTGGGTAAAAGGTTTGGCTTGGGATTCCTAGGTTTTTCATCTTTTGCCAATCTCTGTTCGCTCATGGGTGGGCTTCGTGGAGAGTCCAGGTTTATTTCAAAAGATCTCTCTTTCTTCTGTAACTTGAGATAGGGCTTTAAGTGCATTCCAGCTATTCTGAAGAGGAAAGGGGAAAGGGAGCGAGAAAGAAGAGATACACTTTTTAAAAATTGCTGATTTAAGGGTAAAGATGAATTTAAGGATTAAAACTGCTTTATGAAATTTGGAATCATTTACATTGTGGGTTGGGCTGCAAGTGCAAATCACTGTAGCAGGAATGGATAAACCATATGGAAAGGTCCTTACGTAGCCCAATTCTTTCTCTTTTTTCCTATTGTGTGTGATGGAAAGCTACAAGCATGAAAATTGGTAGCATCATTTTCTCAGATTACAAATACAATAGATCTGTTAAGATTTCAGCAGGATTAAGGTACCTGTTATACTTAAAAGAAATACAGAGACAGATAATGAGAAGAAACAGCAAATTTGTTTTTTTGAAGGGTTGGAGGTTTGGTTTTATTTAGAGTAGTGAATATTCAGCATGTCTATTTAATATCTTATTTTTTTAAAAAAGGAAATTATGCTGCCTCAGTGGGTGCATCTTTGGCAGCCACAGAGGCTGTGAACAGGTAGCCGTGCAGAGTAACTGAGGTCCAGAGCGAGTGAGCTGCTTATCAGGAACCATGTTACTTTGCACTCATGTATATGTAAGTATTCATCCCACCTTCCCGGATGTGGAGATCCCAGGCTGAAGAGGCAAGTGGGATGCTAGTACTGTTTATACAGCACCAGGACTCCAGAGGGAAGGTCCAAAGGAGTGAAAGGAGCTTTCCTGAAATCTCAACTGATTTTGTGGCAAAATCTACAATCTACAACTTATGGTGCTAATTCCAGTGGGTTGGCAATTCTGCAAGTTGGTCCATACAGCTTAAAGTTGCTAACCTCACCTTCTCCCAGAATTCCTCTGTGGTTTATATCAGTGTTCCTTAACAACTTTAAGATGTGCGGACCAACTCCCAGAATTCCCCAGCCAGCACGCTTTAAAGTTGCTAAGCTGAGAGGTGCTGGTTTATATGACAGTTCATTTGCTGCTGGATCCCTTTTTGGATATCCAGTATTTAAACAATTCAAATAATTTGATGGGTTCCTACGTCCCATTCAGAAGCAGCCTGATCTTTCCTTTTCTATTTCTGAAACAAACCGTGCATTGTAAATCAAACCCTGCCATTTTGCTAGGGATGCAACCTATAAACCTAGGCTTCCCTGGGGACATCCCCACGCTAGTTTTCTTAGCCAATGACTGCAACAAATAGGAAAGTGATTCCCAAAGCAGAAGCCGGAAGGCTCTGGAGCGTTTCACTTGGCCACAGAAGGCACACGGCAGGCATCCATACCGTTTGACTGGGTAGAAGGAGGAGGATGCAGAACTCAGCAGTTCCCGGTGGAGGCCAGCTCGGCAGGAACTCTTCATCATCACTCTCCCCACTCCCGCCCCCCCACCTCCACCAGCCGCAGGTTGTCACAGCCAATCCATCTCAGTCCACTGCCAGGGCTCTTGCATCAGTTTGTTTCGCCCCTTGCAATAGCCAACTGGGTCTTTGACACCTAAAAAAACCATAGGGAAGAAATAAAATTATGTGATCAGGCTTCCATTAGTAAAGCATTTACAACCCACCAGTATTTCAGCCAATATTCGGGGGGGGGGGGGGGGGGGGACGGACCTAATTCAGAAGGGACACAGATTTATTTGCAGAAGTAATAACACAAACGCTAAGCAATCAGATGGTTTCTTATGTGTGTTACAATTTGCAAACCATGGAGTGTGAATCCAGCCAACTATGGGGTGTATACTATAACTAAGGCTATGTGTGCATACAATCACCTGTTATTCATCTGCATCAGGACTTATGCAGCTTTCAAAAAACTTACTTCTTATGCCAGGTAATCACATTTTTCTTTTGGACTTTCTGATGACGGATTTGCAAGGGTCCAAAGTTTAAGTAACATGCACATACACAAATGCAGCCATACACCATAAAAACCTATACTGTAATATGCATAATAACAAAAGAAAGAATTGATCTCACAATATAATGGTCCTTTAAAATTAGTTCTATAGTTATTTGGGTAGAAATAAAAACAGGAAAACATCAAAATTGTAAATGTTCTCAGAATGCAATGCTGGCTTTTAACATTTTACCCAGCATATTGAATTTTGGAGTGAAACAACAATAAATCTTCAAGGTAGCTTCTTAGAGACATTTCATTACCAGACTACAAAGCATCATTATGGGGAATGGAGATTTCTGGTTGCTTACATAGGGTAGCTTATTCTACTAGCCCTGACTGGGATATTTTTCCATTGATTTGGTTTTGGGTGGGGTATTGTAAACACAGACTTAAGCTAACTTGTACTGATGCCTCTACACTTACACCTGGAAAGAAGCCTAGAAATTTATCTGAAGCAAACACAGAACTTGTGGCCAGAACACAAGGGTGGAAACCAAACCCCATGTTTGTTAAAAATACAGGCTAATGTAAACCTTAGCAAATCCAGCTCTTTACGAACAAACAGACATCAATATAATTGTACTATGGATCCCCATGAAACAGCATCAGTGTGTCACTTTATATGCTTTGGAGAAATGTCAATTCTGTCCCTTTATCTCAGGAATCCAAAGCAGCAGGACACTGGAACTCAGCAAGAAACATCTCTAGGACAGAAGACTAAAAGCTACCGTGAAGCTGCAAAACACCACCATCATAACTCTTACAGGAGTTATATATTTCCACTCCTGGTCAATAGATGCTGTGGACTAGTCAGTGCCTGCACGGCACTGGCCTAGGATATTTGAAGGACTACTTTATCCTCATCATTTCTATCCATTTCATTAGGTTGCACAGGGGGGGGCATGCTGTAGGTCCCATCTATGGGGGATTGTCATCTTGCAGGAAGGAGGCCTTTTCTGTAGCTGAGCTTGCTCACTGAAATACCATATCACCAAAGTCCAGTTGGTCCTGACTCTCTTCACCCTTCAGAAAACCTTGCAGACCTGGATATTTTCCCAGGCATGGGGGACAGGATGGTCCTTGACTTATGATAATTGAGTCCAAAATTTCCATTGCTGAGCGAAACAGTTGTTAAGTGAATTTTGCTTCATTTTACGATCTTCATTGCTACAATTGTTAAGTCAATCATTGCAGTTGCTAAGTTAGTGATACGGTTAAGTGAATCTGGCTTCCCCGTTACTTTGCTTATCAGGCAATCGTAAAAGGGGGTCACATGACCTCAGGACATTGCAACCGTTATAAATACAGGCCAGTTTCCAAGAGGCCAAATTTTGATCAGGTGATCTAAAGGATGCTGCAAGGGTTGTAAGTGTGATAGTCATAAGTCACTTTTCCAGTGCTGTTGTAACTTTGGTCACTAAGTGAATAGTTATACGTTGAGGACTACTTGTAATCTGTGCTATTGGTGAATGATGTGTTCAGGAGCCACTTTGTGTTGGTTGTTGTTTTCCTGTGACTTAGTGTGATATGCACACCAGATTAGTGAGTTAAGATTATTCTTTAGCTCTCACTAGGGAAAACCTGGTGGTCAGATGTCACAATCAGCATTTAACAGTAGATCAATCTGCTAAACCTCAGGGGCAGGGTGGCTGAATTTCAGTGGCATAACTTTTCAGCTAAAACAACAGGAAAGTAAGGGTGGGAATGGCCTGCCAACCAAAATTCATTAGCCGCTGTGATCTGGTCCAATGTTTATCATAGGTAGACCTGATGCAATCACAAAACTCTCAAAATGGTCGATGCAATCAGCTTTCCTGACTTAGTCTTGGTACCCACCCAACTTAGTATGTTGGGAGAATAACCTGTACCTTTTGAACTGTTGTAATAACCAACTTTTTGAAAGCAGAATTTTAAGCCATC
The DNA here is from genome assembly GCF_900518735.1 of Pseudonaja textilis. The sequence goes on from NW_020769318.1 coordinate 10,876,873, forward strand.
TGAAAATGGGTTAATAAGAAAAATTTCAGCCAAGAATTATTTTCCCATCCAAGCTGGAAATGATCGGAAATGAATTTTCAGCACACAAATCACCACATCTCTAACTAGCAATCATTTCCAATTATAAACCAACTTTGAATAATTGACATAACAAAAAATAGATGAAATCCTTGCAAACTGACCTGAGTCCCCAAATCTTCACTTTTTGCTTATCTGCATGTCCATAACCATTTATGATCAGGTGATTCTTGGCTAAATGTGCCAAATTTCCTATCCCATTTTCTTATGTATCCACTCAACCTCATCTCAAAGCCCTCTTAGCTAAAGGCGAATCCCACTGATTTGAACAGAAGTTACTTCCAAGCACAGATGCTCAGGCTTGCAGGACTTTTTGCTGCATTTATCAAAATTCTCTGCTGTTTTGTTAGCATGGGATAAAAAAAATCAGGCTTAGTAATCAGAAAGCTGTTCCATTTCAAATAGCTCATCTGGCTGCCAGGGGGAGGGGGGGGTGTCCCAGAGGATCACAGTGAAACAATACGTAAGTATGCAAATGCCATTCAACTCTGCCAAAACCTCAAGTTTCTTCAGATTAAATCCACCCTGAGAACTTCAATTAGTAGACAAAATGTTTGCATTAAAAAAATAATAAAATGAGTGATATAATTAATTCCACAGCTGAATAGATGATTTATGACCCTGACAAAAGCTGTTGATACTGCTATGAGCCTGGAGGGCAAACCTTTATTGGAAACCCTGAACCAGTCTTCCCCAATGTGCTGTCCTCCTGATGTGTTGAATTGTAATTCTATCTGGCTGGAGATGACAGGGGAGTGTAACTTAACGCATGTTGAAAAACAGACATGATCTATTGCCCCTGAAAGGAAAAACAAAGGTAACATGGATGGGATGTGAGCTATTAAAGGCAAAGACGGGGAGGCCTCCTGCTGGCAAACCACTCCTTTTCCCGTGTGTAAAGCTGTCCAAAATCCTGAAAAATGGATGGAAATTGCTTGTTAACATTCAGCTACTTTTACCACTGAATGTTGGCAACACACACTGAGTGCTGGTAGAGTGCAAATGGGGTGTTGGGCTGAATCAAAGGCTTCGCACAAAAAGTGGACTTTGGAAGAAAAAAAAGAGGCTGAGAAACTGGCAGGTGTTCTAAGAAGCAGCTCCTGATAGAGGACAGCTATGTCACAATAGATTTTATTATTGTTGTTGTTGTTGTTGTTGTTGTTGTTTTGGATGTACACTGAGAGTTTCTGTATTGCAGATAAAGTACTCAATTCAATTCAGCATCTAAAAAGGTTAGAGACTCTGCTCTCCCAACAGCAGCAGCGTCCTGACCAGCACAGTCCCTGGGCTTCACTATTATACCAGAAGCTAACTGATAGTGCAGCAGCCCCCAATATGTATCCTAAGAACAATGCTGTGCAGAGACATAGAAAGCCCAAGGTGCTTTTTCAAAAGGCAACTGGACTGTCTTTGTTTTTCCTTGAAGATATTTCAGAATAATAATAACAACAACAGAATAATGAGTTGGAAGGGACCTTGTAGGTCATCTACTAGTCCAACCCTCCCTTGCCCAAGCAGCATTTCCTACACCATTTCTGACAGATGGCAGTCCAGTCTCTTCTTGAAAGCTTCCACTGATGTAGCTCCCACGACTTTCGAGGGCAAGTGTTCCATTGGTTGATTGTTCTCACTGTCAGGATTTTTTTCCTTATTTCCAGGTTGAATCTCTCCTTGATCAGTGTCCATCCATTATTCCTTGTCTGGCCTTCAGGTGCCTTGGAAAATAGGATGACTACCTTTCTGTGACAGCCATGACTGCTATCATGTCTCCCCTGGTCCTTCTCTTCGCTGGACTAACCATGCCCGGTTCCTGCAAACATTCTTCATTATGTTTTAGCCTCCAGTCCTCTAATCATCTTTGTTGCTCTTCTCTGCACTCTTTCTAGAGTCTCAACATCTTTTTTTATAGAGCGATGATCAAAACTGGATGCAGTATTCTAGGTGTGGTGTTACTTAGGCTTTATAGAGGGGTATTAGTACCTTACGTGATCTTGATTTCTTCAGTTCAGAACTGAAGAAACTCCTTAGCGAAACGTCTTCACAGAAAACAAAGAAAGTCCAGTTGCCTTTTGAAAAAGCACTTTGGAACAACACGATGACTGAGAATCTCCATAGATAGACATCGAAAGCATCCACTCCCTGTTCTTCAATAGATTCCTCAAAAGAAGCTGACCATGTCCTACAGCTCAGCAAATTCATCCAGGCAGTGATAGCACAAAAAGCATTGGACTATTTCAAGTGAGACCCAGTCCAATTGTGGTTGTCCACGTAACAGTGACATATCTGCATAAATTCAGAGAGACATTCCATTGAGGATGGGAGGTGACAAGGTGGCTATTTCTTTTTAAAGACCTATTCTGAGTACTTTCAACTGTGTATTCATGGTGGCCTCAATTCTTTCTTCTGTTTCACTGTGGTGCTTTATGTCACAATCAATAAGGCTTACACACATTTTCCAGTATTTTCTCCCTAAAAGTGTTCCAATGCAAGTAGATAAGTGATTTTCAAAGAGTAAAAAAACTTTGTGAAATGTTAAGCACCGAGACACAATTGTTTAAAACTGAACACAACAGAGATAGAAGAAAAATATTACACAGAAGAGTACAAAGAACAAGATAGCACTTATTAAAAACAAAGCAAAATTGGTCTGATCTGTATAAGCAGGGTGCTAAGATTCTATCATGAAAAGCTGCATATTTTATCCCATCTGTTTCACAGAGATAGCACATATGAGTCTTCCTGCTTAATTTCCTCTCCAAAGAAGAGAGGTGTTTTCCACACAACATACAATAACACAAAGTTTAGTGCCAGAGATATTCTACAAACACTTTTCCTGCTGGTAGTGCCAGTCGGCATTTCTGTATCCAAGACACATTTTCACTGATGAGGTCATATGACTTTATAAGGGCTTCTGAATCCTTCTATGTTTAGAATGCCAGAGAAAATGTTTATCCTATGACGTTATTTGACTTTTCAGGGGTTTTGAAAAGGCTTAAGTATAACTAGGTGTGCTTAACCTTGTGAAGCGCACTGCTCTTCGACACTTTTTAGGACAAAGGGGAGGAAAATGAAAATAGAGCATAGAAAACACTGTAAATATTTTTACTCCAAATGCTAATGGAGTGATCAAAGGATCACAAAATGGAGTTGCTTGGAGGTGGGGGCATATCAAACACAGATGACTCTAGTACATCTATGTTGCACCAATCTATGAGTCAGGCTTGCTAGTTCTTCCTGCAAAAAACAAAAGTCAAGGGGGAAAAAAGCTGGATCAATCTAATTAATAAGCACATCAAAGCAGGCTTCCACAAGTTTGAGCAATAAAAGCAGCCAATGACTGCTTAAAGGAAGAAGTTGTACTCCTTATTAGATGCTGATATTTCTGTAATGCTGTACAGTAACAGCCTGAAGAAGTCAGTTTGATGTCAGCAAATTCAAAAACCACAATCCCAGATATTGGAAGCCATGCAAGAATCCCCTGAAGCAAATGGCTGCTCAGCAGATCTTTAGGGTAGCAGAACTACATTTGATCCATGTATACAATAGTAGCAATCTGGGTGTAGATTGCATTTTAAAGCTTTTTAAAGGGGAGAAGGGGGTTTCTGTATGATTAGCATTGCTTTTAACAAAATCCAAGAATTCTAACAAAACCATGCAAGTTAAAATTGGTCACTCTACAAATGATAAATAAACCAAACAACACACTTTTTAAAAAGTAGTGATATAACAGCTATAAGAAAACTCCATAATGATTCTGAAGAAACAATTCATAAAATCAAATTGGCATAAAAAAATTAAACATGAATCTAAATAAACTCTTTTGTGGAATACTGCACTCAAACAAGGCACCCACAGGATACTGCAATTTTGAAAAATGAGATGGGGGGGGGGGGCGACTGAGCAACTGGATGATCAGAGCCTGAATCGTCATGTATAAAAATGGAGGATCCCTGATGAGATGGGAGAAGACATGACCACCCACACTGCATCAAAATGCAAAATGGATGAGAAGGATAGAGTTTGGTTGAACATACAGCAAAGTGTCCAATCTTCATGCAACCTTTTTTTTAAAAAAAAATGTGTCTGGCTTCAGGGGCAAAGCACTGTCGCCATTGAAAAAAATAAACAGTACACCTTTAAAAAATCTGTTCTGTCGAATGTTAACTCATGCTGAACTATTCTGTATAAAAAGTAATTTAGTATATAAGAAATGGTTTGTTTGAGAAACCATCTTAATAGCCTTTGTCTAGTCTCAGAAGAATGACCCATTTTTAGTCCCAAAGATATAGTGCAATTTTTGTTGATGCAGGTAATTAGACTGCATTGGGAGTAACTGCAGATTGATGTGGTAAATCAAAGATGTCCAACTAGGAAACTCAGAAGTCTATCTGTTGTGGTAATTAAAGCAGCTTAACCTGACAGGCCATTCAAGCAGACCTTGAATTCTTTGTGATTCAATTTTAACTAAGTTCAAAGCTTATAGAATGCTAAGAAACAAAGATAGTAAAACGACAATTTGCACAACTCCCAAAAAGATCACAGGCTTTGACTGAAACAGAAACAGCAAGCTGACACCAATGTTTTTAATTTTCTTCAAAGAAGGAAATGACTATATGGTTTAAAGAATCTAAAAATCACTTAGCCTTTTTTTTCTCTACTTCTTTTCGGGTGTTATCCCTGATACTGGCTGCTTGAGGAAACAGTGCACTTTTGCTGTGCGAGAAAGAGGGGAAAAAGCCAGACCCAGCAACTTCATGTAATCCAAAATTTTGTTAATGACCAGCCAGAATAGCCTTGGGCCTTCTAGATGTAGGACTATTAACTCCCTATTTACAATTTTTATTGCCACATTAAAGCAAGCTTTCAAAATTTGGGGAACTGGAGGGAACCGTGTTGGTAAAGGCTGGAACAGAATGTTTCCCAAAAAATATGGTCTGGCTACAAATCCTCATAGAGATATTAATGAGGAAAAACAGGGAGGGATTCAACAGGTGGGATTCAAATTTTGTAACAGCCAATTCTGTGGGCGTGGCTAGGTAGACATGGCCATGTGACTGGGTAGGCATGGTTTCTTTTTTGGCAGCAAACCCCCCCCCCCCATTTTTGGGGCCTTCTAGGCCTCAGGGAAGCCTGGGGGGGGGGGCATTTTTGCTTCCAGAAGGCTTCCCTGGGGATCATGAAGAGAAAAAATGGAGTACAGGGAGGGCACACAGCACCCCTCTGCATTCCGTTTTGGGGCCTTCTAGGCCTCAGGGAAGCCTGGGCGGGGGGACATTTTTGCTCCCAGAATGCTTCCCTGGGGCTCAGAAAGGAAAAAATGGAGCACAGGGAGGGCACGCAGACAGCATTGGCTGAGGAATTCTGGGAGTTGAAGTCCACAAGTCATAAAGTTGCCAAGGTTGGAGACCCCTGTCCTAGATGGCTCTTTTTTCACATACTCTGAGGAAGACTGAACTGAATGGGACTACAGGCAAGCAGAGGGAGAATTCATCTTCACACATATATAGTGGAAGTTTGCACAAAATGCTCACGCCAATTACTAAGTTAGCTCATTGCATCATATAATGAATCACCAACCATAGCCTATAAAAAAAGCCTTGGGAGGGGATCTAGAATTAGAATCCTAGATGCCTTTGTTCTTGGGGGCCTTAGTTTCTCTCTTAGTAATTTTTGTTATTATTAGTGATTAGTGTTGTTATTTTATTATATTGTATTTAACCTTTCACTGTAAGAAGAGAATTATCAAATGTTTAGTGGCACATAAACCCTGGTAACTAAGCAAGTCAGTGAACGAATGAACGAATGTGTTTATTACACATCCTGTTAAATAAGAGGATGAGAAAAGTCAGCTTTCTCCAAGGTCTTACCTCCACGACGGGGACTCCTATTTGAACTACATCTCGGACCATGCTTTATTACTGCCAATGGAGGCTACACGTACAAAGTCAAACACTTTCACTGCCTCGTTAAGATTCTTCATGATGTCAAGCAAATGATCCTCTCTGTCTTTCCTCCCAGAAGTGGAGAGAAAACAAGCCTAAGAAACTTGTTTTTTTCCATTTTGGCATTCACAGTGCTGATACTGGAGATTTGACTAACTTCCAGCTGGGGACTGCTGTTTTTATTACTGCTACTCAAAACAGATCCTCCCAGTTCATACTGTCAGGAATCTGGAAAGTCACTGGACTCACATCACACCCTGAAGAACTGAGAAAAGTTCAACAAAGAGGCAAAGCAATGCACCAGACTGCCATCAATTATACAATATACAAGATTTTCTTCTTGAAAGCAACACAGAGCCCTCACACACACACACATATGAATTCCTCTTTACAAAGGCATGGACATAGTATGGGATTGGACAGGATGCCTCTCAAGTTTGTAAAGTTGTATTGTGGCAGGAGCAACGTGTGGTCCCTCAGCTCTTTTTCTTTTGGTGACCCCAATGACTCAATACGTTGTCTATAAAAATGTGGCTTTATTTTTTTCTTCAGGGAGGAAAAAAGACCCATGAAGGCTAAACACTCAGATTTCTCTAAAATTCTCTAAACGAGCCCAACATTTTGATTCTTAAGTGAAACATTTGTCAAGTGAGTATTGATCCATTTTATGACTTTTCTTGCCACAGTTGTTAAGTGAATCACTGAAGTTGTTATGTTAGTAACATGGTTGCTATGTGAATCTTGCTCCCCCATTGACTTTGCTTGTTAGGTCACACAGAAGGTGATCAAGTGATCTCATGACATTGCAATCCTCATAAATATGAATCGGTTCCCAAGTATCTGAATTTTGAATGGTCACGTGACCATGGGGATGCTACAGTGGTCATAAGTGTGAAAAATATTCACAAGTCCCTTTTTTCAATCCCGTTGTAACTTTGAATAGTTACTAAATGAACCATTGTAAGTTAAGGACTACCTGTACAGAAAACCAGAGATAGGCAACCCTGTAATTCCCACTCACATTTTCTAAAATAGTTTCCATAGTTACTTGCCATTAGGTATGCTGCCCACACCTGACAATATTTAAAACCCAAAGCATCAGGTTGTGTATCTCTGTATTAAACACATACAACCATTAAATGCTTTGTAATATCTAAGAACCTGTAATGTTTGAAACAACTAACTTAAGTCTGACTTTTTTTAATAAAACAGCATTAACTGTGTACCTGTAAGTATGGTCATTTAAAAGGTGAATATTCTGCTCTAGAATCTGATCTAATCGGTTTTTTTGTATAGATCCACTGCAGTCAACTGGATATAAGATAGATATAATTACTGATTTCAAAGGGGCTGTTCCACGTGTAACTAAATCTGGATCCATTTTTGTACTTTCAGTAAAATTTTCTAAAATTTACAAACTGTTCTTGTATGCAGGGGATTTCATGGGAATCAAATCAAATGCAGGATTCGCATAAAAAAGCTTGTATTTGGAAAATGAAAATGGGGAGGCTTCTAGTTAGCAAAATATCTATAATAGATTTTTGAAGTGCTTCATAACAGCCTTTATACCCATATTTGTTATTAACCCAAACTTAAGACAGAATGAGGTGAGCACAGCAGACAACTAAATGTATAGGACCTCAGCTAAACTTTTATTCATGGTCAGGAAGCTCTTCTATATACAGTAGGTAGTCCTTCCTAGGTCGCATGAATCCGGCTTGGAAGCAGGCGCTATTTTTGGAGCGGCTGCAATGAATTTTAGCCACTTTCTGGGACAAAGCAATGTGACCAGCAGAGTTGTCGAGGGATGAAGCAGCCTGCCCTCTTTCCCCAGTTGCAAGTTCCAGATCTTTTAAAGGTTAAGTGTGCAAACGATTATTGGGGTAAGGGGGCAGAAGGTGGGGGACCCGGTGGGGTGGGAAGCATGACCAAGACCTGCAGGGACCTGGGTGTGTGTGAAAGGAGGTCCAAAACTTGTGGGGACCACAAGCGGTGGGAAGCCAAGCATGGAGAGGGGGTGGGGGAGTCCTTGGGAGGCCTGGCATAACACCCACACCCAAGGAACTACTAAACTGCATCAGGGACAGCAGAAGTGGGAGTCATTAAGTAAGGCAACTCTGTGACCATAATAGCCAGGCTCTGTCAAAGATTGTCATACAAGAAATTTTTAAAAAACCACCGCTTTTGTCTTTGGGCGGTTTTAAAAAAGCATACTTTTATTATTTTCTGCCAGAGAGAATAGGCTTGAAATGGTCAAGGGTTTTTTTTTTTTCGTTTTGGCACATTCGGTTTCTTGGTTTTCTTAAATTTAAAAAATCAAGATTGTGCTGCTTGTTTGAGGAAACTCGGGAGAGTGGGGACTGGGGATTGTCAGTGAGTATCCTATTAAAAAATATCTAATGAAAATATATCTGGATCAAGATTACTTCTCTCTTTTCCCTGATAATTAATTTTCTCCCATAATCTCTTGCTCTTTTTTCCTCAAATCATTCAATACTTTGAAGCATTAAAAACCTAGAGGTCCTTCTTCAGAAAATCCATCCATATATTTAGCTTGGAATGTACAAAATTGCCAAAACATAACACATTAGCCTATAGAATTACTAATTCATTGGCTGATCAGTGAAACTGCCAATTACTCTCAACCAAGACTCAACGCTACCGTTTTTCTAGTTTTCTAGAATGGGGTACCCAACCTTGGCAACTTTAAGACTTGTGGACTTCAACTCCCAGCAAAGCTGGCTGGGGAATTCGGGGAGTTGAAGTCCACAAGTCTTAAAGTTGCAAGATTGGAGAGCCCCATATCTAGAATAATAAAATGAATAATAATAATTCACCTAAAAACAGGGCTTGTTTGTTCAAGCAAAATAACACACAGCAGCAATTTTTGTGGGCACTGCAGGAGCACAACGTTTTCTTGTATCAGTTTTGATAAAACTGCCAGGTATGCAAGCAAGCACTTAGAGAAAGCACGGAGATACATGGCAGCAAAATTCTCATAGATGTTCTGGGCTAAACTCCAATAATTTAAAAAAAAAAGGTTCTACCACCACTAAGCTATTTTAATCTTATAATGTGCTTGTTTGCAAGAAGCTGCCATCGGAGCAAACAACAATGAAACAATAAGATTTGGGTACTTTTTGAAAGCATGCAAATAAAAGCACGGGAAACACCCATGAACTCTCCTGGACACAGGAGCAAAGAAATGAAGGACGGAGCAAAATAGCAAAACCTCACAGGAAAGGAAACACGTGTTTCAAGCTGGCGTGGTGAGACGAAAGCCCTAACGTTTCTCAGTTAAAAATAAATCCCTCAAATGGGATTGCTTATGGGAAATTGCATTTCAGAGTGGATGGTGGGAGGAAACAGGACCTCACTATTATTTCAGCGGCCCTAAGGCTGCACACCCTTTTTATTTGTAGCCACTTCTGCAAGCCAACAATAGGCAGCATGATTATAGGTTCCCCCTTCATGGCATGCCAAAGCATATATACCGTGAGATTTCAAACAATCAGCACAGCCTTCATGGGAGCAAAAGGTTGCAGCCAAATTAAATGGGTGGAGACGCTGTTCCACAACCTTGGAATCTGCTCATAGGATATAGGAAAATATGACCAGAGTTCCCTTTTTTCCAGTGAATAAAAGGGGAGTGGGGGGAAAGGAGGAGGGGAGCTGGGAAGAGCGTGGCTCAGTAAACATGAAATGATTCCAATGGGATACATTCAAATGAGGCCACAACACTGGAAAAACAATACCAAAGCAAGTGGAAAATATGTACCGTGCTAGAACAGCCTTCGCCCATCTCTGGGTTTGGGATGACGGGAGCATTGACCCAACTGCCTGGAGAGTACCAAACTGGGGAGAGCTAAAGAAAAGGTTTGAACCCCCTGCCCTTCCTTTACTCTGCTATGCCAGAACAAAACACTTATCCAAACAAGAAATACCTGCAGCAGGTCATTTCCTCTTCAAGGTCGGTCAGCAGGCAGGCAAAAGCAGCGGCTGATTCATGCACCACACTTCTCTTCTGTTTATGCAAGCAGGCTGACACCGGCGAGGTGAACTGCCCCACTCCACTCCCATCCCATCCCTGGAGTTTCAATCCTGTCAAAAGTCCACCTGCACTTCACCTGAAACAAAACCCAGGCATCATCCAGGCACTGAAATCACGTCCTTCGGGCTGTGACATCAGTCCGTTACCATGGGAATGAGGAGGACGTTCAGAACCCAGCCTTACAGAACTGCTGCAGGATCAATCAGCAGAGGCTGTATATCCACGGCACAAAACCGGTCCAGGTTTTCTCTCTTACACTCGAGAGAAGACTGTCTTTTAGCCAAAAAATATGTCCTTGAAGAAAAGCCACATTTAGATGGGGGGGGGGGGGCGGCGCAATTTAAAAGTACAAACGAGGACCTAAGCTGAACAGCAAAGCACTTAATATACTGGTCATACAGAAGTTCCCAGGTTCAACCAGCAGCGTTGACTAATCAGCACTGCAAACTCTCCCCTGACATCTTACAGAGCCTTGGTGGGTGGGAATAATAGGCTTGAGATTGCTAGTCAAGGTATCTGAGTCAGTTCACAACAGATGATTCAGGTGCTTGTTCAGCTGGATTGAGAAGCACCATCATTCCCAAGGTGGCGAGTTAAATAAAGGCTATGAACTATAATTAGAAAAGAAAATTAAGCTGTAGAAAGCCTTGAAGCACCAAGCTCTGGAAATGTTACTCAGCTCCTCCTTGACAAGTAACACTAATATTAACAGCCCTGAAGGTTAGAAACTTGGTGGTTGCTCGCCCCTCCCCGCCCCATGAAAAGCTAATATTTTCAGGATGCCATATTGAACAAAAAAGGTCTGTTTGCACACGATCCCTGTTTTTCATCACACCAAATACACTGGAGGATGAACATTCGTGAGTTGCTGCTGTCAAACAGTCCTCATCATGTGGGAATTAATATTAGTGGGGGAAGAGAAGTTATGGTAGGGAGGTTGAGCGCTGCGGTTTAAGAAATTGTGGTTTTAAATAACTTACTTTAAGATTTGCTTTGCATAGCCCAGGGATTCAATTTAACTCAGGTTTTGTGTATGCATTTGCAAAACAAGCCAAGTTATAGCAAATACATTTGGGTGCCATGAGCTTGCTTGTGATAAAATGTTAATAAGAAAGGTTTTTCTGGATGAGAATAGAAAATAAAGGAATGAAGGACAGCGGAATAAAATGATATATCCTTCATCAGTCCATTTTAGAATGAATCCCAATTTAAAATGTAGCTAGACATTTGTTGCCAGGGCTTGAAGGCAAATGTTCATAAATGTACCATTCTTTCCCTAAAGGATTTCATTCACAGCCTGAAGATTAATTTCAAATTAATATCTTGCTAAACCATATATTGGAATGGGGATAGGAGGGGAAAATATACAAAATTATTTGTTTCTATTTTTATCCATCTATTCAAGGTAGTTAAAAATTAAATGTCAAAACATACAAAACATATACCAACATAACCATTTAAAATTTGGCAAAAGAGTTTCATCTTAGCTGCTCATCTCAAATGAGAGATAATATGAATACAATGTCCAAACCCCCTCCCATTTTTAAAAACTGTTTGGTTTGGGTTAAGGTACCAGGCAAGTAACCATGAGACTGTGCGTTCAAGTTCAGCCTTAGCCATGAAAGCCAGCTGGGTGACTTTGGGCCAGTCATTCTCTCTCAGCTCAATCCACCTCATAGGTTTATTGTTGTGGGAAAAATAGGAGGAAGAAGGTATATTGTATATGTTTGCTGCCCTGAGTTATTTGTAAAAATAATAAAGGCGGGAAATAAGTAAATAAATAAGGTCTTGCTTTGACACAAAGATGACAATACATGGAACTTTATGGTTATGAAATATACAACCTCTAGACCATAGTCAATCTGTCACATGAGCTCTAGGACATTTAATTCTACCATACTTCCTAAAAACTCATTTTTCTCTGCTTTCAATTGGCTCACCCAATCCAACATGTCTGAAGGTCTTCCCAAATCCAGTATTTGTCTGAGGTGTTGGGCCTACCAGATTTATCACTAAAGTATTTGCAAGCCACCTCAGTGTACTGCAAATGAAAAGCAGGCATATTACAGGAAGTTGCCTGCACAGCAATAAAAAGTTTTGAGGGCATTTTAAAGAGCAACATATTTATTATTACACAATATTTTGTGAATCATAAGTTCACTTCACCAGATACAGATTCAATGTCGCAATAACTATCAAAATCCAAGTGCAGGTGTATCACAGAAAATTGTTTACGGAGTCCTGACTCAAAATGATTCAGACTTCATATAACATTTTATTTATTTATTTTATTTTATTTATTTTTGTCAATTGCTTACAAGATAATAGGCATAAGTAAAAACATAGTTATGAATACATGGATACATGTAAGAAAAATAAAAAAAATAAAAGAAACAATAGGACAGGGATGGTAGGCACATTGATGTGCTTATGCACGTCTCCTACAGACCTCTTAGGAAAGGGGTGAGGTCAATAGGAGACAGTCTAAGGTTAAAGTTTTTGGGGTTTGGGGTTTGGGGAAGAAACCAGAGTCACGTAGAGTATTCCAGACATTGACCACTGTTCCTGAAGTCGTATTTCCTGCAATCAAGTTTGGTGCGATTAACTTTGAGAAGGATCTATTGTTTGCTCTTGTGTTGTTATGGTTGAAGCTGAAGCATTCATTGACAGGTAGGACATTGCAATGTATGATTTTATATACTATACTTAGATTGGACTGAAGGCGGCGTAGTTGTAGGTTTTCTAGGTCTAGAATTTCGAGTCTGGTGGCATAAGGTATTCTGCAACGAGTAGAGCAGTGAAGAACTCTACTTGTGAAATATTTCTCAACTGTGTTAATATCAGATACGTAATGTGGGTTCCAGACTGATGAGCTGTATTCGAGTATTGGTCTAGCAAATGTTTTGCATGTTCTAGTTATTACTAGAGAAAAAGCTACGTAAGATAGGTTAACAACTCTTAATGCCTTTTTGGCTATGTAGTTACAGTGGGCTCTAGCACTTAGATCATTAGAGAGGAGTACTCCAAGATCTTTGACAGAGTTTGGATCATCAACAAGGTCTTGACTATTCAGCCTGTATCTTATTTTCTGACTTTTTTTGCCAATATGTAGGACAGAGCATTTATTTGTTGAGATTTGAAGTTGCCATTTGTTTGACCATTCTGATACATAGTCAAGGTCTTTTTGAAGGGTAGCAGTATTGTCTGTGGTGTTGAATAGCTTTACATCGTCAGCGAAGAGAACGCAATTGCTCTTGATACGATCACAGAGGTCATTTATGTAGAGTATGAAAAGAGTTGTTCCTAGAACACTGCCTTGGGGGACACCACTGTTGACAGGTACAGAATTTGATAGGACCCTCCCAATTTTGACCATTTGTTGTCTGTTTGACAGGAATGCTTCTATCCAGTTATGCAGGTGTCCAGGGATACCATAAGATTTCAGTTTTAGGAGTAGTTTATCGTGTACCACTGAATCAAAGGCTTTACAAAAGTCTATGTAGATTGCATCTATTGCTTTGCCCTGATCGAGTTGTGTAGTCCATATGTTTTTGCAGTGTAAGAGTTGCAGATTACAGGATAGCTTTTTCCTGAAACAAAATTGTTTAGTAGAGAGTAGGTTGTTTATTTCTAAGTGGAGGTTGATGGATTGGTTAATAATTGATTCCATGACTTTACAGGTGACACAGCACCTTTCAACTAGGCTGGGTTCTCCCATTTTGAAGATGGGAATGACTGTGGCTTGTGACCATAGTTTTGGCAAGGACCTGGTCCTGAAATTTTTTGCAAATGTTATGCTTAGAGGTTCGGCTATGGCAGTGCATAGCTTTCTTAAGAAGTAGGCACATATTCTGTCAAGTCCAATAGATAGAGATGGTTTTAGATTGCCTAGTGCTTTTTCAACATTGTCTTCTGTAAAATCGATATGTATTAGATCATTGTAATTGTCTATGGTTTGACTAGGACATACTAGGCATGATCCATTGCTGTTTACAAATACTGAGCCATGTTGGTCTTCGACCCTGGAGAGGGAAATCCTGAATTCTTCTGAATTGTAGATGGACTGACAGCTGTCATCTTGAGAAACTTCTTGAATCTGGAAAAAAGCTTTGCCCTTATGAATGAAAATGTTCAATAAGACAGAATCCACAATTAAGACTGAAACCCACATCTTCTAGTCAAAGTTCAGCACCACCAAGCTACAGGAATGACGTATGTGAAGTGGAAGTATTTTCACTTAAAGCCAATCAAATAGTCTCACCAAAGCAAAGCCTTCTGGAAAATACTGGAAAAAGTCTGTGCTGTAGTACTTCATCTGCACAAGACACAGATCTGGAGCTTGATGTGCTCTGATCTAGTTCAGAGGATATTTCCGATGTTTGGGACATTTCTTTAAGCACATTCATAGTTTTGAAGGGTTTTTTTGTCAACGGGAAGAGAGTTGTACTTCCCCTGGAAGTACATACAACAAGAAAGACAACTCTCCAAGTAGCTGGTTGACCGTCATATTTTGGTTCCAAACAAGCAGACTGGCATTACAAGGATATTCTAATCAGAAAGGTGGTTGAATGCAAATACATTTTCTTTTTTTTTTGGTAAATTTTATTGGTTTTTAAAAACAAACATAAACAAACAAAACATAAAAACATCAAACTTTCTTCCATAGGTATACAAACAGTGTGCCGGTTGGTTTACAAATCATTTTGTGCATCCATTTCAGTCTTCAATTACAGTTACATTACATAAAAGCTCATATTATCAATCAAAAATTAAATACCCTAATATCATTATTCATCAATCAATTGACTATAATTTTATTCATTCATATTTTACAAGATAACCACAATTTACTTTTTATTTTATAACAGTTCATATTATCCTCCCAAATCCATCCTAAAAATATTTTGTAGATATAATAAAAAAGAAATACATCTTTATATATTTATTATTTTCTAAAAATCTACATATTTCATTACTGTATTTTATTATCTAACCATTAATAGAAAAGGTCCCAAATTTTATAAAATTGTTTATCCTCTTGTTCACTAATTTCAAATGTCAATCTACTCATTTCAGCACATTCCAATATTTTCTTAATGATTTCCTCCTGTGATGGTATTTCCTCATTTTTCCAGTTTTTAGCAAATACAATCCTAGCCGCTGTTAATACATTTACAATCAGGTATTTCAAATCTTTGCTATATGTTTCAGGTAAAATTCCCAATAAAAGTATCTTTGGTTTCAAGTCTATATGTTTTTTTGTCATTTTTTCCAACCACGTGTGGATTTTAGTCCAGTATTTTTTAGCGTCCGCACAAGCCCACCACATATGGTAATATGAGCCAGGTGTCTGATGACATTTCCAACATTTTTCAGATTTGTTCTTGAACATTCTTGCTATTCTTGTCGGGGGGAAATGCCACCTGTAAAACATCTTATACAAATTTTCTTTATAAGCTGTTGACATTGTCATTTTATAATTTTGAGACCACAATTTTTGCCATTTCTCTAAATCAATCCCATATCCAAAGTTCTTCCCCCAAGCAATCATAAGTTTCTTTAACTTGTTCTTCTTCTAGTTTAATTTCTAATAAATATCCATACAGTTTTTTAATCACCTTTTCATCAGTACCTGTCAAAATCTTATCTAGATCAGCAAATACATTTTCTTTGATGCAGCGAAAAAGTCATTAGATTTTTATCATCTCTTTATCAATTTATAAATAACTCAAGATGGCAAACATACATACTTTTTCCTCCTCCTATTTTCCCCATAACAACCCTGTGAGGTAGGCTGAGAGACAGTGACTGCCTCAATATCACCCAACTGACTTTCATGCCTAAGGCAGGACTAGAACTCAGTCTCCTGGTTTCTGGGTCAGCACCTTAACCACCATACCAAACTGGCTCTCTGAACAATTCTTGTGGGGAGCAGGGGGTGGGGGTGGGGATGCAGAACATTTACAGCTCCCACCCGCTATCGAAATAGCAGCTGCAATTCAATTTTCAGTAGATTTGGCTGATTGTTTTCCATAATACAGAATTAGTCATCCTTTAAATACTGCCGTAAGGAATAGTGAACATAGGCTATGTTTTCTCTACAGGGAGTCCCCAGGTTAACAATATCCAATTTATGGATAATCTGTAGTACAAGAAGGCTGCCCATTACTAAAAATGGCAAATGGCATTCTTCCTCGTGCTGACAAAGCGCTGAAGCCACACAATCATTTCAGGAACTGCTGAAGCCACATGTTGGTAATATAGAGCCTGTTTTCAGCAATTCTTGGAAGCATTGTGCTGCTTCAGTGCTTCATCAGCTCAAGGACAATGCTAACTCCCATTTTTGGATAATAGGCTGTCCACTTGCAAGTATGAATTCTGACTTACGTATAAATTTGAGTTAAAGATTGAGTTAGGAATGGAATTTGTTCTTAACCTGGGTATTAGCTATATTTCCATTATGGAAATACACTACACGACATCATTCCGGAAAGGACCAAAGCCAGTCCTAGATCCAATGCCTTCGTCTAACACTTAGAGGTATCACTTCAAAATAATGATGACCATTGATCTCTGCCTTTTTTCAGGTCCAAGAGCCACAGAGGATCTCTAGTAACTGCCATCCCTGAGGTGGATAGCTCTGAAAGGTTCAATTTTCTTTTGTGTTTGTTTGGGGAAGGTTTGGGTTTAAAACATCTCTTCTACCCCAACGGTGCTTTTCCAAAAAGCAACTGGACTGCCTTGTTTCTCTTTGAAAATGTTTCACTCCTCACCTAAGAAGCTTCTTTTGGAAAACAAAAGCACTTTTGGAACAAACATGACCTGGATGATGGAGAATCTCCGCAGACATTTGTTCTACCCTGTATTATAGACAACGACAATCTGCAGCCTGAGAGTCACATGTGGCCCACAGTTCTGTGGGTGGGTGTCATTAATGGCTCAATATATTGTCTATAAAAAGGTGGCTTTTTTTTTCTTGAGGGCAGAAAAAAAGATGGCTAAGCACTCACATTTATCTAAACACCCCAAACTTCCATGAAAAAAATGCAAATTTTATAATCAAACATAATGATTCACTATTTATTCCCTCCTTTCCTGTGGTCTATTATATTATTTTTTGTTATTCATTGATTTTATTGGTTTATTAAATGTATTTCCCACCCATCACCCCCAAAGGGAGACGGGGGAGCTTATAACATTAAAATAATAAAACTACACACGCACACACACATACACAAATAAAGTATACAAGTATAGCTCTGTTACCCATTATTTTATGCTATAAAAATCATTTTTTATAGCTAAATTCTGACTTTGTAAACTGTGCGGATGGAGGTGCTTCGGAGCCACAAATATGAGACAGGTGCCGCAAGGACCTTCTGGGCTGCCCATTTCCATTACACTAAGTTAAATCTACGTTTGCTAATATTGGTTATTCTGAAAGAAGTTTTCTCCCCAATTATTTATCCCTAATCATCCAATCCTTTTGACAGATAAACTGCAGGGAATCTTAAACTTCTGAATGGAAAGCCTGAACCTGCTTGACATAATGGTTCAGTAACAATTTACTGAAACATATTATACAGCTTGGAAAACTGAGCAAAATAAGTGAAGATGAGGCACGCATGCAGCAAAGAAATAGAGACTGGCTTTATTCCCTTACAATCAACTTCCATTTTCAGCACACAACCATGTGGCTCTTTTTAGTGATAGGAATGAATGAAAAAGCATCATTCTTGATGCAGAAGAATCATCTTTTCTCTGGGTGGGATTACTGTGGCCTCAGGTTTGCCTCCTTCACCAATAAAGAGAAAAGCTCAAATAATTCATAGCCAAAGGAGAGTTCTTTGGAGGCAGACACTTGCGTTGTTATAACAGGTGGAAAATCTATGGCCTTAAAGATACGTTTAAACAACAGCTCTCAGCAGCCCCAATGAGGAGTACGGACAACTGTGAGGGATGGTAGCATTTGTAGTGTAACAGTATCTGGATAGCTACAGATTCAATACCCCTTTTTTATACATTCCATATTTTATCTTTCTTGAGTAAGGAAATACATGATACATGGATTCAGGACAGACGTGCCCAACTACTTACTTCTTTGTTCACACTCAGAATAACTTTGCCCATTTACTTTCCCAGCTGCCTACACATAATCTGTGAGGCGCATCAGTGGTCCAAAAATAAACTACAACAACTTGGTAACGCACCAAGACATAAAAACATTAAACTTTCTTCTGGTTTACAGATACTCTCCTTAGTATGCCAGATAAGGTTCTAAATTCATGAAAGCCAGTAATCAAACAATTAAGTTCAACTTGTATGGATAACCAATGCCACTGCTTACTAATAGCTTTCAGGCGTATTGCATCAACACCTCTTAATTCCAACAAGTTACACAGCAACTTTCTTGCACAAAATATGTGGAACGTATTTCTGATCACCTGGTAACATCAGCAGAGAACAAGCAATGGTAGAAGAAGGGAGCCTTTGTTTAACCAGTAAATGAATCTCTTTGAGGTCAGTTTCTCCTAAGTTCCACTAATTCCATAATAACAGAGAAACTAAGCGTTGAGAGGCACCTTTGCACCAAGAGCATTTGGAGGAGCAGAGATTCATTCATTCATTCGCAACTAGTAGACTGATTAGAAGGTGAGAAAGTCAGTGCAAGAAAACCCTGCAGGCATGTGATGAATACTTGCTGTGTATATGGACACCTTTGGTCTCTCAGGAGACTTCAGTTGTTTTATTTCTCACAGCAGTATAAAACTCTAGCAAAATGCTTAGAATACGTCTGAGCCACCACTTCCCAATATTTGCTGGTTTTCTTTCATTATTTTTTAAGCAAATGCAAAAGTAACCACAAAGACGTTTTTTATTTTAATACCAAAAATGGATAACGGGGGAAATGCAATGCTTACTCAGCTCTCTTCACACATCATCCTAAATAGGAACTGTGGTGGTGCAGTAGTTAGAATGCAGTACTGCAGGCTACTTCTGCTGACTGCCAGCTGACTGCAATTAGTCAGTTCGAATCCCACCAGGCTCAAGGTTGACTCAGCCTTCCATCCTTCCGAGGTCGGTAAAATGAGGACCCAGATTGTTGGGGGTAATATGCTGACTCTGTAAACTGCTTAGAGAGGGCTGTAAAGCACTGTGAAGTGGTATATAAGTCTAAGTGCTATTGCTATTGCTAAATCAAGATTTTATTAATACATTCCTATGATGGCCCTCATCAGGAAAACTGTATGAACATGCACATATATACACACGGAAAAGACCTGCTGTATTTGGTAGCTGATTTTGACAGTTGTCTAGAGATGTGTTCAGCCATCTCTTAAAACTTGCTGCAGCTTTGCTGGAAGTACCATGTTAGTGACTGCCAAACATATATGGGCCTTCCTAGCACCGCCTACTTCTCCTGCAATTATGAGATGTGCTCCCTCAGCTCATATTCTTAACAGTATCCTCTCACACATAAAAGTGATTCCAGTATAACTCCTGCTCTCAAAGACTTACAGACAATAAGCATCTGTTTGACCATGCCTTGATTTCTCTCCTTTCTAAACTACACTTGCCTTGTACCTCTGTACAATGCTTGAAAGGTGGCACATGACACAAAAACAATCTTGGAAACCTCACACACAAACCCTGCATCCCTACTTATACATCATACCAAGACAAAAGTACAATCAGTAAACTAGCAGCAAATTGTGGGGTTTACTGGCCTAGAACAAACCATGGCTTATTCATTAGATCTATTTATATCATAAGAAATGAATCACATTATGATGTAGCGTATTTCCAGTTTTGGAAGCATCACTGTAGAGGCTAGGACAAATTCTGTTCTCCAACCCCAAGAAGGCAGTAAGAAATTAATTTGAACGGTTCACAGACACATTTTGGGGGGCAAATTTAAGGACTACCTTCAGAAAGCAGTCCCTCAGCACAGTTTCAGACATCACAGCACCCGCAGTGTTTTATATAATCCTTTGAAGGGCATTTCTAAAAAGCAAATAGGAAAGGGATGAAGTTAGAGGCAATTAGCAGACACGGGACTTTTTTTATCTTGATTTAAAAAACCCATAGCATTCAAGTTGCAGGGGACAAGAACAAATGCATGAATTTAGTTGCAATATTCCCTGTAAGGGAGGTGGCAGAGGGAACATTGCGACTAAATTCTCTGGAGGACACAGAGAATGACAATGTCAGGTAAATCAAGGTCGCTTCTCCAACCTGGTGCCTTTCGGGCATATCAAGCAACCTGACCTTTAATTTACAAAATATCTGCAAGGTATCATATTGATCATAGCTAAGATTAAAGACACAATAATAGAGACATAGATGCTTAGCTTCTGACATCTCCTACACAGCCTCGATTCAAAACTACCAAGGAGAGGAATCCCTGAGCACCACAATCCAACTGCCTATCAAAATACCTAGCACTTGGACAAAACCTAAACAAAAGAGATAAATTTCAAAAAAAAAAAACCTTGCTGTAATACAAGGATTTTTCTTGTACAAAATACAGCAGCACTTTGTACAAAGTAAGACCATTTATTCATAAAACTCAAATGCTGCTAGCATTAAGAGATAGCATCCCTTCGTGGTTGATTGGGAACCAATCAGAGTTGGTTAGAAGATAAGCAGTTATATAAATGTGAACAGAATAACAGAGTTGGAAGGGACCTTGGAGGTCTTCTAGTCCAATGCCCTGCTCAAGCAGACAAATGGTTGCCCAATTTCTTCTTATAAACCTCTAGAGATGGAGCATCCACAACTTCTGGAGGCAAGTTATTCAACCGATTAATTGTTCTAATTGTCAGGAAATTTCTCCTTAGTTCTAGGTTGTTTCTCTCCTTGATTATTTTCATTGCTTCTTTTTCTGCCTTCAGATCAGTGGTGGGATTCAAATATTGTTGCCACTGGTTCGGTGGGTGTGGCTTAGTGGGCGCGCTTTGTGCACGTGTGCGCCAAACACACACTTTGCACAGGCAGAGGCGTTTGTGCAGGCGCATTCTAATTCTCCTCCTGCAACCCTGCATGATCCCAGTCGCTCCAGCAGCTACCGCGTGGCACTATTCTCTGAGTATGAGAGCACGAGTGGGCGGCTGGGCACAACAGCAGAGCCAGCAGAGCAGTGGAACCGGTTCTCCAGAACCGGGCAGAACCAGTCGAATACCACCACTGCTTCAGATGCTTTGGAGAATAGGTTGCTCCTCTTTTCTTTGTAGCAACCCCTTAGATATTGGAACATTGCTATCATATCACCCCAATCCTTCTCTTCATTAGACTAGACACACCCAATTCCTGCAACATTCTTCATGTTTTCGCCTCCAGTCCCCTAATCATCTTTGTTGCTCTTCTTTGCACTCTTTCTAGAGTTTCAACATCTTGGCTTATATCGTGGCAACCCAAACAGCATGCAATATTCCAGTTGTGATCTTACCAAGAGATTATACAGTGGTACTAACACTTCACATGATTTTAAATAAATAGTGTTTAAAATAAATAAAATGATAATGGCTTTGGATAACAGGTACCTTAATTCCCAGCCAGAAATACAGAGGTAGGTTCCACAACATTAGGAGGACATTCAATTGGTGAAGACTATAATGAACTCTTGATAAAACTTTAATAAGAATAATTAAGTAGGCACTTGCGGATCAAGTCCACTTTTTGAATTTTTTTTTATTTGATTTCCTTTCATTCAGGGCTTCAAAGCAGGATACAGGGAACTTCCTCCTTCCATTTTTGCAGGAGTTCCCTGTTAAATAAGGTTAGGCTGAAAGAGTGTGATTGGCCCAGAGGAAAAAGAAATTCCTGCCAAAGTTCACCCCAGTCAGGTTTTTGGACATTAACTTGTTCAGCCTCCTTCAGTAAATAGGGAGTCTTCCAAGTATAATGAACATCTCACAATTCTCCATCAACATAGGCTTTATAAAGCCTTGTATAGCAGTTAAAAGTTCTGGAGTACAGACATGAAAATCAAGAAATCCATATTTAGGGAACAAGAACTTACTGAGTGGGTCAGCCTCTATCTCTTAATCCAACCTAAGGGCAACTGAGCATCACATTGGACGGGAAGCAGCATTCAAATTTTCTGTAGATAAATAAATATCCACTATTCCGAACTCCTATAAGAAAGGAGAATGCTGAATATAACAAAAGCATGTAATATTAAGTTTCAATTTATTCTTAACTCGCCTTTAAACTGCACTGGAATTCTATGTGCACTTGGCACCTTAAAGGATTACAACAGGCAGGGCCTGGCATTCAAAATCAGAAAATAGATCTGGACAAATTTTGTTTATTTTTATTTCAGCAGTCCCAACCCATCCTTTTTGCAGTCAGGCCAGTTAACAATGGAATACTGTGCTTGTTCCGGATTTGAAAGCAAAACTGGAATCCTAACTCTGTCTGGACATGTTGAATATCAGCTGGGCAATGTTCCTAAAGAACAATACTAAAACAGGAAAAAAAAACCAGGCAACCTGCTTTAGTATTTCAGAAGCTGTAGACAACAAAAAACATGGAATGTTTTCGCTTCGTTATTGTGAAATTGTGTGTGGGATCTTGTTTATTTACCCTGTAAGGCAAAAGGGCAGGAAGACCCGGAAGCGCACAACCCCTTTGTGAGTTAGACCTGCAGCCAAAGCAAAAAGGAGCTTGAAAGGAGAGCAAGAAGTGCCAATAAAAGTATTTCCTTTGCCCAATCTCATTGCACATTCCAGAAGCCCTGCACTTTCTGTAGTTAGCATTTACAAATATTACCTCCTAAAATGTGGAGAAATACAGGTAGTGCTCATTTAACGACTACACCAGACACTGACTGTTCAGGCTATAATAATGATGACAAAATAACTTTGCAAACTAATCTTTGCATTTATGATCTGTGCAGCCAGTAAAGCGAAAGAAAGCTGAAGTAAGATCATAACTGCAGTTTCACTTAGTGACAATTTTGCTTAATGACCAAGTTGCTGGTAATAAATAGAATATTAGGATTAGAGAATCCTGGACTCGTCGTGGCTAAGGCGGGGCCTTCAAACAGGTTCAGTTGGTGTGCCAATTGTGTCCTTTCCTGGACTAGGAGATTTTGCTTACCATCACTCGCCCCTTAATCACCTTCCAGTTGAATTACTACAATGCAAGATATGTCAGGCTGCCCTTGAAGACTACGCAGAAGTTATAAGTGGGTCCAGCATGCAGTGTATGTGCAGTTTTGGGCACCTCATATTTTGTCCTTGTTACCCCATCGTTCTATCACCATTAAAGATTTAAATGGCATAGGGTATCTACCTGTCCTATCAGTTTAGACAGAGTAGGCATGCTCCAAATCCCTTTCCTTAACTGTTGCTATCTGGTAGGACCTCAGAGAGTTGCCTTTTCTATGGCTGCTCCAATTCTCCCCTGAAATTCAGAGGGCCTTTGCTCTACACGTCTTTGGTAAAGTTGTGAGAAGATCAGGCTGTTTGCCAGGCATTGGACTAGATGTGAACTCTGTAAATGCCAAGCATCAATGTAGACTTTGTGAGACATCATGGCACTGTGTTTGGGATGTTGTTGTTGGCTTTGGTCGGTTTACTTTATTCTGCTTTTGTTGAATATTATTCGGGACTATCTAAGATTATTATGTGTAAGATAAGTCATATGTTTTTTTTAAAAAAAAACAGACAATAATTAAAGGGTTGGGGGAAGCTTTGATGCTGCAATGCCACAAATATAAAAAATGGTCCCAAGTCACTGTTCTATCCATTACATCACATCTCTTACAGTTATTTATTTAATAATTTAGTTATTATTCTTTTTATTGTTTCTCGTGTGTGTGTGTGTGTGTAAGAGACACACAGAGAGAGAAAGTGAGACAGAGAGAGACAGAAACACTAGCAGAGTCAAATTAGGCATTTTCTGAATCTACATGCTGAGCCCAAATGGTTTGCCATCTCTGTACTAGAGGCATATTTTTTTTGCTCTTATGATTAAAAGTACCACAGTACAAAGGGGAAAAAATGATGGAACTGTTGAAACAACAAGGATTAAAATTTGTTGTATCCAGGATGCAAGGCTCATCACTGTTCCACTGTAAGAAAAAGGAGGAAAATATATCAAAAATGCTTTATCTCCATGATCAAAGGGCTTGCAGAGTAAAATTCTTATGGCACAGAATGCTCAAAGCTTTGACATGCAGAGCACAAAAACAGCACTTTGAATGTTTCATCACAATCAGTGCAGCTGATTGAGAACGATCATGCTAAGCACAACCATGGATATACAAAAAAGGCACAGCGGGGAAAAAAAGCACGTTCTCAACAGCTGCTCCACATTTTTGCCACTCCATTTTTCTCACCACCTGCTTATCTTATAGATCGATGTTCCCCTAGCTGGATGCTCTCCAGCTGGCTGGGAATACTGGAATTTGTAGCCTGAATGTAAATGGAGGTCAGCAGAATGTAGAAGACTGTCCTAGAAACAAGACAAGCTCACACCTGTTTTTCTGACTCCTAGATGCCAAAGATAAGGTTGAAAGTGATGAGGGAAGGATGATTAGAGAACTACGTGGGGGGTGATGAGATTTGTTATTAGTTCATTTTTAATTTGATCTGACAACAATCTGCTTGGTGCCTTGGAACTTTCAGTAAAAGAACAGGAAACACGGTTCTGCCTTAGAAAAGGCAGCGCTGTTTGCAGCATCTAAACCTTTGGCATCACTTAAAATCCAAAGCTGCTTACTTTCCACTTCTTTCTGCCACCAGAACATATTTTCTATTTCCACTTGTACAGTATTAATTCAGTTGATTTGATGTCACACTTTTACTATGTACTTGTTTTTCTCTATTCCGTACTTTATGCTAGAAATAAATATGTTAAGCAGAAATGGACGATTAAGCCTGCTCTGCTTTCTATCATGTGTGCATTTTTTTTCAAATTCAATCTATTCTGCTTCCATCTCACTAGCAAACATTCATCTAGACAGTCTGCATGAAAACGTACATATGTACCCTAGATCATACATATTTCTTTTAACATATGCCGTATATGTTAGTAAACTGAATTGTTTAAATATTATGTATGCATTCTTTGTCTGAAAAATTGTATTAAGAAATCTGGAAAGTGAGAAAACTGATAAAACAATTCTGAAAACGATAGTGCACATGTACTTTATCTTATACATTCATGAACCAAATAAGTATCTTCCCTATCTCCCCTGTACTAAAAAGGCAAATATATTTTTCTTATGTTTCAGTTCTCAAAGTCCTTTCTATATTGCATGCCCAGATCCTTCTTAAGAGCTACTGAGAAATTTTGCAGAGACCATAAATTTGGATTTCAAACCCAAATTCACAGGGCATCAGCCTGTGAAATAATGCCCCCAGAAGGAAATCCAAAAGGAACTTGCAAGATGTAATGTTTGCTAACTAGAATCAGCATGCTGGCTTGTTACTTTTCACCAAATAATCATAGCTGGCTGTATTCAGAGACTGAAAAATATGATGGTAAAAATGTGCAGGTTTGAAAGCAATGCACACACAGCAGATAGGGCCTTGTTAACTGTCAGCTTTCTAAAGCTAGTCCTTCTTTAAATCACAACAGCTGTGATATACTGAGCTCATTTAACCTGTCTTTGAAGTACATTATCTTTTAGATGGAACTGGCCATTTTCTACAAAGGAGAAAACCCCCAGTATATGGTTGTATAAATCCTGCCTAAACACGCCTGTCACAGTTTTGCCAGATCTCCTGGAAATCATTTATTAGCAAAGTCTTTACAAACAGAAATGTTTAAATCTTCTCCCAAACTACTTCTGGAAGGATCCAAGGATCCTCTGTCCTGAAAAACCATTATTGATAGAGGATAACCAGAAGAGAGCTGTTACTGAAGATGCAAATATCTTCAGTAACAGCTAGCAAATACCTGTGCTGCAGTGGTGGGATTCAAATTTTTTTACTACCTTCTGTGGTTCTGTGGGTGTGGCTTGGTGAGTGTGGCAGGGGAAAGATACTGTAAAATCTCCAGTCAGAGGTGGTATTTGCTGGTTCTCTGAACTACTCAAAATTTCTGCTACCGATTCTCCAGAACTGGTCAGAAGCTGCTGAATACCACTTCTATTGTGCTGCTGACAAGGGTACACTTTTTTCTCAGGAACTTTCCAGCCTAATTATGAATTTCTTCTGGAATATTTGGCTAATACAGAATCTAAGATGACATATTGCTTGGTTCTAGTTGATTTGGTTGAACGTTTCCTGAAGATGAGGTTGGACAATTAGTACTTTAGATCATTTTTCACCTTTCACAGGTCAGATTGTAGCTTGAGCATGTTGCTGATACAATAGAAATCCTGGATGGCCAGATGGTTGGCCTGCCTATAAGTGCTCAGCATCAGTTGGTATACTGTCTGGAGTTGACGGATGTAACTGTCATGGCCCATGTTTTAATCATTCCTACTTAGATAACTTAGATCAGGGGTCCCCAACCACCGGGCCCTGGACCGGTACCGGTCCGTGGATCATTTTCTACCCGGCCGCCGGTTTGCTGGGCGCCGCCATTTTGTTTCGACGAGAAAGTGCTTCTGGGTGAGCTTTTCCGGTTAGAAAGCGGCATTTGGGTCCTAAAGGAATCCTTGCACCTTAGTTTCATTGAGGGTGGGGCGGCTTCAAACGAAGAGCCGTCTCAATGGCGGAGGAGATTAAGAAAGCACAAAAAAGGTACAAAGGAGGAGTTGAAGGTGGTGGGGAGAAGCGGGGAAGGCTGGCTGGCCGGTCGCTTGGCTCACCTTGCCTTGTCATGCGTGCTGATGCTGGTACCGGGCCGCGGATCATTTTGTGATGCCGGTACCGGGCCGGGCACAAAAAAGGTTGGGGGCCACTGACTTAGATAACTGCAAGTTTATACATTTACTAAATAAAGTGCTGCAATCATTCATGGAAGAATGTTTGGAAAATACAATCAGTGCATCTACCACAAAACTAGATGTTTTGATGCGCTTTTTACCAATTGCCTTTCCTCTATCTCCCAACAATTGCTTTGATTTCCAATTTGCTTCCAAGCCCAATTCAATGTGCTGCTTTTAATCTATAACTATAACATCCTATTCAAATGAATGATTTTTTTCCATAAGAATCTCCTAATAGTTTACTATCTCTTTTAGAAGTCCTATTAATTATGCTCCATTAAAAAGACAGGCTAGGCAGGTTGCTTTTGTTAGTAATCTGGTCTCTGAATTTGTTTTAATTTTTTTGCATACATCACCCTGAGGGCTTAGTTTGGGCCACAAGGGAAATCAGAAATTAGAAATACTTTAACACAAGTATTGTTGTGTCATATTGTTGCTTAATTTTTTTCAAAATTGGGAACCAGTGGAAAAATTAGCTTTGAAAGGAGTAGAGCAAAGGACATAATATTCAAGAGAGCAATGAAGTAGGGAAGATGTGGAGAATCATAAATTAAAGAATAGGAAACAAGGATACAGAAAAATTAAACTTAGATTGAATAGATGCTATCACTCTTTGTTGTCCAACTTAAACTTGCTCTGTGGAACAGGAATATACTGCATTTAAGAATAATGTCTGTATTCTGAACATAGCCAATATGATAGGAAATTAAAATCAAATAACAGAAACAGAAACAATTTAAATGTTTTACCCACCATATATCAAGAGATGGCAAAAGTCAGTAGTGAAGAATGCCAGGATCTTAATGCAGCCTCCGAAACCACACATAAAACCTTATGCAGCTCATCACAGGTTAATGTTCTCAGGATGCAGCCATTCATGTTGCCCCACCCCAAAGCTCAGTTGGAGGTTTTACATCTGATTAGCTTTCTCTCCAATAACATTAACATTTTTATTTGCAAAAGTTTTTCTCTCTTGGAGACCATCCAATCATTCCCCCACATACAGTCTGAAAATCATATTTAAACTGGATTGCCATAAGAATAGCTGCTTGTTCATGTAGGATCACAGTTAAACAGGAACCAAGAAAAAAGCTAAACGTTTAACAGGACCTTGATTGACTTCAAGTAATTTCAACAATTCGTTACAATATGCTGTTCAGGAAGAAAAGTTCTTTGTTAATTTGTTGAAGTAAAGTTCATGAAAAAAAAAGAAAAATTCACCCCATACTTAATGAGCTGCAATCCCACCCAGAATGAAAAAGACCAGGAATTTGGCACAAGTTCTTTCTCAGGCTCACTTTACTGTACAAACAATGATTAAATGGCCAATCCTGCACAACAGATAAGTCCACCTCAGAAAAATGCAATGGAATGTGATAATATCCATGTTGTATCTAGATACTTGGTCTGCTTCCTCCCTCCATCTCATTCAATTTCACTTAGAGGAATGGCCAATGTAATAGATTGCACACTGCAAAACAAATCACCCAGAAACCAGGAAGTTAATTAGTGAGGAATCCCCCAAATCATTTATTATCTCTCCACTATAATTTAAGCAACCCTCAGTTCCCCCTCAGATATTATTCAAATATCCAGCTTAACACAATGAAAAGAAACGGCAAATAAAATAGGAAAGTTACTGCTCGCATAAAATCAGCAAGCATTTTCCCATGACATTAAAAAAAAGTACACCAACCTTAGTACCATGATTCCTGAAGCAAATGGATTATAGGTGGCTAATGTGTAAGCAGCATTGGAGGCCTGTTTATTTAAACCCTGAGGTGGAACAACAAACCTAGCAAGGTTAATAGTCCAACTTTAGTGTAAATTGTGTGCAGGTTATTGCAGTACTGGAGGGTGTGGTGGAAGGATAAAGGGAGAAGAAGAAAAAGAGGACTTAGCTTTGAAGTGCTCTTAAGAATGAGAATGCAATTAAATACTGCTCTGTGCCAGGTACAAGCTGTCAGATTATCCTATGGCATCTATTATAAAATTGGACTCCTCACTTAGCTTTGTAACATGGCCACCTGCCTGCTGGAATACATTACAGTTTCTCATACAGGTTTTGTAAAAGGAAATACAGGGGAGGAAGCTTCCCGTCCATCTCAGATTTCCAGATGCTAGTTTTTGTATTATTTATGCCACACTAATAAATATGCCAACTAAAAAGAACGACTTGGAGTTTAGGAAAGCCCTTGAAAGCCCTTGTTGATATTTTAAGCATTTCTCCATCTGGAAACTATTCTGATATTAGTAAATGTTTCGCTCAAAAGTGTTACATGGATCAGAGATATGTCAACGGCAAGGTCTATAAAACACAAAGAAATATGTAGAATTGTCTAGATCTTAGATTTCACCCCACAAGACTATTATGTGTCAAAAAAAGCCCCTAGAATCTGGACAATACAATTTTTTGTAATGGTAAGATGTATTGTTTTTTTCCCTAGTCATCTTTAGTGGTCAAGGGCTGCAAGATGTATGGCAGTGATTTCATTAATTTCATAAAAAGTGGGGGAAGATGGAATTCCGGGGTTTTTTTCCCATTGTGAGATAATTGTCTTTTATTTTCCGCTGATAACCACTGGAAGATAATTGTGCCTATTTTATTCTGTGTTTGCCATCAATGGAATTTGAAAACCTGCAAAACAGGAATTAGGAGCTATACGTGGAACAAGAGTTGTCCATCCTTTCCCTACACAGATATCTGTCTTGTGGTTCTGCATAATATTCTATGTTAAATTTAAGCAAACATCATAATATGAAATTTACTACTTGGGATTTGTATACAATCCCATCTTGTAGACACATCCAAGAATTCAAGGTTGGGTGCCATGGCAACAGAGGCAGGTCATCAGCTTGACAGGCTCAGCCCCTATGACGAAGGAAGAGGCGTTTTCCCTATCCTGGACTCTCACGGCAGTGTGGAGGAGATTCCACTAAGTGACATTGTTTCATAGAATGGAGCTGGATCATGCCCATCCCACTGGATCTGATGGGATAGACAGGAACCTTGCAGCGTTTTATAGGTGACAAGTAGCACTTTAAATTGCACCCAGAATCTAGTGGGAGCCACTGCAGCTTGTAATGCAGCTTCAAATGACATTATATGGTGCATCTTAAAACTGCTTGCACCATTGTATTACCAGGTCTGTTTGGAGGAATACAATTATTCCAGTCAGAAAATTAGGAGATGGCCTAAAACCCAGAACAACTCAGTTTTGCAAGGGTTAAGTTCCTAATCCTGGCTTCCAAAGCCCTCAGGCACTGGAAAAGAACTCTGAAGGTACTGGATTGCTGAGGGCAGTGGTGTACAGCTGAATATCATTACCATTCTGATGATACCTAACCCAGACAGTGGCGGGATTCAAAAAATTTTACTACCGGTTCTGTGGGCGTGGCTTGGTGAGTGTGGCAGGGGAAGGATACTGTGAAACTCCAGTGAGAGATGGTATTTGCTGATTCTCCAAACAACTCAAAATTTCTGCTACCAGTTGTCCAGAACTGGTCAGAACCTGCTGAATACCACCTCTGAACCAAGAATTCCCCAGCTTTTCTGGCTATGTGGACTGGCATGGGATTGGTTCCACGTGAGCGGTGGGCAAGCATAGACGTAGCTCCATTTGCACAAGCAGCAGGCATGCACACATGCCATGCATGCAAATGGAACAAACACGTGCTCACCCACATGGGGATGCATGCGCGCACGCTTGCCTGCTATCTCCACAGACTGGTTCCGAATGGCTCAAGGTCCAATAATGGGCCGCACCCCGGTGGTTGGAGACCCCTGACCTAACCCACTGTCAACGAATAGCCAAACACAATTATTAATTTGTAAGATAACTATGCAATGCAAGCTGTACTTGGCTTAAGTGGTTCCACAATACTTTCATTGGGAACAAAAGCTTTATCTGAATATAAGCTCAGAAAATTTCTGCATGTAGACCAGGTCTACATAACATGATTTGACTCCACTAAGCCCAACTGAAAATTTCAGCAATGTACTACAGCCCATTAGGTGCTTGGCAATCTCCTTGGCTATTATAAGTTTACTGAGGTAAACCAAAGAGGTTTTTTGACCCTGGAAGTTGCCTGAAACAGCCAATTTTGTGACTGTAATAATCACAAATGGTATGAATCTGATAGAAAAAAATGGAGTGTGTTGTGATACAAGAGAATGTTGAACTAATTGCATAGACCTTTAGTTCAAGTGCCATATTATCATTTCATATATTTGGTGTCATGAATTAAGATCTTGTTTTATCACATTTCACTATGTTCTGAACTGTTCTCCACTTCTATCCCTACCATGCAATAAGATCTAAGTGGTTTCCGGTGTTGTGAAAGACATGAAATCTTTTCTCCTACAAATATTTTCAACTATTGAAAACAAGCTATAAAATCACTTAGTCTCACATCTAAAAATCTGAATTAGTTAAACTTTTGGTGTACATATACAACACAAACTGTGAGAAATTTTAAATCCAATCAACTGTAATAAATGATAGCTATCAGGAACACCGTGTGCTAAATGGCAAGCCAAGGTAAAATAGTTGAGGATTGCTGGAACAATTGCTAGGACAGAGAGAAACCATACAAACTTCAGCAAGAGTGATTGAATATATAGAAGAGCACAGAACAAAAGCAGGAACAAATTCCCTCCTCAGAGAAAAATAACAATAATAATGAAAGCACTATTGAGTTTAACAATCTCTGCAATGAGAATCCGGTATGTTCTAGTTCATTTATAAAAAGGCAGCAATCTATTCTACTCTAAGCTGTTTCAGAGAGGCATTAACACGGGGTTTGAAGGGCGTCTTTAAATAAATTATCAATGAGGCAAGAAAAATAAAACACTGTAAAAGGGCTGATTTGTTTGTGTGTGTGTATGTGTGTGTCTTTGTTTGTTTATTTATTCATTTTGTGTGCTGCCCATCTCGCCAAGGGGCAACTACTGATGCCTTACAACCAAGTAAAATATCAAGATAAAACATTAAAATAATAAAACTCTATGTTAAAATGGACTAAAAATTATCAAAGATGGGAAGATGTACACGGGATGGAGGTGGAGTCTTATCTCAGCAATCCCAGGATGGCATACCCCATTGGGGCCCCAGGCCAATTGGAAAAGCTAGGTTTTCAAGGTCTTTCAGAAGGCCAAAACTGTGGGTATGGATCTCAAATTGGGGGTGTGGGGGCGGGGAAGGCATGATGTTCTAGAGAGCGGAAACCTTGGCAAAAAAAAAAAAAAAAAGAGTCTGGTCTGATTCAAATTTTGATGGAGACAACCTCCTCCCCAGAACTTGAGATGGGTGTTGGCTTACTTGAGATGCCCGTTCTTGTTGGACTGCAAGAGAGTCCAGGACAGTGAAAACTACGCCTCCTTCATCTTGGGACTGAGTTTGCCAAGCTGTTTAGATCTGCCTCTGTTGCCATAGTTACCCAGCTTTCGGCGAAGCGATCTTGACAGACATGACATGCCTTCTGTGAAAAAATAAAGATTGCTTCCCCCCCCACTAGAGCTACCACACCTCCCTAGGGTGGGGCTGGACTCTCTTGCAGTCCAATGAGAATGGGCATCTCTGGTAAGCCGAAGCCCTTCTCCATTAGACTGCTACGAAAGTCCAGGACAGGGACTTACTAAATCTGGCGTGTCCCTGGGAGGGCTAGGTCTGGTCCAAATCTCTCTGCTCCGAGTGAACCCTTTGGAGCATCTGTCTGCCAAAGGTTGCATCCGCAGAAGCGAAAGTGTCCAGATAGTAGTGACGGATGAATGGGGAAGGTGATGTGCAAGTGGCAGCCCAGCAGTTCTCTCCTCTGTAGAGGCCTGTGAAGCCCAAGCTGCTGTTGTGGCTACAGAAAGACAGAGAGACCCCCAGTCTCATAAGCCATAGATATGCAGGACTGAATCCACCTGTCCATTGCAGATGGAGAGACCCTGTTTCCTAATGTGGTTGGTTGGAAAGACACAAAAAGTGATGCCATTTTCCAGAAAGAAGAGGTCCTCTTTACATATATGCATAGTGCTCTGCGTATGACGAGAGTGTGCCACTTCTTTTCATGCACGTGGCTAAGGTTTGGACAAAAGTCCGGCAACACCAGTTCTTGCAATCTTTGGAACAAAGAGTTAACTTTCAAAACAAAGGTAGGGTCTAACCTCAGCACCACTCTGTTATGGTGGAAAATGCGTAAGTTTGCCCTAACAGAGAGCGCTGCCAGCACCGAAACCCTTCTAGCCGACGTGTTAGCAACCAAGAAGGCCTTGATTGTGAGGAAACTCAGGCCAATATATCTCAGTGGTTCAAAAGGAGCACCCGTAAGAGTCTGCAGAACTTTCAACAGGTCCCATGTAGCATACCTGAGGACTACGGGTGGCTGCAAGTGCTTAGCTCACTTGAGGAACCTATGAACCAAGGGATGATGGGAAAGAGACTCCAATGAACCAACAGATAAAACTGAGGACAAAGCTGCTACCTGCCTGCAAAGAGTGTTGGGTGAGAGCCCTCTGTCCAGTTCATCCTGGAGAAACTCCAGAACGTCACTTATAAAAACCAAAGTGGCCATATGTTTGGTCTTAGTACACCAAAAGGACCTTGATCGATGAATGGCTCCTGCCTGACCTCTGATAGGGCAGGGGGAACCATTGTAGAGACCAGGAGTGAAGTCAAGCCCATGGGATGATGGATATACAAGATACCATCTTGCCCAGAAGCTGTGACAGAAGAGAAAGGGGCACTGTGCGCTGGAGACATATCTGCTTTGCTAAGGGCTGCAAACTCTCTTGTTCTGGAGACAGGAAAACCTTGCGGGAGAACGTGTCTATGAATGCCCCCAGATGGAACAGACAGGTGGTCGGAAGCAGATGGTTCTTCTTGAAATTTATCGAAAATCCATGGGCTTGCAGCATCTCTAAGGTAAGTTGAAGGTGTCTCCTGGCAGTGAGGTCCGAGGACGATTTATTAATATATTGCCCAGGTAATACTGAACTCTCACTGGCAGGGCTCATAAATAAGCTGCCAGAGCAGCCAGAATTTTTGTAAATACCCTGGGGGCTGAAGAGAGCCCGAATGACAGGGCCTGATATTGGTAATGTTTTCCGTTGTAATGGAACTGGAGAAATTTCCAATGGTAAGGCCAAACTGGCACATGGAGGTAAGCCTCTGTCAGATCTATTGAGGTGAAGAAGTTGCCCACCCGAACGTTCTCTAGGATGGTCTGGAGCAACTGCATTTTGAAACAACAGTAAAGGATATAGTTGGTTCAGATGCTTGAGGTCCAGGATAGCTCTCCAACCCCTCAAGGCCTTTGGGATGACAAATAGCCGGGAATAGAATCCCTGCCCTTGCTGATCCTCTGGTACCTCCTGGATAGCTTGGATATCCACTAAGTGTTGAATGGTGGTTTGCATGAGGACCCTTCTGGCACTGTCCTGGAAAACAGGACAGCGGATAAAGAACCTCGGAGGAGAGGAGAGGAATTCGAGATGAAGGCCTGATCTTACAGTCTGCAAAACCCAGGTGTCTGATGTTATATTCTCCCATCGAGAAGCAAAGATGGACAGGTGGCCTCCGATGGGGGTGTTAACATGCAGACACTTGGAACGACAGAAAGGATGATCCCCTCCACCTCTAAAGGGCCGCTTGCCCTGTAATGGTGGTTGTTGTCTACCTGAACACTCTGGCTGCGGCTCTTGCCAAGCTGGAAAGGCCCTCTGAATGTGCAAGAATCTGGAACCAGAATCTTGTCGAAAGGCAGAGGAACAGAAGTATGGAGACGGCTGAGCCTTGAATCTTTTGAAGAGGGAAGGTAGTATCTTCCTCTTGTCCCTGGTCTCCACCAGGAAAGGCTCCAGTGAATCTCTGAAGAGTTTGTCCCCACTGAGTGGGGAATAAGCGATCTTCTATTTCCTCCTAGAGTCTGCCTGCCAGTTGCAGAGCCATAGCAATCTTCGCATTGCCACTGAGGATGCCATCACCTTGGCCGCAAACTTTGCAGAATTAAGTGTTGCGTCCGCTGTGAATTCAGTGGCAGCAATGATTTTATTTAAATCTTGGCGCACTTTGATACCCCCCTCCGGTATGCGCTCTTATAATTGTCTTAGCCAGTGGAGCAATGCCCGTGTCAAAAACGAGGCTGAAGTCAAGGCCTGGGCCATACAAGCAGCCGCCTGATGGGTCCTCTGCAGGGTCTGATCAGACCGCTTGTCATCCCCTTTCCTCTGGTTCTGTAGGAGTTCCAGAAGTGGATGCTGAAATAGCTACAGGGGGATCTACAGTGGGCATTTGTAAGGCCCTGGCCACATCTGGGCCCACATTATAAAACCTTTTGTTGTTTGTGGTAGGGCTAGGACCAGCACCTGGAGAAGTACATTGCTTGAGTACCACATCAAGGAACAGCTTGGGTGATGGTAACATAGGCTGCTGGAAGAAAGAGTCACCCTGGCACTCCAAATCTGAGAGGTTCTGTAGTGGCCACACCCAGAGCCAGATGGGCCGTGTTCTTGGCCTTATAGAGGGATTTGAACAATGTGGGTTTAAATTAACCCATGAACACTGGCTGCTTTAAGCCTTCATCCTCGGATAGATTAGAGTCTCTCAATTCCCCTTCCTCCTCCTCCTAACCAGAAGAATGGCTGCTTTCGGAGTGGCCCATGTAACAATCTTCCTGGTACTTCATCCATTCACTATAGGTTGAAGACCTGGTCAGGGGTTCTGGTATATTCTCCCCTTCCAAGTGGGCCCCCCTCTTGAAAGGTGGTCTCCAAAGGGGCTCTGACAGTTCAATGCAGCGGAGCACATTGATGTTCTCCACCCCTTGAGATGGGTACCTTGAGATGAACCTGGGAAGTTGTGTGTTGCTGTGGGATGCAAAAAGGTTGATGATCAATTGGGCAAACCTCTGGGTCGCTTCCAGAAACGAGTTTGGATGTAGGTGCCATTCTGCCTGATCTACTGTGGGCTTGCTCAGCCAGTCTGCCTGGGTATTTGACAGCCCCGAAATGTGCTCCGCTTTGATAGAAAGTAAATTGATCTCGACCCAAAGGCACAGTCTCTCCACCTCTCTCATCAGCTGTATGGAATGTGTACCTCCCTGCTTGTTGATGTGGGCCTTTGTCGTGACACTGTCTATCAGGATGACAATATGCTTGGCCTGGAGCTGCAGAAGGAAGCTGTGAAGAGCCAGGTGGATTGCTCTGAGCTCCAACCAATTTATACTGCAGGATTGTTCTGGTATGGTCCAATGCCCTTGTGCCGTGTGAGACCGGTAGTGAGCCCCCCCAGCCAAAGACACTGGCATCTGTCGTGATAGTGACCTCGTCGTGATAATGTCAGCCCTTGTTGATAGACGGGACAGTCCACCAGCGAAGAGATCTCAGGATGTTTGGCGGGGGTGTTACTCGGACGTTGATGTTGTCTCTTCCTGACCGTTGGTATGGCAACAGGTACCACTGCAATGTTATGGCATAGAGCCAGGCCCAGGGAACAATAGAGATGCAGGAGATCATTTTCCCTAATAATTTGGATAGGGTGGCTAGGGGCACTCGCTTGATGGTTCTGATCTGCTGAGATAGTTTAATGCTCTCCTGCCTGTCTGGTGAGAGGAAGAACTTACCGTCCACTGTATCTATAATAGCTCCCAGGTGAATTAGCCGGGTTGTGGGAGCTAGATGACTCTTAGCCCAATTTATAGAGAACCCATGTTATTGTAGGGACTGCAAGGTAATAAGGGTATCTGATTTGGCCTGTTGATATGAAGATGACAAAATTAAAATATTATCAAGACAGCACTGCAGCCTGACAGGTGTGTTTCTAAGATGAGTGGCCAGGGTTGCCAGTACCTTAGTAAAGGTCCTGGGGGTGGAGCTAGACCAAAGAGAGGGCAACGTAAAAGTGCAAATTGTCATAACAGAATCTGAGAAATTTGCTGTGGGAAGGCCGAATTGGAATATGTAAGTATGTGAAGTCCACTGATGTTAAGACGTCACCCTATCTAATGTTAAGTAATAT
Source organism: Pseudonaja textilis (assembly GCF_900518735.1). The sequence continues at coordinate 10,913,839 of NW_020769318.1, forward strand.
AGATTGTAGAGTGGTCATTTTAAATCTTCTGTAGACCAAGAAGCAGTTGAGGCGCTTGCGGTCTAAAATTCCCCTCCACCCACCCCCCCGAACTTTTAGGTACCACAAAAAGGTTAGATTTGCCCTGTTGGTCTGGTACCACTGGTCGAATGGCCCGGATCTCCAGTAGGTGGTTGATAGCACATTGCATAAGAGATTTTTTGTCAGGGTCCCTAGACCATGGGCATCTCATGAAAAAGTTCAGAGGGGTGGATTGGAATTCCAAAGCCAACCCAGACCTAATTGTGTTCCTGACCCAAGCATCAGATGTCGAGGAGTCCCAAAAAACTTAAGCCTGCCACCATTCCCTGCATCCAGGGAATTATTTAGGGTGACTGAACCCCCTGGTTCCTGCTCCCCTGAACTGCCTCTTGGATTGTCCTCCCCATCTATTTCTGTCTCCAAAATCAGACCTCTCGGAGTGCTGTCCCTATCGGAAACTGGAGGACCTTTGGAAGCTCAGAAAGTAGCATCCCTGATAGGAGGAATGAAAGGAACCCCTTTTGAAATGGCTGGGAAACCCTGGAGTCTGACTTTCAAAAAAGGGAAGGAAGGATCATTTTTTTGTTCCTTGTTTCTATGAGGAGCGGATTAAGGGCATTGCCAAACAACTTTTCACCCAAAATAGGTGCTGAGGCAAGCTTCCACTTATTTTTGATGTCAGCTTGCCAATGGTTAAGCCAAAGTAACCACCTTGCTGATACTTGTGACGCAATGGCTCTAGAAGAAAACTTTACCGCATTAAAAGTTGCGTCCGCCAAAAATTCTGCCACTGCAATCAGTTTGGCAATGTCCTGATGCGCCTGAATATTGGAGGATGGGATGGTTTCCCACAGGTGGCGAAGCTATCTGAGGGAAGACTGCGTGAAAAAGGATGCGGCTGTGGACACCCATGCATCAGATTGATGAGCCCTGCGAAGAGCTAATTCTACCCTCTTACCCTCCGGCTTAAGCACATCCTCCGATTCATTGGGGATAGCGGAGGGGGAAGCCAAGGCCACTATTGGCTCATCAACTGAGGGTGTGTTTAGGAAATTGGAAAACTCAGGGGCAAGGTTATAAAATTTCCAGTCAAATCCCGTAGGAGTTGGGATTACTGCTGCAGAAGCCCACTGTTTCTGCACTGTCGGAAAACATCTGCGGGTCTGGTATTACATCAGCCTCATTTACAGGCTGAGAAAAAACCAAATCATCTGCCTCCTCCTGCGAGCTTGGTTGCTGAGAAAGGGTAGTTGCTTTATTAAGGCATGCAGTTGTCTTGGTCTTGAATAAAAGTGATCTGAATAACTGCGGACGAAAAAGTCTGGAGTGAGGCCCTCGTCATCTGACATGCCCCTCTCCAGTGGATCTATCTCTGAGAGAGCTGGATCTATGTCATGTGCTGACCCTGCCTCTAGGTGGTCCATCTGTTGGTCTTGATCCCCCTTGTCCTGAAACCCATGGGGAGGCATGTAGAAAATTCCCCTTGGGGATGTACCTGAAGAATTTGAGGTTCCATCTCAGTGAGTGACCGGTCTGAATGAGATTCGCATTCTGAGATAGTGGACTGTCTTCTGGCCCATACAGACTGCTGAACGCCAGCTGCAATCCCCTGTCTTATTGCCAGTTCCATCCACACCCTCATCCTGGGGGGTACATCCTCAGGGAGGGAATCATCTTGGCGGAGGCTGGCCACTGTTGAAGTAAATGTGGCCTCAGGGGCCCGCTGTGGCGCGGCTGCTGTCGATGAGGTCCCGGGTATAGGCTGCCTGGCAGAGCTCTGCCTGGATGGAAGGGAAAGATCCAGGGGAGGAGGAGGGGGTGTATGGGCCTGGATGTTGCGAGTGGGAGATGGTGCTGGAGAAATCCGGTCTGTCTCCCTCATACGCTTGTTCAATTGTTTCTCTATAGACTGATGGTGTCTATGGGCATCCTTCTCCTTGGCCCTTGAAGGTCTCTGGGGAGCTTTGGATTTGCCCAGGGCCCTGGTTATTGTTCTGGAGGTAGAGGCCTTTGAGCCCTTGCCACTTTCCATTTCCACTATACATTTATCAATGAGGCTTGAATATAAGGTGGTTGGCACACCTAGGGGTCTGCTCCCAAAGTAGCAAGGTATCCTTATAAATTTCTTGTAATCCCTCTTCAAATTTGGTATTTGTAGAATTAATCTCCAATCCAATCAATTGAAATCCAATTATCAACACCTCTTCAGGCCAGAACTGTGTTAACAATGGCCTGCGACAGCTGCTCTGCACAGGCAGACTTCAGCCTTGGTGCTCGCTGTGAAGCCACTGGACTTATATTCTGTGAGGGTTAGCCAACAAAGCAGGTCCTCTGCTCCGTGCTTTGGGAGCAGGAAAGCCAATCCCCTGGTCTCTACAAGGGGAATCCAGTAGGGAAAAACATTCTTCTCACAGGTATTTATTTGCTTTCTGTTTTAATGTGAATGGGTGCCGCACGGTCCTCAAAATGGCACCTGCCGCTGTTTGGTGTAGCCTTAAGAGTCCAGCAGCTGGTTCCCGCCTAAATCGCTGTTCTGAACAGTGTAAAGAGACTACGCAGGAAAAGGATTGGAAGCGCTTATGCTTCCAATTCCCTTTGGTGTTGAACGGGGAAAAGCCTCAGCCATTGAAAAGCTGAACATGAGGCAAGCTCGCTGTTTGGAACGGCGCTGTTAAGGATCGGAAGATAAGTGGACTGTAAACTGCTCTTGCGATCTCTTCTCCGAAAGAGAAAACGAGCCCCGAAGGCCCAATTTTGAGGGAAAACATCTGAGGCTGCAGGGCTTTCAATTTGGTAATTTGATCCTTGAAAGACTACCCCTCTAGAGAAGTGCTATTAGCCCCGATGGCCAGGATGTTAATAAGCCATTGGAGGCTATTGTCTAGATGACAAAGGGGTTCCTGAATAAGTGAATAAGCAAACCTGATGTTTGAATCTCTTTCGTTTTAGCTGCTATTCCAGCCAATCTGGAAAGCTACCTATCTCAACAAGGACTGAGCTAAAACTGGGGGATGCTGGGGAGGAGTCCCATGGAGGCGGAGAAGCATCCTGCAAATTAAGCCCAGCCTATCCAAGAGGAGACTGAAGCACCTCCCACTATTGGATGCTCTGAACAGCTCAGGGGAGAAACTAGAATCTAACAAGAATTAATAGCAATGCTAATCCAAGGGCAAGTTGAAGCTGAAGTCTACAAGAACATGACAATAGAATTGCTATCCTGATTGAAACTTTGAAGTTGGAGAAGAGTCATTGTTCCACTGACACCCAGAACAAAGATACTTTAATCCTTTAATGTTCAAAGAGAGCTGTTGCAGAATTTGTCATTCTTAACTCATAAATAGGCCTTCACTCATGAAGGAATACCACTTTTAGTGCCTTAGATGGACATCTCTGTGCTTGGCAACTGATAAAACCTATGATTTGGTGTAGTATTCTCTAAAACTAGGCCAGGGTTCAGTTTCTATCTTGGGATTGAGGAAGGAGTGGCTCTTTGCATCCCAGAGGCTTAATGGTGTGGCCCTTGAATGACTAAAATCCCTCCTGGTCAGGGTTACAAACTGTATTTAAAGCAAAGACTATATCTTCACTTTCAGATGCTTTCAGGAAGCCAAATCCTGAATGTTATCTGTGTTTCTAAGAACAGGGGAGTATTCTTCCTGTACACGAACACTGCTTCAAAAGCTTGGAGAAAAAATTCAGAAAGTTCAAGGAATGGTGTAAAGTAATCTTTTATGACCAGACTCTAGGGAATCCTGCCCACTTTCACTATTATCTATCTCCAAAGCTAATCTTATAGCGGCACTGGCCACCACGGCTCTTAGGGACCCAAGAAAACATAAAGGAGAAAATCATACCAAAGCACAGAACAGAACAGCCCTCAAAAACCTAAACCAGGACAAAACCATCACCATCCTCCCAGCAAACAAAGGCCAAACCATAATTACCATGGGCAGTACATAATACATATAAAAAGTCAAAGAACTGCTGGAGGGCAAACTATATCCCAGAAAACACTAACCCAATACATACTTAGACAGCCTGATGAAAAGACTCTTCAATGACCTAACCAAGAACAGTCAAATTTCAAAAGAGCAGCAGCAGATGAAAAGCGGTGGACTCATCTTCCCATGCTTCCAAGGACGCCCAAAAGTACACAAACTCTTCATTCAATTGTATCAGTATAAGGGATCCCAGTACACAACATAGCCAAAGAACTTAAACAAACAAGCAAACAACAACAACACCAAACCCTTGGATATCTCACACAGGGAATTCCTCACTACAGAGCCTCCAGAAAATCAAAAACTTAAAAATAGATGAAATCATAGTTTCATTTGATATCACAGCATTATGTCCATAGATACAGAACTAGTGAAAGAATCCATGGCAGCAATAGTACACACAACACACCTGACCTAATCAAATATGAAGATGAAAAGATGAAAAGACCCAGCAGCATGGACCTCAACAACCTTCTCACCACAGATGGCAGCCTCCAGGGTTGGGGGACCTTCCTAGCCGGCGAGATTGCCCAAGGGACCTGGTCTCAGGTGGACAGGTCTTGCCCAATAAATTGGTTAGAACTCAGGGCCATCTTCCTAGCCTGAAGCATTTTCAAAACAGGGTGACAGGCTGTCATGTGCTAGTGATGACCGACAATGTGGCCATGAAGGCACATGTAAACAGGCGGGGGGGACCAGGTCCAGAGCCCTTATAAGGGAAGCAGAATGTCTGGGACGATGGGCAGAGACTCACCTTTCCATCAGGGCAGATCACATTTCAGGGGTCGACAACACCCAGGCCGACTGACTGAGTTGGTCCCGAGTCAACCAGTCAGAGTGAAGTCTCCATCCATCCTTGTTCCTGGAGCTGTCCCACAGATTCGGAACCCCGGCAGTAGATCTCTTTGCCTTCCTCAAAATGCTCAGGTAAGCAGATTCTTCACCAGGTACCCAACCCAGGGAGCAGAGGGGACTAATGCACTTTGGAGCTGATGGCCAACAGGTCTCCTCTACACCTTTCCCCCTCTTCTGATCATTCTAGCGGTCATTCGGAAGTTGTTGGAAGAAAAGGCAGAGCTAATATTCCTGGTGCCCCATTGGCCCAGGAGACCCTGGTTCGCCGACCTGGTGAATCTATCTGTAGCCCAGCCATGGAGGATTCTGGACAACAACATCTCCCTCCATCAAGGAGCCTTACTCCACCTGGACCCTCTGTGGTTTCACTTAGCTGTCTGGTGCTTGCTTGAGCGGCAATCTCTGAAGGACACTAACCTGCCTGACAGGGTGATAGAGACTATCCAAGCTTCCCGTAAACCTTCCACCACCTGCATATACGGAAGGTCTTCTGTACTTGGTGTGCCAGGTCAGCCCGAGACCCCACTTCTGCAGCTGTAGCAGATGTGTTAACATTTCTCCAAGATGGGTTAGATCAGAGGTTAGCACCTAACACTCTGCGCTGTCAGGTTGCGGCTCTGTCATCTGTGTTGTCCTGGGAAAGCTATTCATCCTTATCCCACCATCCATCAGTCCGCAGATTTCTGAAAGGGGCTTCTAATCTCCGCCCTCTAATGGTTCATAGATACCCCACTTGGGACCTTCCTAAAGTAGTACAGGCCCTTACAGAACAGCCATTTGAACCCCTTAATTCAGTGTCCCTTCAATTTTTGATCCTCAAGGTGTTTTTTCTAGTGGCCATTACTTCAGCCAGGAGGGTGTCAGAACTAGCGGCACTCTTGGTTCACAGGACCTGTGTATTTTCCATGAGAACAGGGTGGATCTCAGACTGGACCCTACATTTGTTCCCAAAGTGAACTCTTGGTTTCATCAAGCACAACACACTGTGTTGCCAGATTTTTGCCCCAAGCCATGACTTAGAGAGCAAATGGCATACGTTAGATTTAAGGCGAGCTCGCCTTTAGGAAATCTGAAGCTGTGTTCGTCTCTTTCTAGCCTTCATATTTGGGAAGTAAGACTTCCTCATCTACCATTAGTAGATGGATTAGAACTTGTATCTCTAAAGCCTACCAGTCTTCGTCCCTGCCGGTACCCAGGAACGTTACAGCCCATTCCACTAGGAGTGTGGCTACTTGGAACACTCAAGAGTTGCTTGAAGAAATCTGCAAGGTGGCTACCTGGGCATCCCCGTCACTGTTTATATGTCACTATCAACTGGACTCATTTGCCTCTGCTGAGGCAGTATTTGGACGATGGGTCTTACAGAAGGTTGTCCCACTGTCGGAGTGAGGGACCAGAAGAGGGCCCTTCCATGGACATGCAGGCTTTGGTATGTCCCATCCTGGACTCCTGTCGCAGCATGGGTGAGAATGGGCTTTGGTATAATTACCTGAGAACAATTATGCTTAAAGATCACCAAGAATTCCACCGATTAACCCTGAGCTATAAATATTCTCTTCAATTTATTCTGTTCCATTTATTCTATGGATACATACTTTTAGATTTCTTTTAAATATTACTGTTTGTACATAAGAAACGGAAACCCTATCAATTTTTAATATTGCCTTTTCATTTATAAAAAATATTTACAAGTAGTCCTTGACTTATAACCATACATTTAGTTACTGTTAGAAGTTACAACGGCATTGAAAAAAGTGAGTTGTCACTGTTTTCACACAACCATTGAAGCATCCCCATGGGCACAAGATCAAAAATCAGATACTTGACAACTGGCATGTACGTATGATGGTTGTAGTATCCCAAGGTCATGTGATCACCTTTTGCAACCTTCTGACAAGCAAAGTCAATGGAGAAGCCAAATTCACCTAACAGCTGTGTTACTATCTTAACTGCAGTGATTCACTTAACAACTGTGGCAAGCAAGGTTGTAAAATGGGGGTAAAATTCATTTAACTATTATCTTACTTAGCATGGGCTCAATTGCAGATCTGTCTTTATTTCTTCGTGGCCAGGAACAGCATCCAGAGAAGGATGGCTGTTCTCTTCTAGTTGCAAGTTTCTGGTGGCACTTATGATCCCAATTAAATTCAACAAAGAGGGAACTATCATCTTTTAATACAGCCTGATAATCTGCAGTTCTTATTCTGAATTCATTACTCTGCAAGTCATCACTTCAGCTCTCCAGCAAAAACTATCTCACTGTTTGACCTTACAGGCAAGAGTATATATTATACACAATCCAGCAATAAACTGTGACTGTGTTTCCAGAACATACAAGTTCGTCATCATGGCAGTTTAAATGATCATACAGCAGGTTCCCTTCAGGAGGAAAAACAGGGAGTAGAAAAGTTTGGATATTTGCACATTAATGACACAGAAACAAGACACTGCCAGTCTAAGCTGAATTCAACATCCCTAATGTCCTTTCTGGCTTAACACCCAGGTTTCCATCAAAGCGCTATCAAGCAGCACATAGCCTGGTAACTTCCTGGCAAGGATCCAGTAAACCCTTATATTCTCAGCACTTTCCCCCTATAAGTTAGTTAAACCTTTCCTGTAAGTAGAGGACAGCAAGAAAAAAGAAAAAACAACAAAACAAAATGAGCCCCCGGGCATTAGCTAAATGAGGACAAAAAGAGGGGGGGGGGGGACAAATAAAAACTTAAATCAAAGCACCTAGCAGCCTTTGTCTGGGCTTGGAAGCTAAACAAGCCTGGTCCTTGTTAATGCTTGGATGGGAGTCCACCTGGGAACACCAAAGCTATAGACCCCACTGGGAACCTGAAAGACCATCCCCAAAAGAGGCACAGTCACCTGAAAATCTTGCCAAGAAAACTGTAGTCCAGGCAGTAACCTAGACCAAGCACCGATAGGGAAAAAAGGGTTACAGCATGATAGCTTTCAAACAAGAAATTTAGAAAAGTTTGAAATTGCTTACCAGCTTATTAAGAATTTATAAGATCAGTAAAACTAGGTCAACTGGAACATATTCCAAAACATACAACCATTCTGAAAAAAAATTGACAACCATTCTGAAAAAAAGGGCTAACTTAAAACAGTTTAATTAAGACAACAGGAAGACCAAAGATTTTTAAAGCCATTTGGTTTTAAATTAATATTGTATCCTCAATAACTGAATCCAGACGCAAAAGACATATCATCAAAAAGTTCAGAATCAAGAAATTAATTCTAGGAGCTCAACAAAATAATTGCAAGGATGGAAGGTGTAGTAGTTACAAAGATAGAAGCCCGACACACTCAAGAATGCTGCAAAAATACAGTTTCCAGTATCCTTCAATACATGCCAGGTAAGGCTACTGGGAGATTAATTTTACATCAGAGAATTTCTATGTAAATTTTGGTCAATTACTGTCATTGAAGCAGATGCAAACAGGCTTAAATTATCCTACTTTGGACACATTATTGTATGCGAAGTCCTAGGTCTCTGAAGGAGGCTCAGAGCAATCATTTGAAAAAACCTCTACATCTCCCATTTTTGCAATGAATTCCCTGCTACACAAAATGGCTTAGCACCCAAGTCACATAAGACAATCTAAATAAATTACCCCCAAATCATCAATTCTAGTTTTCTATGTGTCTAAACATGCAAAGAAAAAAAAATCTCTGAATAATGCACACACTGTTAAGGGTGAGATGCTGCAAGTATGTAGTCCATAGCTGGAGTAAAAAATCCAAAATGTTCTTCCCGCCCTCAAAATGGCAGTACCAAGTAAGAGGCATAATTTACCAATCATAAGCAATGAACAGAAGGCTTGTACAAGAGGATTCTTCAAGGTTCGGATTTATTATGTCCACTGAAACATCCTTAATGGCAACTATTTCTGGTTTCCTTATTTGCTTCTAAGTTATGCATAAAGAATTTTGGCACACTAGAAATCAGTAGACAGAGTATGATAAAAAGAAAGAGATTAAACAAAGACACAATCTACTCAGAATTGGGAAAATGAAGAAAGGTTTATGCTGGCAACAGTTTTTCCTCACAACAAAGTTGCTTGAAAGAAAAGAAAAATATATTCAATAAATCCAGACCTGCTCCTATGCCATTCATTGCTCAGCTCCCAGAAAGTCATGTCAATGGAAAAGCAAGCATATTTAAGTTATTGTAACCTTTGAACTCACAAAACAACTGTGTTCTCTGGAAAACACACATCAACAAGTATTAGTGAAAAACAGAGCTTTTTTAACAGCAGCTGATGTGCCTAGAGATTTCACATCTATGTTTTAGATTTGCACTGCAAAGAACTGGCTTCAAAGCTTCACATGCTGGCTTCAAATGATTCAAAATATTTGCTGGAAAAACCACTTAACTTCCAAAGTTGTAAACAGGATGGCTTTGTCTGCAACGAATTGCCATTGCTGTAGGGCATTTTGAAAAAGAATCTCAGTGTTAACAACGGTAAACGTTTCTAAACCAAAAATATTTTTGCATTTTCCTATGCTACTATTCTTGAATGAGAGACTAGGGGACATGCAAGCTTCCTGTTCCACATCATTCTTTTCTCTATCATAATTTTTTTAATTTAGATTAGGGCACTGGGCCTATCTTTGAAGAGGGTTCAAAAACTGGCACTATAGTAAAATTGGGAAACATTTAATTTCTAGCATAGAAATTAACACTTTATAAAAAACAGCTATAAAAAGTGTAAAGTATTTGGTATGAAACTGATACATAGAATCAGCTTCAACCCAAATATATTCACTGTCTTCTATCAAAGTGTTCTCAGGCCTTATTCAATACCTGATTTTTTTTAATCCAATGAAGTTCAAAAGAGTTTAAAATCTGGATAAATGAAAAATTGCCTTCGGTTCCCGTTTATAAACTTGCCCAAAGTTTATCATTTTCTTCAGGAATTCCCTTATGATCCCCCATCAAGAATGATTACAACAGGGCTTTTTCTGAGGAATTCCCTCAGAAACTGATCAGAGAAGTCATATCTTTGCCAAGTTTTGGTAAGCCAATAAAAATTGTTCCATTGAAGCTGCTTTTTGCTGGGCCAACTGCTTTCTGATTATTATGGGAATGTTTTGTTCTGGCCTTCTTTTGGACTGTTTGGTACAACAATGCTTTTAACACTGAACGTTCATTACGCTGTGGAGTCCTTTGAAATGTAACAAAAACTCATCTATATTTCATAACACAGACTTCAAAAGTAACAAAAGCACCTAACGTTTTGATAGAAACATACCATGAAATTATACGCTGTATCCAGTATCAAGGAAGGAAACAAGCAGCAGTAGTGAAACTTTTCATATATTTTACAAAAATATTCTAGTAAAAATAATGATATGTTGCAGTTGTGCAACTCTGCACTTTTAAGCTGTCTAAAACTAAACAGAAAACTACTTCAAAATCCCAGACTTTTGTATAAATGTTGCAAAATGGCATTTGTAGTTTTTCTAATGAATGCAGAATTCAAATTTAATTGAAAACAAAGCCACTTTCACTTACAATTTATTATATAAAACCCAATAAAAATTAAACATCCGGATAAAACAATTTCCAACCAGATTCTCAACAAAATTCAGGAATAAATCTCCAGAACAGAAGATTCTCCACAACTCTCCACAACTTTCCATATTTTTTTCAAAATCTCATCCAGAGGATCCTTCAACTATCTGGAACAAATTTAGGAGGTTCACAGAGAAAAGAACAAGAGGACATTACAATATGCAAGCAGATATTCCATTTGCAGAATATTTAATTCTATCCACTGCTGATTAAAACTTTGAAAAATAGCTTTAATTTTTTTATTCTGGGATAAAAATAATAATAATTTTAAACTGGGATCAGAAAATTAACAGAAATAAAAAATGCCTATATTTTGGGGAGCATTATCAATAAATATTTCCCCAATGACTACCCCCAGAGAAGGCCTTTCAATAAATATATGAATGTCTGATGGTTGTGTCAAGCAGGCTGTTCATATAGCCTTCTCTCAAAACCATAAATGGCTTTGAAACTTAAGCTTTTAGGGTTATTTTATGGCACCAAAAATATAAAATTCCCATTATACCGTCTCACTTCAAAACAGACACACTGCGAGGAAGAAGGCGGAGCCTCCTCGCTGACGGACCGTAGATCGTGACTCTCTACGGCTATGGTCCATGCTCTTTCGTTGGAAAGCCCCAATTATTACAATTAGGGGCTGAAGCTGCCTTGGAGGGGTGGCGGAGTAAGGGGAAGCCGCAAGCCAGGCTGAGGGGAGCTGCATCTCCCGCCCAGGCTTGGTCTTTTTCCCCCTGAAGACGACTGCAGCGGTGGTTTAAAATGGCCACCCCGAAGAGGAGGACTCAGCTGGATTAAGATTTGTGCAGGAGGGAAGAAAGAGGTGGATAACATCTGAACCGGAACAACTGGGAAATACAACTAAACAAAAGTACCCTGGGATTAAGGTAACATGGAATTTTTAAGAAAAGAAAAGTGAGTGGCGAAATTACAAAGGGACAGGGGGAAAAAAAGAAAATATTTTTGACAGCTAAGTGGGGCTTCGAACCGGGAAAGGAAGAAGCTGGAACTAAAGATTTAACTAAATTGGATTAAAATATTTTGGGAATAAACAGGCATAAAATAAAGCTGCACTTAAGATTGTCAAATAATAATAATAATAAAGTTTACAAAATGGAGACTGGACTGTGCTGGAATATTGAGGTTTGAAAAACCCTAAATAAAAAAATAGGGGGAAAAGGTGAAGACTTTGTATAATGGAGAGTGCCACCTTTTGACAAAAACTTGAGCTCAAACAAGGGAAAGCATCCTGTTTCTGAATGAACTTGTGTGGATATAACAGTAAAGAAATATTGAAACAAAGTAAGAATCTTAGAAAGTGAAAGCAGAACCAGAATAAAGAAAAAAGCAAGGAAAGACTAACTGTGTGGTTGATTGATGTTTTTGGTATAGACCCTCGGCTGGAATAACTGAGAACTTTAGAACTTCAGAAAATTGAAAGAAGAAGGAAAGTAAAAGTGGGGTTTTTTTTGTGGACTAACGATCATAAAATATAAGAGTGTGTAATGATGATATCTCTTCGGGAATTAAAAATGGAACTTAAAAATATGAGAGAATTACTACAAGAAAGAGGTGAATCACTTTGCTCTGTGTTAGAAAAAATGGAAATGGCGAATGAAGAACAAGAAGAAAGAGCTTCAGAGGAGGAGTCGACGACTTAAGGAGAAGACATTTTAAATGGACAATTAACATAAAGAACACTACAAAGAAGTGGGGGGGAAAGGAAAGTTAAAAAGTTGAAATTTAAGAAGTCAATCAAAAGGGGGAATACCTGTGAAGTCGGGAAAGGCAGAAAGACCCAGCAGAAAAAGGGGAAAGGAAGATATTAAGAAAGAGAGGGATATAAACTGGAATGAGAAAAGATATGGGGAAAAGAGGGAGAGGAGAAGCAGTAAGAAACAGGTGCATGAAATAAAGAAATACGGAAATAGTGAAATGTTGAAAAGAAATTGTTTTTTCGGAGATAACGGTTGATGAATTAAAAAGGGGATTCTGCAGGGTGACAAGGGGTAATAAGAATATTTCTGCAATTAAAAAATATTTAGAAAATAGGGTAATATAGATACTGATAACTCTTATTAAAAATCAAGGGGGGGAAATATGCTGCGGAATCCAAATGAAAAGATGTAATAATTATTATTGTAACTTCTTAAAAAATGGTTTATTGGGAATCAAGATGAGGGAATAAAGGTATATTTTAATCATTGAGGTGTCACACTCAAAACAGTAAAAGGGGGGAAACCTATACTTGTTTTTTATTTTTTTAGTGTTAAAATTTGTATTAATCTAGAATTTATAAAAAGAATGTGTAATGGAAAGGGAATATGACAGACTAAAGAACCAACTAAATAAGTTAATATAGACTATTAAAAGTAAGGAGAGACGTTATTATTATTATTATTATTATTATTATTATTATTAGGCAAACACATATCTTTACTTTTAAAAGAAATATTAAAGGATTATATTTGAAATAATTGAAATGAAACAAAAAGATGTTTCGACTGAGATTAATGAAAGAGGCTAGAATTAATGTGTTTGTTTCTCTCCTTACTGAAAATTTGGAATGGAAAAGGTAATAATAGAATTAAGTATGCATATATGAATGTATAATTGCTGTCATATTAGTATGTAAAGGTGATGACCTGGAAATATGTTGTCCACTAAAAAGAGATTTTTGTTTTTAATGTGCAAAACTGAATAAAATTTATTTTTTTTTAAAAACAGACACATTGCCACAAAGATGTGCCCTCTGCTGGTAAATGCACCAGTTGGGAGAAGGCTAAATTATTTACTCTCCTTCTACCAACACATTTAAATCAAAATCAAAATCAAATGGCTAAGGGAGTGAGTAACGGGTCTCTAAATTCATCCAGCTGGCATCATGCCTAAGGCATGAGTAGAACTCACAGTCACCTACTTTTTAGCCTAAGCCTACACAATATAAAATTATATTCTTTTTGCCATCCTAGGGGTTCTCCTATAATAATCTACAATGGCATTGAATTATTTTTCTCGCCTTTCGAAAGTATTTTTATACACTCATGATGGGAGGGGGGGGGGGGGTGTTCTATAGAACCAGTTGCTATTATTCTGCGCAGTTCAGAGAACTGGCAAATCATGCCCCTGGCTGGCCCCTCCCCTCCCAGTCAGTCCTTATCATGCATGTGCAGCATTGCACACATGTCCAACATCACTGACTGTGTTCTTCCCAGTCACTCAAGGTATTTTTCCCCTCCCAACGATCAGCTGTTCCTATGATCAGCTGTGCTGGGATTCCCCTCGCGTAATTACTGCTTCACCCAGGAGGCTTCCCTGAGGCCCAATTGGAGGGGGGTGCAGCATACACCCCCCCCACACCCCTCCACTTTTTGCCTTCCTGGACCCCAGGAAAGCTTCCTGGGAGCAAAAACGCCTCCCCAGGAGGCTTCCCTGAGGCCCAGAAGGCTCAAAAAATTGGGGGGGGGGGGGAGTGTTGCTGAAAAAAAAAAGCCAAGCCCACTCAGTCATGCCCACCTAACCGATTGTTACAAAATTTGAATCCCGCCTTTCATGATCGCATGAAATACTTCAGCTATTCAGATCTTCACATAGCTAATTCAAACAAAAATCCATCAATGTATTTGTATCCGTAGCATTAATATGGAAGTATTTCTTTACATTTGGATTACAAATTTTCAATGAAGCGCCTACCAGAGATTGACTACTGCTGTTCTGTATTCTAATCAGCCTAGCAAACGGCAATGCTTCTCAACCTCAGCAACTGCTAGCATGAGAAATTCTGGGAGCTGAAATTCATAGATCAAAGTTGTTGAGGTTCAGGAACACTGACCAATATGAAATGTCAAGAGCAGGTCCATGCGCCTGTCCATTTTGATCATGAGTGTATAAAAATACTTTCTGAAGATGAGAAAAATAATTCAATGCCACTCTAGATTATTACAGAACACCTAAGATGGTGAAAAGCATATAATTTTATATTGTACAGTAATTGAAGGCTTAGACTACAAACTGGGTGACGTGAGTTCTACTCCTACTTTAGGAATGATGACAGCTAGATAACTTTAGAGACCAGTCACTCACTCTTTCAGACCTAGAAAGAAGGCAAAGCAAACCACTGCCAAGAAAACTACATCTTTTTCAGATAGTCTCAGACATTTCGCAGAAGTCAAGCTTAAAAATGTACAGGTAGCATATACAAAGTTTCATTATTATTTGCAATGTAATTTGCTTCACAAATTGCAGTTGAACATACTGTGATTAGAACAATATGTTTTTGAGTGGTTTTACTAGAGTATTAGAAATGACATATTTACTATTTTTGATAAATTTGAGTAAAGAGTAGCAATAACCTGTGTTAAAATTGTAAAAAAAAAAAATATTAGTATGTTCAACAACGTATCAGCCAGCCCAGGAATGCCAACCCCATGATTCTTTAATGTTACCACTCTACTCAGTGACCCAGCATGCCCAATATGGACTAAAACCGGGAGATGTTGGTTCAAGCCACAGGCTCCCCATCTCTGAGCCAGCCAGCAAAGCAATGTGGGATATAATATTTATATTAAATTACCTATTTTATCACATTAAAAAACACAGAAAAAGAATATTCTGTAGATGCATATATTGTTGAGAGAACCTTTTGTGGTTCAAGAAACGGACCCCTTTTGCAATACAAGGTCAAGTGCTGAAATCAAATGATTTCAGTACTAAATTTATGAGAAAAAAAAAACTCAACAGAAGTATGTGCAACACAGACCTGTTTTTAAATATTTTCTCAAAGGAACAAGTCATACAAGACCAGGAAATGGGTACAGACTATGTGTAAGGGAGTTGTGCTGACTGCGTAATGATTACTCAATACAATCAAGTTTTATTTTTGCTACTGTGTATTTATTGAAATCCCAGTAAAAACAATTGATAAAACAGGGTCATGCAACCAGATATATATATATATATATATATATATATATATATATATGTATAGTGAATGCAAAAGAAGCACAACTACTGAAACTACGTTGAACATTTCATTCTGTCACTGCCACTCCCTTACTTTGCAGCTCTCAGTATCCCAATCACACCCAGTCCCTGAAGCTAAAGATTAGGCATTCTATTATTGAGGAAATGCACTGCAAGTATTTTCCACTTATGATTTCAAGGACCACACTTGATGCTGGTAAAAGTCCAGAAGTAAGTTTACAGTAGAAACAGCAAGTGTAATTTATGGGTTTGCTGGGAAGTGGAGAGACAAGGAAATATGTCAAATGCCACAACTCTGCTTGGACAAGTTAAATAACATCTGGGAAATACTGTAAGTTATTGTTCCATTCTCAAAAACGCCCCTCTGGGACTAACACTGAGGTTTAGTATCTGAAGAGACTTTTATAGTCTACATACAGTTTGTAAACTATTATGATGCACTTTTAAAGCTGCCACATTAGTATCCATATTTATCCATGACCTTAGGCAGAAGCAGCAACTGAGAATATTTTGCTTTTTTATTCTACAGAATTTAACAGAAGAAACCATGCTGAAGTCAGGCTCCAAAACTGGGAGCTCCCCCAAAGAAAAGCAGAACATGTGGGAGATGATATCCCTGAGCAACACTTCATGTATATTTTTTTTAGCACTAAATTGTCTCTAAGAGTGCTGGAGAAAGGAGAAATGGTTAAATTGCTTTCCCATGACTATCCTCTATGCTAAACCAGGTTACAGATTGGCTTACAGTGGCAGCCAAAACTAGAACATGAGTTTGTAATGTTAACTTGCTGTAAGTATGATTTGACATATCTAAATCCAGGCTACTACACTAATTTACAATTAGGGAAACTCTACAAAAAGGGCCTGAGGTACTACTGTATTATGGTGTTATTCATTTGACATATATAGAGATATGTGGCATACCTTTGGGGAAACATAAAAGATAATGAAAAAGATTAGCCTTTTCCCACAACCTGCACAATGGCTCTCAGTTCATATAGATGTATTTTAAAAATAGGAAGTGCTTCCTGGTGAAATGCTTTTTATGATATTTGGTCTTAGCAGCAAAGAGAGAAAGTGCTATCAAGGTACTTCTCTGAGGGGTCTTTGGCGCTCCCTGAGCTTAGTTATTTTCTTGCAGACATTTCACTACCCAAACTAGATATCAGCATCACTAGCACTGATGATCCCAAAAGTACTTTTTCAAAAGGCAACTGGGCATTGTTTTTCCTTGAAGATGTTTCACTTCTCATTCAAGAAGCTTCTTCAGTTCTTCAGAAGCTTCTTAGATGAGAAGCAAGACGTCTTCAAGGAACAGCAAAGGAAGTTGCCTTTTGAAAAAGCACTTTTGGGACAACCAAGAGCTGGATGACTGAGAAGCTCCATAGATATAGCACTCATGATGTTTCCTAGTAATGAAATGTCTGCAAGAAAACACCCAAGCTCAGAGAGCATCAAAGAACCTCATTTCAACCCTGAGCTACAAATATTCTACTTTAAGGGTACTTCTCTTGATTAAGTGTGACACAATTTGTATATCAGTTCCCTAACTACAGTTTCTTGAATATGATCAGTATTTACCAACAGGATCCCTGACCAGATTTCTCCATTTCTTTTCAGGTAAGCTTCAGAATTCTTAACACTAAGTATTTTTTATTTATTTAACCTCAACACAACCACATACAACTCTTGGCAGTTCACATGATATGCTATAAGCATGACTATTCATGAAGTGATAACTGCAACATGAAGCCAAGATAAAAAGCATATTCCCACATCTACATATAAGTCAGCCATGTCATTTTTTAAAAAATAGTCAACAAACTCACTCTTATAAGCCCCACAACTCTTTAAAAAACAGAAGATTGATTATTTATTATTAAATAGTATCCGGTACTCCAACAAACCACTCATATCTCAAACCAGCAGCACTTCAGCTCCTTAAGTTTACATTGAAGAGGCTGTATGCCTATCTTTAAAAATCATCAGAGTACCTCTGTCTTCAAAACAAGAATATAAATATTCAATTGTGATTTCACACATGGCAAATTAACAAGGCTGATTTAATTTAAAGCCTCTAAATTCATGACATTCTCTGCCTCCCAAAATACTAGCAAACAACACCTTCTGGCACACAAACAAGGGGGAAACATAAGGAGATCTTAGGACAGCAATATTAACACTTTCAACCAATCAATATTTTAGCTGCACAATGGAACAGCAAGTGATGAAGAAATCAAATTCTTTCTCCCTTTCCAGTCTAAATGGAATCTACGTATTCTGGCCAGACTTGGAAGATAGAATTCTATACTTCCTTATCAAGGGTATCAAACTGCATTTGATACAAGTTTGTAATCTATGCTCATTAGGTACGGATTAAGGCATCCTGCAGACAAGAATGTGATGGGATAAAGAAAAAGGCAATCTTATATATGTTGTCTTTTAGAAGGTGCAACACAGATTAAATTTAACCATAATTATACTTTCTGATTATTCTGCCTACAGGGACATATTGGTTTGATGAAAAATAAAACCAAGTAAAAAAAAGTGAAGTTTGATTCATTCTGTCTATATTTTTAATCTAATAACCCAGGGTTCTTTCCATTAGTTAATAAAAGGCTCAGGCTGGTTGGTAATCTAATAGTGTTGCTGAAAGTGTATATGTAAATATTCGGTAAATACAAATCTGGAAAGCACCACCAGTTACTATCATTATTGATTTTGCTTTAAAAAGAGAAAAATATGAATATATTTAACCAGGCCATTGAACACATCACTATTGGTTTCAGAGACACTATCTTGCTCAATATTTTAAATGTAATGCTATTTCATTCATTACACACTCTTTTGAGCTCATCAATATGCAATATTAATATATTGAGAAGTGCTGCTCTGCATGTTACAACATTTTGTTCAGTCCAATTTCACAATAGCTTTATGTAACTGTCATTGTACCATGGTGAGACAGAGGAAAGGCAGGCAACAAAACATGCACAAAAGCAGGGAAAACCCATGAACCTTTTTATATATCTATTGTATTAATATATTGCATTTTTAAAAAACATTGCTTATCCATAAACTATGGTTCCCAAGTCATAGAGGCACCATACCACCACCAATCGCTACACAACATCATTCCAAAGTTAGGTGGATCTAAATAGTTTATAGATTTCTAAATATGCAAAACAAAGTTTAGACATTCAGCAAAATGAAATACTGAAGCTTAATCTGGATGATGGCACTGCAGTTATTGCATGTCTGCTGTCTCTGCTTAGGATTTTTTTAAGGTATTTTATTAGGGGCTTTTGAATTTTTGTTTTGGTGTCACCTTGAGATATATCTCCATGATGGTACATAATAGTAACCACTTCATTATCAAGATAACTCTAAACTTATGGCAGAATTGGCAGGGTCCACTCTTAAAAATTGGGAGGGGAAGCTGAAGGCACAGCGGATAAGATAATTTCCTACAAGTGAACTGGGGAATGAGAAAAAAGACCCCCTAATTTATTTTTTTAAGAGTGTTAAATCTTTATTATGTTAAATTTTTCTATTCTCCCTATTTCAAAATGGAAAGAAACTGGCTTATATAGAATGTGATGGTTGCAGATTCTTTACTCTTTACTACTGTAGGATTCCCAAAGACTGTTTTACTATGAAATATCTCATTCCCATTATCTATTACCATGCTGAACTGCACTTACAGAAGCTGCAGCTACAATACAGATTCAAGAGGAGGAAGCTTAAACTGTAATTGACCATAATATCTAATAGATACTACTTGTCAATTTCACCAGATTTTCTTCACTGCTTCCCAGTAAAAAACAGTGATATAAATGGTCTTATGATAGAAAAGGAACAGGTAAGAAAACTATCCTAGCTATCACTGCTTGAAGAAAGAACTGTATTTTAAAGTCAGCAATAGCAGTAATAACTGGAGCATTTTAAAGGATGAATGGCTGAAGTTTCCTCAACAGAAGAACAAATAAATTTTTCATTGCACACTAAGCTTTCCTGAAGGTTTGCATTTATATAGCTTTAAAGCAGGGGTAAGCTACTTTTTTCTATCAAGGGCTGCATTATACAAAATCTGTACCATGAAGCAAGCAATATAGAAGCCACAATCCAGAATAGAAACACCCCTCTGACACCTCTTTGTTCTTTTCTTTTCAATACCCTTTCTCTCTCAAACAGGTTACATAGAAAGTCATTCAGAAGAAGAATCAAGAAACTGGCTCTAGCATCATAGCATTATTCATGCGTATAGACCCAATCAAACATAAGAGCTGCCACTATTATGGACAAGAGCACATATTAATATACCCAAAATACAACCACCAGAGGTTTAGACTGACTTATAATTCCCATTTCTCCTCAACCACCATATTCAATGGTAATTCTGGTTTAAAGCTGATTTTTTTAAAGTTGATATAAATTCAGCTAAAAGATGGGGGGGGGGTGAAGAAATCCAACAAGTAGGAAAATTGAACTGAGATTTAAAAAAAACCAATTCTTAAGTCTTCCATTTGGAATGAAATTGATAACACCACATGCATTTGATTTTACCTGTAGGCCTAAGAGGGTGCCTGTGTAAGTGCATCTCTCCTACACACTGAAGCTGTTCCTTAAGATGCAAAGATGCACCAGTTTCTTCCACATTATGGAAACACAGACAGACACAGAAAAATAATAGTACTGTAAGTTCAAAAATCAGGGACAGAAGCCCTTATAATACAGCTAGCTGGTCATTTTGCTGGATTTTACAAATTCATTTGACTGGGATTCCAACCCTGCATGGGGTAAATGTATGTCTTGTAATTATTGCAATGGAGCAGATAACAGTCTGCTCTGGCTAAATTTTGATTGTAAGGTTTGAGAAAATCTTAATTATAGTTGAAATGAATTATAGTTGAAATGAACAGCTGGTCACAGATCCCTCATATCAGTATTTCCCAATATCAAATGATACTTCAAAATCTTACAAGCAAGAGCAGCGTCCCCACTTCCTCCTGCACGATATAAAAGACCCCTTTGAGTTAAAAAAAAAAAACCAGAAGGTTGAGCCGCCTTTTTCAACTGTGAAAGCAAATGCAGCCAACATCTTAAACCAAAATCTAAACATGGAGGACTTTCATCTCTCATCCAGAGAGAACGTTCAGAAGCAGGAACTCAAAAACCGATCTCGATTTTATATAGTCGGAATATTATTTTCCTTCCTTCCCTTTCCACTTCTCCCCTTCCACGACCTTCAGATATGGGGGAAAAATTCAAATCCCTAACTCTTAATGATAGACAAGGAAAAGAGTCTCCACCCCAAATTTCCCCACACCGGAGTGCAGAGGGTCCTGGCTCCTAAACTCATCATTTTCCCCTCCAGCCTCTTAGGTATTGGAAAAACCGCACGGCCATTCCCCCAAATAGACCCGGGGAGGGAAGGAGGGAGCAGGTCTCCGAGGCTGCTTCTTCCGAAATGCGTCCTTGAACGATGGCCGGGAAGCCCCTCGCGGGCATCAGGCGTGGAGAAAAGGGGACCCCGGGCCCCACCGGAATGGGAAAAGAGACAGCTGGGTCCAGGCGACTACGGCGCCGGCCGTTTGTAAAGAGGCCTGCGAGTATCTTACCTAACGAGGAGGCAAACCGAGCGGCAAGCTCCAGGGGCCTCCGCCGTCTCCCGCCGCGGTTCCCTTTGCCGACGTCTCCTCTTGCCCCTTCCCTCGCTCGGCCCCAACTCGGCGGGGAGGAGCCTCCGCCGAGGCCTCTCGCCAATCCAGGCCCGAGGCGGAGCCGCGATGCCGAGCCCGGAACCGCCCGAGAGCCCTCGATTGGCGCCGGGCCAGGCGAGGAGGCCCTTTTTGACCCCGCCGGCTTCCTCTGCCCTCTCGTCTTCCTCTGCCGTGCCAGG
This sequence comes from Pseudonaja textilis, assembly GCF_900518735.1. The sequence goes on from NW_020769318.1 coordinate 10,935,188, forward strand.
AACCGGCGGATCAGCCGCCCACTTCTGAGTGAATTTCAGGCCGTGCGCCAAGTTGAAGCCGCCGAATATACGCCGCTCCCCCACCGCCACCTCCAGTATCGGCGGCAGCAGCACAAAAGCCATGCTCTTTTACGACATGGATACCTATAGGAAAACGCCAGGGGTAGAACAAGCTTGGTAGCACCTTTGCTTAAAAGCCAGGTGTTGGACCTTTGTTACTACCAGTTTGGCTTCGTTTAGCACTAAGTGCAGATTTTAGATCCAGGTTCACACCTTTTTAAAATCAGGCACGAACCTGATTCAGTATTTAATTTGGGGACAACATAATACTGCACTTTTTTAAAAAACCAGGGGCTCCTATACTTTTTGCAATCATCTCCCCTGAATGTATTGTTAATGTATACACCTCCCCTAAATAAATCCAAACAACAAAACACATATGAACAATGAAAACAATACAATTAAATTTAGAGAAAGGTAGATTTATTTTAAAAATGTACAACTAAAGGATTCTTCAAGCCTTCCCTGGAGTCTACGTACCAAAGGGAGATATATCTGGCAGTTGATAAACCCTGTTTTAAACCTTGGTGTAGCCTTTTAAAGCTGGGTTGCTTATTTTTTTAGAAGTGTAATGTTAACTTTAATGACAGACTGATAACATCTTTTTTAAAAAACATAAGCTTAGATCCAGCATGTTACCAGCCTCCTTTGCATTGCCAGGGATTCACATACCATTATTAAAAATTAAAAACAGCATGTCTATATTCTATTTTTAATGTATATTTTTCTCCAATCAATAGACCTCTCTCTCTTGTGATCTTTCCTGAGATAAATGAAAATATCACTGTTGTTTCTATGTAGCCAGGAAATTTAATCATTGCACTTCTCAAGATTTTTAACTGCTGAATAATACTCCTTTATCACTAAGGTGTTTGTTTTAATGAAAAAAACAATGGCTGCAGATGCTGCACCATTTTTTCAAGGTGGCAGATTTGCCAATCAAGAGATATGAAGAGAACTGAGAAAAGCCGCCACACTGAACAATTTAGAAAACTAAAGGAATATTGTGCTGCCTGAGACAAGACAAATATCATTGGAGAAGACAGAAGATATAGTGGCTGGATTGACATATCATGGTTAATACATGGTTTGTAAAGCTACTTAATTGGATTTCTTGCTTTCAGACTTTATATGAACCAGGCAAACCAGATTATGGTTCAATGTGGAATTTCATGTTGCTAATCATACCTTCTTTATTTTTCAATTACTGTATACACATTCCTTCTGATCAGTTCAATCTACATGTGTACATAATCTTTTTTTAAGGTGAAATATTTGATATTTACTTTATGTAGTTGTGAAGTCAATCTGCTTTTACAATACTTCAAATGGAAAACTACTACTCAGTCATTTGAATCAGACTTTTCTGAAGAAATCTAAAGGTTTTGGCCTGAATGTAGCTAATAGATCAATGGTAGCTAACCTTTTTCGGCTCCCATGCCAATAATTGTGCCATATTACACAACACTACTTTAGACTCCCCTTTATTAAGTAAACAGATAACATTCATCTACAAAGTTAATTATAGCTATATCAGCCAAACCTAGACTCTTACGTTCTTTAATCTCTTTTACTTGTAAGAACCAGCAAATGGAATGAGGCTTTGGCCTGAGATCTAAAAAGGCATTATAACTGGAGTGTTGCCTGAATACAGCAGTGTAATCCAAAGGTTCCCTAAGCGTGTCTGTATTTGCAATATATAGCTTAGTATATATGTACCTAGTCATTGCAAGTTGGGCAGTATAAAAATATTTATTACTAATATATATTTATTAATAATAAAAGTAACTGCTGGAATGGCCTCTAGAAGTTGTAGATCAAGGGTGTGAAACTCAAGGCTCATGGGCCGAATCCAGTCTGAGGGGTACTTAGATCTGGCCTGTGGGACCAGCCCACGGTGCCTTTGCCAGTGAAAGTGGGGTGTGGGGGGGGAGGCATTTTCACTGGCGGAGGGCTATCAAAACAAACTAAAAACAAATGGAGAAATATTTCCCCTTTTGCACTTGAGCATGCAAAACAGGGCAGGAAAGGAGAAAGGGAAAGAGGAAAGACAAAGAAGAAGAAAAGATGGGAAGAGAGCAAGGAAGAAGAAAGGAGAAGGGGGAAGGAAAAGGAAGGCAAGGCAGATTATGAGTGAGGGAGTCTCAGGGAAGTCCTGTCTTAGAACTTGGCCACCACGGGTGCCCCTGACATGAGTCTTGTGTGACACCCGGCCACGCCACCCCAGCCCTCCAAAGTTAAACACAACCCTGATGCAGCCCTCAATGAAATTGAATTTGACACCCATTGTAGATTTTTAACGATAGTGAATAGCCATTTGTCGGAAATTATATGAGGTCTCCTGCTTGAGCAGGGCTTGAAGACTTCCAAGCTCCCTTCCAACTGTTATTCTGTTAATATAATAATTGTACCCCTCTGTGTTTGTAAATACCAATACAGTACTAATGCTACCCCTATCCAGAATTGAGGAGCCAATTTTCCCTGTTAATCAAGTAGCTAGTTTGCTTTCCTATGGTTGATAAACTTCATCTTCTATCGTTACAGTCCCTGTGGGATAATCTACAAAGGGTAGACAAGATCTTGTTATACCTCCTGCTTGTCATCCACAAACATTTCTCAAATCATGCTTTCCTCTTCTTTAGATGAATTTTACCATCCCAGGAACAAAACCAAGCTTCAGCAGTATAATACTGCCATGTCCATTTTAGATTAACTAGTTCTACCAGTTACTAAAACCAGCAATTAATCTTCAACAGCTGGAGCTATCGCAATTCTCTTAGGTCAGTCAGTATATACACTGCTCAAAAAAATAAAGGGAACACAAAAATAAGACATGTGAATGAATGAAATATTCTTATTAAATACGTTGTTCATTACATAGTGGAATGTGCTGACAACAAAATCACACAAAAATTATCAATGGAAATCAAATTTAGCAACCCATGGAGGTCTGGATTTGGAGTTACACTCAAAATTCAAGTGGAAAAAAACACTACAGGCTGATCCAACTTTGATGTAATGTCCTTAAAACAAGTCAAAATGAGGCGCAGTAGTGTGTGTGGCCTCCACGTGCCTGTATGTCCTCCCTACAACGCCTGGACATGCTCCTGATGAGGTGGCAGATGGCCTCCTGAGGGATCTGCTCCCACACCTGGACTAAAGCATCCCCCAACTCCTGGACAGTCTGTGGTGCAATGTGGCGCTGGTGGATGGAGTGAGACATGATGTCCCATATGTGCTCAATTGGATTCAGGTCTGGGGAACGGGAAGGCCAGTCCATAGCATCAATGCCTTCGTCTTGCAGGAACTGCTGACACACTCCAGCCACATGAGGTCTAGCATTGTTGTGCATTAGGAGGAACCCAGGGCCAACCGCACCAGCATATGGTCTCACAAGGGGTCTGAGGATCTCATCTTGGTACCTAATGGCAGTCAGGCTACCTCTGCAGAGCACATGGAGGGCTGTGCGGCCCCCTAAAGAAATGCCACCCCACACCATTACTGACCCACTGCCAAACTGGTCATGCTGGAGGATGTTGTTGCAGGCAGAACATTTTCCATGGCATCTTCAGACCCTGTCACGTCTGTCACATGTGCTCAGTGTGAACCTGCTTTCATCTGTGAAGAGCACAGGGCGCCAGTGGTAAATTTGCCAATCTTGGTGTTCTCTGGAAAATGCCAAACATCCTGCACGGTGTTGGGCTGCAAGCACAACCCCCACCTGTGGACATCAGGCCCTCATACCACTCTCATGGAGTCTGTTTCTGACCATTTGAGCAGCCACATGCACATTTGTGGCCTGCTGGAGGTCATTTTGCAGAGCTCTGGCAGTGCTCCTCCTGTCCCTCCTTGCACAAAGGCGGAGGTAGCGGTCCTGATGCTGGGTTGTTGCCCTCCTACAGCCTCGTCTCCTGATGTACTGGTCTGTCTCCTGGTAGCGCCTCCATGCTCTGGACACTATGCTGATAGACACAGGAAACCTTCTTGCCACAGCTCACGTTGATGTGCCATCCTGGATGAGCTGCACTACCTGAGCCACTTGTGTGGGTTGCAGACTGTCTCATGCTACCACTAGAGTGAAAGCACCGCCAGCATTTAAGTGACCAAACCATCAGCCAGAAGGCATAGGAACTGATCACCACCTGCAGAACCACTCCTTTATTGGGGATGTCTTGCTAACTGCCTATGCTTTCCACCTGTTGTCTATTCCATTTTCACAGCATGTGAAATTGTCAGTGTTGCTACCTAAGTGGACAGTTTGATTTCACAGAAGTGTGATTGACTTGGAGTTACATTGTGTTGTTTTAAGTGTTCCCTTTATTTTTTTGAGCAGTGTATATTAGAAATTACCAAAGGAATTGTCCAGCATAAACTACTATACATATGGACTGGATAGCCCTTCAAGAATCTTGAAAGAATTGTTCCAAAATTGTGCTGTCCAGACAGTTTAGAGTTAATGGGATTTGGGATAGTTACTTAGGAATTGTGAGCTGTCTCCTTAAGGGAATGCATCATGGTAAATGTAGTTAAAGGTATCCTGGGAAATGTAGTCCATATCACATATCCCTTTCTATTTCTCACAGTTCCTGTAATTTAAGATTTTACTAGGCTAATAGCTGTTTTGTATTGTTTTTGCATTTCTGCAGATACACAAGCCAAAAAGATGGCATGACAACGGCAGGATTGTCACAGCACTGGTCACTCTCATTTACATTCAGCTTATATTCATTCATTACTTGCTACTTCTTGTTTTACCCTATATGGTTCTTAAGGAACACATTCCTGGTGTATTCAATTTTGTTTCTTTTGACATATATTTCAGACCAATGTAGCACAATAGTCTTGTACTCTTATAACCCTTCTAGCTTCGTTTGACATTCATTCCACTCAACAAATGGATGCACTATTTTTTACCCATAGCTGCATGTTTTAAAATTGGTGGCTTTAAATTGGGATATATTGGGTCATTAACTATATATTTCATTGTGTATATTTTTCAGTGGAAATTACCTGATTTTTAAAAATTTTCAATTTGTTAGAAACTTCAAGAATCTCATCTACTGGCACCAATATCTGCCACAATTCCTCAGTATCTATCTCCTTAAAAAAAAAAAAAATTCATTCAAAGACACCTCAGTCATTCAAACAAATCTAAACAACCAATTCAGGCCCAACAACTCCTACAATAAAAATAGTTGTCAAGATTTCATTAGTTTCTTTGCAGTCTTAACATTTCTTCATACAATAATCCAAATAAATTACTTGCCAATGTTCTACTGACTTACTGTTATTTCTGATTATCTTTAGGAGACTTTGCCTTCTTTCTTATGTAGGGTACATTTACCTTAAATAACACTTTCCAAAAATGCCTTAAAAACATGATTATTTCCCCAAACATTGGGGTCGAGATGAGTAGTTTCCATCAGGAGAGAATATGAATGTGAGCCGGGTCACTTAGTATTACTATTTATTCTTGGTTATTGTTTTAATTTGGTTTCTTGCAAGTCGTCCAGTCTCGCATTGTTCAAGTTGGGCAGATACAGGCATATGTAATTTTGATTAGTGGGGTCCAGGAAAATAACTTACTCTGCTCCTACCTTAAGAAATGTCATCCCCCTGGAGGTGAGATTGGCCCAGTTTTCCTGGCCTTCCTGGAGTTATTCGGCCTTGAGGATGGTTGATGCCTTGAAGATATTTCCTCCACCTTTTAACTTATCTTTTAACTTTTGTTTTTTCTTGTTCCTTATCCTGTTTTGTGTATTTTAATTATACTTTTTAATATTCACGATCTTTACCTGGAATCTGTCCAGTCACCTGGTTAGCAAGATGGGTGGTACCTAAATTTGATAAATAAGTATGATCAGTATTGACCCCCAAGAGTTATTACATGAAGTATTATTGAAGTAGCATTTATTATTTTCATGTAATACATGTTTGAGGATTGATGAACAAGCTCAAAGTTCATAAAGGCGGGACCCCCTGCTCTAAGTAATCATAATCTTAAGTGTGAATACAGCCAGCTGTAATTTTTCACTAAACAATGGCTTAGCATATTGTGCAAAAATACCCTTAATTCACTTCAATTACCTTTAAGGAAGAAATGCCTTTCTCAATGCATTTTGCAATGGATTTGTTTTCCTTTAAGAATAGAAGAGTACATATTGTACTCTCTAGAACATAGGTCCTCAACCCCTGGGCTGCAGCCCATTCAGAACTGGGCCATGTGAGTTGAAACATGAGCTGTATGCTCCAAAACTGAACTCAATGTTTTGAGATGTTACACAGTATTATAACCAAAATCAAAGTAAATTTCTTTCCATTATTGTAGATGCTGTGGATAAGATACAGACGTACAGTCAATAACCAGATCAAAACCTTAAGTTCTAGCTAACAATTTAACATTGGCATAACAGCTTGTACAGTAATAGAGAACATGTTACTATAGAAACAAACAGAACAAAGTTGTTGAGATGCCAAGAAAAAATAATTCTTGAAAATAATGACTGAATAGAATTGTTGCAGGCAGCCATCCAAATCTTGATCAAAAGGGGATAATAAAATCTGTTTTAATTAAAGCATTCTAGATGGGACAAGATTTGATACTATCTTCTGTGAAGAGGTCACATGCAAGCCAATTATTAATCTTTGCTGTGATCCAAAATGAAGTCAATTAAAAGGAATACACAGAATGTTTTGCAAGATGCCCATATGAGATTGTTGTCCTCCACTTCTGACAGAAACTCTAACCATAAAAATGGCACCTGATCACAAATGGGTGTGTTTGGTTTACAGTCTGTTTACATACTGTATGCACAATTTAACAAGCAAAACAAATAAAGAAATCTACCGGTAGGACACTTCCTGAAGCTGAGTTTAACGGAGTTAAATATTTAAGATATAATCACCCAAATGGATAATTTGTTCTTAACAAATAAAGTCAAAATCATCCCGTTCCTGATTGTAGTTGAGTACATGTTGTCGGATGCGAGAGGAATCAGTCCAGGTAATAAAGTCCTCCATGGCCCTGGTCACCAAGAATGCAGGGTCTGTTACAACTTCTGGTCCCACCCGAATATGTCCCTGCTCCACAAAGGTCACAGCAGATTTCAAGTTTTGCGCCATATGGAGCTTTAGGAGCAGACAAGGCAAACGGCGGCGGCAGAAGGAAGAGGCTGAGACTCGATCACACTGCTCAAGAGAGCTCTTAGAGGGTATCACACCCATGGCATAAAGTTTGTCCAGAAGAGCAGCAGTGCTCCTAGCACGGAAACCTACTGATTCTGGTACATCACCCAGGTCTCTGATCCGGCGTGCTACTTCCCGAACAGCGCGACTAAGCTGATTGTAGCGAGTGTAATCTTCCCTCCGCTGTATACGGAAACGACGAAGCACACGCAGTTCAGCTAGATTGCCTGATGCAGCTTCCCAGTTCACCAGGTCTAGCTTCTTGAGAAGCTTCTGCTCATGAAATTTCAGTTTGCGCACCATGTTCTTCTCTTAGATTGCCTCAAGGGGAGAAGCACATTTTAAGTTATTTTTACACACCACGACATGCCTCTAAAAGACCAACTGTTCTAAGTTCAGAAATACAAACACGTTTAAAAAAATAAATAAATGATAGCTGCTGCTCACAATCAATAAACCCGACACCAGAAGATATCAGGTTTCTACCAATGCAGCTGGCAGTTTGTAACGACGCACCAGAACCTCGTGAAAAAGCTCCATTTTTTTTACCTACAGATCACAATTTAAGAGTTTATTATTACCTCTTACTTGAGAAGATTTTGGAGCAGTTTTAACACTCAATACTTAACCCACTTCTTTGGAAGTGGGCTCCCTTAACTTCCCAGTTCATACGCACAGGGTGCATTGCCCCACCTTCCCCACCCCGGCTATGGATATCCAAAAAGAGGCATTTGCTCATCCAATTCTACTTACTCACTCTTTACGCCTTCAATAAGAGAAACAAAAAATCCCGACACGTAAAAATCCCGAACTCGCAGTAACAGCGTGTAGCCGGAAAGTAACACGAGTTTTCCCACGCGGGAGAAGCAGCAATGGCTTCCCGTTCCGGTCCCGGCACGCCACACAAGCCTCGGGTTTTCTGAGCATAGACTTATGAAACAAGAGTCACATCGGTCACTTCCGGGTTGGCTTGGTATTTCCTTAGCACGCAACAGCCACCAAGTGGAAAGCGGGGCAAGAAAGGTTTAAAGAACTTTTAGTGCAATCTATTAAGAGGACTGTACAGACCCTTCACATCCTGGAGATAAATTGTTTCAACTTCTACCCTCAAAATGACGCTACAGGGTAGGGGGTCTTCAAACTTAACAGCTTTAAGACTTGTGGACTTCAACTCCCAGAATTCCTCCTCCAGTCATGTTAGCTCAGGAATTCTGGGAGTTGAAGTCCACAAGTCTTAAACTTGCCAAGTTTGAAGACCCTTGCTATAGGGCATTGCATATCAGAACAAGTAGACACAAGGAGTTTTTTCAGAATGCCATAACTCTGCTAAACAACTAATTCCCACAACACTTTCAAATTATTTACTAAGATTATTAGTATTATTCTTCTCATCCTAGTACCCACCTCTTCCCAATTATGACTATAACCTTGTTGCTTGTACCTTTACAATTTATATTGTTTTGTTTCCTAGTACGATTTAGTAACCTATGTCTATCACTAAGTGTTGTATCTTATGATTCTTAATGAATGTATTTTATTTTTTCTTTATGTACACTGGGGGCATATGCACCAAAGACAAATTCCTTGTGTGTCAATAAAGGAAACTCGGCCAATAAAGAATTCTATTCTATTCTATTCTATTCTATTCTATTCTATTCTATTCTATTCTATTCTAATCATTATTCACAGCTTAGAATCTGTTTAGAGGAAGCAATTGGGAGGTAGGGTAATTATTTTGTGAAGATTACAAAATGCCATTCCAATCATTAACTAGATTAGCAGAGCGAACAATAAGAAAGCACGATCGAAACAGCAAGAGGAAAAAAAGTGTTACACAGTAAAACATTCCTTTGACAAGGAATCTTAGGAATCGGGTTCCCTAAGAGTAATCGAGCAGAACTACTCAAGGGGCTGAATAGTGTTTTCTAGCAATCTCAAATGCTAATTCTCCAGAGAAGAGTATGAGAAATACATAACAAAAAACCCTCCCGGAGAGCTGAAATAGCATTTCCCAATTAAGAAAGGGGGAAATTAATGGGTTGCAACTTTTCCACAATACTTCCTGCCCCCTCCCTCTGCCTTGTGGGGTTTAGGATTGTTCCTCGCCAGGTTAAACTGCATCCTGACAAATCTATAGATTTGATGCAAGCTGAATTCTTCACACTCTGACAAATTATTTCCAAACCTCCATCACCTATTGGTGAGTGGGCTAAAGATAGTTTCTCCAGAGATGCCAACCCTTTAGCCACAGATCTTCTGCAAGGCAATCAGCTAAAACTGCAGCACCTCGATCACCAATAAGAGTATTGCAGTTGAGTGTGATGTGCCTCAAGCCAGCCAGCCAGTCAAAGTCAGGTCTCCTATAGCGGAGACTTTCAACCCAAGCTTCACCGTCTTTTCATTTTCCTTTTCTTTTCATTTTCACATCTGAACACAAACATCGCAAGGTTTCCCTCCTTTACGCCCAACTGCCGGAGAAGCAGCAACAATCGAGATATGAAATCGTCGAACCAATCCGGGCTTTGGGTAGGCTGAACTTTTTAATTAGGGCGCCAATTAAAATCCCCGCACCGTCATCCAATTACATCTCCCCGACTGTTCGAAGGACTGATGTCAGAGAATAAGAATGTAGCCAATGAAAACGCAGTATTGTTGTCTCAACGGCCAATCGGAAACGGTAACAACAATTTGAATCTGAGCTCTGACCAAGCCTGCTCGATCGGTCAGCAGTTCGAGCTCGCGCGTGGATCTAGCTGAGGGCGAACGTTGCGTTTGACCGTGAGGTATGGCGATGTCCTTCAGGAATGGGTGTGGGTTGGGGTTAGGTGGTTGAGGAGGGAACGTGGGGACGGGGCTTTGGAGTCGGGGGCATAGGAAGACCCAAGTCTTCTGGATCTAGCTGTATGCATTTCGAAGCAGACATTTGCCCTGGTAGTTTGAACAGAACAGAACGACAGAGTTGGAAGGGACCTTAGAGGTCTTCTAGTTCGATCCCCTACTCAGGTAGGAGACCCTGTACTATTTGAGCCAAGTTGACCGTCCAAATCTCTTTTTAAAAGCCCCCAGCGATGGAGCACCCACAACTAATAAAGGCCAGCCGTTCGGACGGTTTATTGTTTTTCCTTATCCTAGTTTAGTTTCCATCCTTTGTTTCTTGTCTGCTTTCTAATGTTTTGGAAAATAGGTTGATTCCCCTCTTCTTTGTGGCAGCTGTCACATGTTGGGACACTGTAATGAAGGCACCCTTAGTCCCTTTCAGTAGACAAAACGTTTCCAGTTCCTGCAACCATGTGGTTTTATTTATTTTACTTTAGGAAATTTATATTGCTGCCTTATTGCACATGGCGACTCAAGGCAGCTTACAGGAATCTAAAAAAGCTCATATATAAAGAAATAAAATTAATAAAAGAATAATCAAATGATAAATTAGTAGAAAAACCCAGCGGGTTTTTAAGCTTCCAGTCCTTTAATCATCTTTGCTGCTCTTCTCTTGAGTTCTTTTTAAGGCATCAAGCTACAAATCAGAAGACAGTGCCGGTATTGCCTTAGACTGAGTTTACTTCCAAGCCAGTCACTCCCTCAACCCATCTTACAGAGGAGTTGTGGGGAAACTAGGAAGAGAAAAGTATTAATGTTGATTTGTTGCCTGGCAGTATTTATACAGAACAATGGCAAGATAAAAATAATTTCAACCTTGCTGAAATTGGCATTGATTGATTGCAACAAGATGGGCCACAAACATATTTAATCAAATATTTAATAAAATAAAAGGTTTAGTTAGCATTGATGCCTCTTTGTTGCTATTTTGTTACCATAAAGCATAAATAAAGAATTAAGAAACCTTAGCAGCTATGCTGGGGTTGAATTACAATATATTCTGTAAGACTGCCTTTGTTTTAAGCCTTTCACAAATACGTGAGGAAGAATATCAAATTTCCCAAAACTAATAGAAGGGCTTCAAGAAGTAGAGTAAATGCCATTCTGCTGGAAAAGTAAGGTATTTAACACCATTTTCACCATTTAAGCTGAAAAGTAGGAATTTGCTAGGGAATTGTGTATGTCTGTAGTCCCATCCCAGCTATACTAATGGAGGTAGAATTGCCCTATCTACAGACTATAAAGAAATTCCAGGACTGAAAGCAGTTTATCACTGAACATAAGTTTATTTTTTTTATTTTTTTATTTATTTTATTTATTTGTCAATTGTTTACAAGATAATAAGTATAAGTGTATACATAGTTATGAATACATGAAATGGGTACATATAAGAAAAATAAAAGAAACAATAGGACAGGGACGGTAGGCACGTTGGTGCGCTTATGCACGCCCCCTACAGACCTCTTAGGAAAGGGGTGAGGTCAATAGTAGACAGTCTAAGGTTAAAGTTTTTGGGGTTTGGGGAAGAAACTACAGAGTCGGGTAGAGTATTCCAGACATTGACCACTCTGTTGCTAAAGTCGTATTTCCTGCAATCAAGTTTGGTGCGGTTAACCTTGAGTTTGTATCTGTTGTGTGCTCTTGTGTTGTTATGGTTGAAGCTGAAGTATTCATTGACAGGTAGGACATTGCAATGTATGATTTTATATACCATGCTTAAATCAGACCGAAGACGGTGTAATTCCAGGTTTTCTAGTTCTAGAATTTCAAGTCTGGTGCCATAAGGTATTCTACAACGAGTAGAGGAGTGGAGAACTCTTCTTGTGAAATATTTCTGGACTTTCTCAATTGTGCTAATATCAGATACGTAATGTGGGTTCCAGACTGATGAGCTGTATTCGAGTATTGGTCTAGCAAATGTTTTGTATGCTCTAGTTAGTAGTGTGATATTACCAGAGAAAAAGCTACGTAAGATTAGGTTAACAACTCTTAATGCCTTTTTGGCTATATAGTTGCAGTGGGCTCTAGCACTTAGATCATTAGAGGTGAGTATTCCAAGGTCCTTTACAGAGCTTGGATCATCAACAAGATCTTGACTATTCAGCTTGTATTTTATTTTCGGATTTTTTTTGCCAATATGTAAGACAGAGCATTTATTTGTTGAGATTTGAAGTTGCCATTTGTTTGACCATTCTGATACACAGTCAAGATCTTTTTGAAGGGTAGCAGTATTGTCTGTGGTATTGAACAGCTTTACATCATCAGCGAAAAGAACGCAGTTGCTCTTAATATGATCACAGAGGTCATTTATGTAGAGTATGAAGAGAGTTGGTCCTAGAACACTGCCTTGGGGGACACCACTATTGACAGGTACAGAATTTGATAGGATGCTCCCAATTTTGACCATAAGTTGCTGTGGATCACTTTTGTGGTTCTTCTGCTTTGCTCTGAGAGGCAAGATGCTCAGCTAGATAAACTGTAGTTCCAGTGCAGCCATTATATTCTTCTGATGTTTGAGTCATGCATTTTGCATTTGCTCTGCAGTAGGACAAAATGTTAAAAAGCAAAGACTGTTTATATTCAGTTCTATAGATTGCTAGATCTTGAGCCTTTACTTTTTTTAAATGTAAGAATAGCGACAGTATTTTATGCAAAAAGTCATGGATAAAATGGTCACCACTGGTTCCAGGAAGGCTCTGGAAGATGCTTTAGGGTGTGTTTTGGGGATATCCATAAAAGCATGGAGGATGGGTCCACTGCTTTTCATCTGACACTGTTCTTTAGCAATTTGACCTTTCCTCGTAAGGTCACTAAGACTTCTTTTGATCCAATGGTCCAGTTTCTATAAGATATAGGTTTCTTTGTCTTTCAGTAATTCTTTGTCTTTTCATATATATTGTGTTCTGATCGTGCTAATTGTGGTTTGGCCTTTGTCTGCTGGAAGGATGATGATCAAATGGTCCTCCTTTAGGCTTTTTGGGGCTGCTCTGTCCTCTGCTTTGAGTAGGTTCTGTTCCTGTTTTCTTCTGATCTGTGGTATGATAGTTTTGCTTTCTTGAGTCTCTGAGAAGTCCTGGGTTTTAAAAGCTTCTTGTAAAGACTTCAAGTTGATTAGCATCATTCGTGTGGAAATTGAGGCCTCTCTCCTATTCTGCAGTAGATGGTGGACAGCTGAACACGTTGACCACTCATTCATGCTCCTGTGCTTTTTTGATTCTGGAATTTAGTTTGAGTAGTTTGGTTTGCAGTTGAGTTTTCCTTTTTCCAGCATGTCTCTGGGAAATAGTCTTGACTGTGGTTGTCAGCCTTTCAATGTGCTCTGATGTATTCGTCTCTTCTAAATGCCTCTTAAAGTTTTACATGGTGCACCAGGAGTGGGATGCTACCAGTTCTGCCCAGTTCTATAGAACCGGTAGCTCTGAAGAGCAGCAGACACCGAACCGGTTCTGTGTCTGCTGCTGTTTAGCCCACCGCCCGGGTTCTTACCTGTCCTTTATTTCCTGCTTTTTCAACCTCAACTGCTTTGCGCGGCACAGCTGTGGTTGAAAAAGCAGTAAATAAGTGGCTTTTCAAATGCTGCGCACCCACACACAGAGCTTAGCTGTCCGGGCAGCACAGCCTAAGGTTACTGTACATGTGTGTGCATCGGGCGCCCATGCGCGCAAAAGTAATCACCAAAGTAGTATCGCTGGTTGAATCCCGGTAGTATCGCTGGTTGAATCCCACCCCTGTGGTGCACTGATATTTATTTAGTCTGAGGTGCACAACTGTGATCATGAAGCCATATCATATTTTTGTCTACTTTCTTGGGCTATTTTGCACCCTGCTATGCAGTTTATTGGAAATTTGTATCTGAGACTGGTGGGTTGGGCATGCTGTGATAGGCCATCATGCAGAAAAAAAATAGTTTCTTGATGAAAGTATGCCTACATGCTAATTTCTCCCATTTGTGTGCTTTCTGAAATGTTTGATGCCCCATGTCAGGCCGAATCTGGGCCACAGAGTGTTTAGATCTTGCCCACAGGGCTGCCCTGGAAACAGCGAAGGACCGGCCTGCACTGCCTCTGTCAGTGAAAATGGGCCTGCATGCAGCCCTCACGAGCTCCATTTTCGTTGGCAGAGGGTTGCAGGAGACTGTCCCAGCCAAAAATGGAGCTTGTGAGGGCTGCATGTGCCCCCCCAGCTCCATTTTCATTGGCAGAGGGTTGTAGGAGGTAGTCACAGCTGAAAATGGAGCTCGGGAGCCCGCTTTCGCTGGCAGAGCACTAGGCCACCACAGGCGTGCCCCCCATGACTTATGCTGGCCACGCCCACCCCAGCCCTCCAAGATCAAACACAACCCAGGTTCATAGAGCACCAAAGAGCCCACAGACATGTATAAAAACTACCTGTATAAAGCATTCATGTATGATGTAACTGCTGGTTTTCTGGTTGCCCTATTCTAGATTGTTTGAGGTAGAAAATAGTAATTAAAATTATAAAAAATGTAGTAATTAGCCTGTGAAAAAAGTTACACTGCTTGGGGTATGACAGTGGTACATTTTGTTATTTGTTACCCACATAATTTTACCAATATGCATAGAAATAAGTTGCTTGTCAGTAAAAATTTAAGATGGCACAGCAAAGATCTGTAATGCAAAATGCTTCTTGCCCTTATCTAGATTAAGATGGCTACTAATTTTTCCACTCGGTACAAAAAAGATCTGAGCATAGATATACTCAAGACAAAACTTGTTCGCCGAAAGTCTACAATTCAAAAAGAGAATAGATACAAGGAATTTAATAAGGGCAGGCAATTTGGACTAGTTGATGTGAATGCACAGCCATCAAGAGACAAAGCTACTTCTCAGCTGGGTGAAAAACACAAAGGAAGTCTGCCAAAACCAAGTAAGTAAAAAGCTTTTTAAGTATTAACCAATAGTTGTTTTCAGTCTTTATCTTTGTTGTCTTTCCTAGATTTACTAAGTTATTTTGTTATCTTTTAAAATACAAGTTCCCAAATTAAAAACAAGTCTCATTTCTAAGTGTCCTCAAGCTGAATTTGTACCTAAACTGTTACAATATGAAATGATTACAAGCCACTATACCACTCTAAAGCCTTAGTAAGACCACACCTAGAGTATTGCATCCAGTTTTGGTCACCGCACTATAAAAAAGATGTTGAGGCTCTAGAAAGAGTGCAGAGAAAATGATTAGGGGACTGGAGGCTAAAACACGATGAACGGTTTCAGAAACTGGGCATGGCAAGTCTGGTGAACAGAAGGACCAGAGGAGACATGATAGCAGTCTTCCAATACTTGAGGGGCTGCCACAGAGACGAGAAGGTCAAGCTATTTTCCAAAGTACTTGAAAGCCGGACAAAGAATAATGGATGGAAACTGAACAAGGAGAGATTCAACCTGGAAATATGGAGAAATTTTCTGACAGTGAGAGCAATCAACCAATAGAACAGCTTGCCCTCAGAAGTTGTGGGGTTTTCATCACTGGAAGCTTTCAAGAAGAGACTGGACTGCCATCTGTCAGAAATGGTGTAGGGTCTCCAGCTTGAGCGGTAGGTTGGACTAGATAACCTACAAGATCCCTTCCAACTCTGTTAATCTGTTAATGTTTGTCTTACTATGAACTGCTGAAAACAGATGAGAGTGTGCACAGACCTGAGTGGGGTGGGGATTGCAGGTGTTTGCAAATGGGGAGACATGCAAAAACGCTCTTTGAAAGAGTATGACAACTTGCCACAGGGAACTGTACCTGGCCACCTTGCCGCAGCTAAACTCACCATGGACAAGAGGTGCACTAATACCTAAGAAATAGTGGAATACAATTATTTAAGAAAGGATGGCAAAGGAAGGACAAAATGAAATGACAAAAATTGAAATATTTTAAAAAATATTTCAAATAATTGAATTGTCCCACAATGAGTTGCTGCATGGCAAGTTATTCTGTGGTAAGTTGGCTATGGTGAGTTGGCTGTGGTACGGCAAGTTGTTCCATTCTGCTTCAAAATGCTGTGTTGGAGAAATAGGTGGTGCTGTACTGTTCAGCCATAGTCTCCCTACCTGCACCATTGAGACACTACTTGCCAGTCATGTGCACGAGAAAGAGAGATGCCAGAGCCTCCTCACCTGTAGTACCTACAACTGTGTGCAGGAGAAATGCCTGGCTTCCCTACCTGTAGTACTGGGACTGTTCTTGCCAGCATGCACTTGGCTTTCTCTTTTTGAGTCGAATCTCACTGCCAGGCAGCTGTCCACTATGTTTGCAGGCAGCCAATTCATATCTAGGGATTGTTCATAAGCCAGAAGTTCATAGCCTGGGGACTTTCTGTACTTTTAAAATCTCTTTTGATTTTAGCCTACACTTGAATTAAATTTATTAGTTTTTGTAATGTTTTAAAATCAACAGTTAACATGGTTGTAAATTTGGAAAGAATTTATGTGCCATTGAGTGCAGAATTTGCAAAGTTGTGGCATCTTTAACAGTTTGTTATTTAAATATTTATCACAAAGCCATCCCCTCTTGAAATAATTATTACATTATGTGTCTAACATATAGAATGATTTTTCACATTTTATTCTATTTTTGTCCCCAGGACAATTGAGATCTGCTATGTTTAAGTTTAATATTTTATTCTTCTATGCTGAATATCCAAGCTCTTACATGTTTCTCATCAAACTCACTTTGTTTGAAATTTTCTGGAGAAACTTCTTCATGTAAGTGTTGTTAAAATGCTCAGAACATGATTTGGCATTTGACCTGAGCAACGTAGACTGGGACTATTATTTCTTGTGTTCCAGATATCATGCTATTATTAAAGTAGCCGGAAATGTTCTTGTGTTTTTCAGATACTGTTTGCTATTCAACTTGCAATCACCTAAATTGGCTAGATATTTTTCACATATATCGTTGCCAATATAGATCTTTTTGTGTATCTAATTGTAAGACATTGTTTTTACATCTTTTTGATTTGCATCTACTGTTCTAGCTACTCAAGATATGTTTTAATTTTGATGTCACACATTTATATGGGATTTCAATTTGCATATGTTAAATTTTAGATGCTGCAGCCAAGACTCGTGAACAAGAGCGCATGGACATGCTTCAGCGCTATAAGGCGGAAAAAGAACTTCGCAGGTTGAAGGATCAGAAAGACAAGCCTACTTTTAAATGTGGACAATTCAAACCAGACCTCCCGGGTTTTCTTTCAAAAGCATCACAGATTCCAGTATTGAAGAAATCAAAAGAGAAAGTGAGAATAACGTAATATTTAAGCTTAGTTCCAATGCATCTTTGCATTCCTTTAAAACAGCTAATTCACATGTTGGGTTAATGAAGCATGAGTCGAACTTCATTAAGTTCTCTGAACTTCTTAAGTACTTCAGGTTTTTTCATTTTCTGTGTGTCCATATTTAGTACTGGAAACTAGATTAGAAGCATGTTTCTGGTTTTTATAGGTAGTCCATGCTTAATGACTAATTTGTTCAGTGGCTGTTCAAAATTATGAACAGGACTTACAACCCATGCCTGAAGTTATGGTTGTTGTGGGGCCTCCGTGTTCATATAATTGCAATTTGGAAACGTGGCAACCCATTTGCATTTACAGTAGGTTGACAAGCACACTGCGATCATGTGATCACTGTTCGCAATCTTCCCCACTGGCTTCCCTAGAAAGTCAATTGAGAAGCCAACAAGGAAGGATGCAAACTTCTGCTGCCTGCCAGGAAGACTTCCTCTGGTTTCTCGGGGCTGGCTGAAAAGGATCTGTCCTGAAATAGTAGCAGGATGTTAGCATTGAGTATTTGCAGCACAAGGCATTTGCAGCCAGCCCCCGGGAACCAGAGGGAGTCCTCTTGTATTTGGGGAATGGATGTAAATGCCCCATGCTGCAAATACTCCATTGATTTCAAGATGAACTTTTTCAGTCTGTATAGAATCATGCCCTGGGTTGGAAGAATGAAGAGGTTTCTGTGACCCCCATTTCATTTCGCCAGCCCGATATATGAGATCCGCTCTCTACATGATGGTGACCTGCCTGTTCTTCAGCAGGGATCTCTTTTACCACAATCCACAAGATCACTTAAAGATTGCAACTTGGAGAACTGGGATTGCACAGTCATTGAGTAAGCAGTACCACAGGCATCTTGCTTAATGACAGCTTTGCTCAACAACTGAGATTCCAGTCCCAATTGTAATAAGTCCAAGGCTAACTGTAATTTAATGGATAATAATAGCTTCTATGGATCAGAAAGGAGATTTGTGTATAAAGTAAGAAGAAAAGGTTACATGAATATAAGATCTATTTGCAATAACCAGATTATGATCTTGTTGTTATGTGGGATGCCATAATGCTCATCAGAATATTCCCAGGAAAGGCAAAGTCTTTAAATTGATTCCTTGTCAGATTGCCTGATTTAAATTCAAGAGGAACTATGAATAAGTTTCCAATTTTCAAGTGAATGAATGATAAGATAAGCACGTGGTTGGCTCACAAACAAGCTTTTTTCCAATCACTTCCAAATAGGTAGAATGTGTTTCATCAAAGCAATAGAAACTTGGTCTGCTCTAGTTACATGATCAGGCTAGGAAAAAGCAGTTTCTATATGATTAACCCACTGGGTCTTCATTGAAGAACCTACAAGGGAAAAGTCTACATATTCTGTTTTAGATGGCTTCTCTGGTTTAAATAATCAAAGTTTCATTGAGTTGTTGCATGATTATTTTATTCTGTACAGTATTTCACAGCTGTTGACATGATTTGGTGAAACTCTTAAAGCTCATCTTATTTAATTTTACATTGCATGGTATTTTGTAGCATTAGATTATACTTTATGTTCTGTTACTTTAGATTTAAACCATTGGAGAAGACAAATATAATTGAAATTGCATTTGACCATGAATTTAGTTCCATGATATTGAGCCAGTAGTGCATACATATGCAAACTGTAGGGACTTTTATGAGAAAAATGCCAAGGTGTACATGTAGGCTACACAAAATATTTGAAAGAAAAGATAAAATAAAACTAATTACCAATACATGAAAGGAGGCAATGTTTATTATACAAAAGTGTGGAAAATTCTGTTGAAATGAGATAATTGAGCAGTTTATGTGAACATAGAGTTTTTCAGTTTCCTTTATATTTACTTTAAATATTTTATTTGAACATTTTTATAAATTGTTTTTGGAGAACTCCTAAAAGGCACATATTAAAATATCAATAGGTAGTCAAGTAATGGTGATTAAGAAAATAAATAACCAGGAGGAAAATAAGACATTTAAAAAGTTGCATGAGAATTCCTAAATGCTTCTAGATTATTCAAAAAACTTTTTTTTAACTAAAAGATACACATATAATATGGAGATTGGAATTTGCTCATTCTTATTTCTGGATTGTTCCTAGGAAGCTCCAGTTGTCACGCGAGTTACAAGGTCGAAAGCAAAACAATTGCCAGAACCAAGGAAGCCACAGCTATCATCGGTTTGTGTTACATGTTTGTTTTGATCATATACTATTTGCATGTTACAGGTGATCCTTAAGTTGCGACAGTTCACTTATCGACCATTTGATGTTACGACATAACCCTCCCTCCTCCAAATATTTATGACACAGTCCCAAATGTTGCAGAATCACGGCAGTCATTCACCCTTACAAACAACCACACTGCAATATTTTCTCTGCCTATTTCCCCCCTCCATGGCTGCTTCTCCACAGACACTGGGCCTTGAGAAGACCTAGCAAGTTGTCTCCTCTCCAGCCTTTCTGCCACAGTTTTTTTGCCTGCTCCTGGTGCACCAAAAGCAGAGCGGTGAGACCAGAGGGATAGCAGGATGAGCATGCCCTCTAGGCTCTGGTCTTTGCAAGAAGCCCTTGCCACCAAAAACAAAGCCCGGGAGGGACGTATTTTAAAATGCTTCTTGTGCTTACTGAAGCAATTTTTTTTTTAATGTTCGATGGTAAAGATTTAACACACACACCAGGTGCCTAAATAGAGGTTTAAAGGCTGGATCAAAAACAGGTCACTGATGGAGTAACAGCTAATCAACATCTACTTATTGGCTGGAATTAAATGAATAACACAATGTGATTGCTTTCTTATTTAAAAAAGAGATGTGCTTTTACATTTATATTTCTCTTTTTAGGTTGCATCCAGCTACACCAATAAGGGCCGCAATCAGCAGATAGCTCAGCAAGAACAGAAGCAGATCTACATAGACAAACCTTCCAAACAAGAGAATAAAGGTATGAGTTCTTTGTCCTTATTTTAAAAGGGCTCCGATGGCTCTTGTGAATTTTGGTGAGGGAATAACCAGAAGTTGGTACTGCAGTTTCACACCACTGTGGAGCAGGAAATACATGATACTATAGTGTTGAGTTCTGCAGTAGTTTTAGTACCAAAATAACTAGAAAATCCCAGTCCTGGAAAATTGCATAACATGGTCCAATCAACTTTGTTTAATTTTTGTCGTGTAAAAAAAAAAAAGATACCTATCCTTGCCTTATACACAGAACATTTAAGATTTTAGTGATTGATCAGCTTTCTCATTTTTCAGAGATGCAGTCCGCCACCTCAAGAATCACACATGAAAGAATGACAAGAGCAACAGTGGCAGCTAAGTCCAGAATACCGCAAGCATCACAACCAACTATAATTTCAGGTGGGTGAAATTGTAGTAAAGTGCTTTTACATGGGCATCTAAAGGTAAACATTTCCTTGACCAGGTTCGAATTCTAGTGACACATGAGCACAGCCATTGCAATTTCCTTAGTTTGTCATTGCCTACTTCTGGGATGTTATTTCAATTTCCCAGTTTTGCTTTCAGTTTGTTTATTTTTGATGGTCCTCTATCCAATTTATAATTGGGCATGATCTCACTGATCTATTAAGTGCAAATCTGGGTGGTGACACCTTGATAATTTTACTGTGGACTTTCTTAAGTTGAATTCTGATTTTTATTACACTTGTGTTTTTGTCTCTATTTCTATAAAATAATTATCTTCTATTGCTTTCTGTTGTTATTTTGAGTTCCTTGTGACAAAAAAAATGGAATAATGTTCAGTCTGTTCTGTTTTAGGTAATCTGCCCCCCAAAAGAGTTACAATTAAAGGAAAGCAGCAGAAAGAGATAATAAAGGAAAGGACAACAGTAAGTTTGTTTTTTTCATAGTATAATTTTTTTCATTTATATCATAGTACCATAGGTAGTATGCTGCTATTATCCATAATGGCAGCTCAGAAATCAAAACTGTGACTTGCCTAAACTGAAATAGTGAAGTTTTGCTGATTCAGGTCATCTGGGTTCAAGCTTATATTCAGGCAAATCATGATGGAAATATTCCCCCGTTGTTTGTGTTTTTTAAATTAGTAATTTTAAAATGCATCAGATTCTCAAATATGAGCTAGAGGCAAATGAAATTGGAATGTTACCTACTAATATTTTCCAGGGGGGAAAACTATATATATGTGTGTGTTTAAATTATAAAGAAATCACTGTGTTTTAGCAGGTAGTGCACAATACAAATCAAGATATTCCAGTGGAACAAGAGAAAGAGATGAAACTCCAACCTGCTGAAATCAGTGAACAGAAGGACGTTCTTGACAAAAAAAACATGTCAGCACTCCCCAAAAGAAACCGCTCATTTGCCCCTCAGAATTTTGTCTTTCAACCTCCCAAAGGCTTGACCACCTACAAAGCGAAACCAATGACCCCTTCCAGGGCAAATATGTTCTTATCACCCAATCTTTCCTGGAGCCCCTCGGAAACAACCAAGTAAGGACATCCTACTTCAGACTTTCTTATAAAGTATTTTATGAATCTGTTCAAACTATGTTGATTTTTCCCCTTAATGCTGCTTCAAGTTCAAGCTCAAAAAGGAAGCACTAAGGGAGATAATCCAGACCTTATTCCTGTTGCAATTAGTTTCCTCTTAAAATGCCTCAACTTTACAAGAGAGTGTATGAATTGATTGCTTCTGGCTATTTATGGTGGTTTTCTATTGAAAGCTCTCTGATATATGAGGTCCCTTTCAAAGGGAGATACCAAATCTAAACAGTATTGATCTCTCAGATATTTAAGATAATTTTGGGAGTATACCTGTAATTAAGCTATGCACTCTGCTACAAGGAGAAAACTTTGAATTCAAGTAGGCATACAAAAATAGGACCATAACGTTGATTTCATTATGTGTCATTAAGTTGTTTTCAATACCATCAACCACATAAATATGCTTTTTCCATGATGATCTATTTCTAACCTGTTCTTTCAATTTTCCCAACAGTCCCCCACTCCCACCCCAGATCACCCTAGTATCTGAATCCACCCATCTTCTGCTGGGTTTCCTCTTTCTTTATACCTTTCCCAACATTAGAGCCTTTCATGTACATACATGTCAAATGGCATTATTACGATGTGTAGGTAATTCACAGTCTAAAACTGGTAGAAATCTACAATTAAGACGCTGTCTAAGAGTATAGGCAATTCCAAGTAGATTAGGGGTTTGGGGTGTGTATTCTTTGTTCCAAGTCTGATAAACTCCATATTTCCAGATATTGTGGAAGTTTTTTAGGTATTGCTCTGAGCACTACAATCACATTTCTTTCCATACATGTTCAGTTTTGATCTGCAACTTCCAGTGCTGTTTTTATCGTTGTTGTTGTTATTATTATTATTATTAGTGAAGCATACAAAGAAGAAACACAAGATTATGATCCGCAGTTGTCCCCTAACCCAGAAGTCACAGAGGAAACCACTGAAAGATACCAACATGCCCTGGATTTATTGGGAGAAATTAACGGAGGTATATAAGAAAACATCTATACTTTTTACTAAGAGACAAAAACTTTAAAAGGGGATGAGAAGTCCCATTGTGGGTGCCCATTTGCCTTTAGGCTAGATGCCTTTTCCTCTACCTCAGTCTTTTATTTGTAGTGCTGACATACAGTAGCTATCAGGCAGGGGTGTGCTACACTTCAGTGAAGCTGAAAAAAGTGCTTTGGAAAGGGTGCAGCTGAACAGTGATCTGTTGGCACCTCCTTAATCAAGTTGCCTTGTTCTCTGGACTCTTCCAGGAAAATGTTCTTGATTTTAGTTCTGATAAGCATACTCACGCTCAGTCCAAAGCACCTTGTCGGCATATCCTTAGCTTAGACCCTGCAGCAATGCATGAAGGATGGAGATTTTGCTTTTATTCAAGCCCATTGATATTTTGAGGGATCTCTGGACGGGATGATGGAGAGGAGGAGGATGCAGTATGATTGAGGGTGCATCAGCCATGTGACATTATTTAAAGTGCCATTGGTGGAGAGCAACCTTTCTGTTTGAAGCCTATTTAGACTTAATCATTGTATTTATTTTAAACTATGAGAATATTAAAATTTGGCAATTAGATAAGACAGGTTCCAGGACCAGCAAGCAAAGCAAAACAAAACCAAAGACCATAATCAGACTTGGGGTAACAAGCTACTCTTCATCCTTTTTCCTTTTATTACTGGAGGAAAAAAAAGGAAGGCAAAAATGCAGCTTTTGGTCATTGCAACTTTAAACATGCAAAATACTGCTTCTAATATGGTGGTTTAAATATAATTAATAATTACTGAAAAAGCAACTACAGTTTGTTTAGCTGCAGATTATATTCTTCCTATATTTAAAACAGATTCTATACTTTTTCTGTCTAAAATCATTTTTTTTTTAGAACGGGTGCCTAGTGAGATGAGGGATAATATTGCGTTCGAAGGTGAGAGCAGTGTGCAGCAACCAGATCTACTAGCAACTGAAATATCAGAGCCAACAACAAAGCTGCATGATGTATCCTATTTCAGGTTTGTAGATAAGATCAAAGGGATCTACATTAATAAACTGCCTGGGTAATAAGAATGCTTGTTAAAATATCTTCAAAGAGAAGATAATACCTTTGTATTAAAGTAAACAACAGATTTGCTATCCGTGGATACTGTGGAATAGAAATGGTGCCCAATCCATTTTACCTGCTTTAGGGATACATTTACCTGTTGTAATTGATTGGAGTTTAAAATTAGATTGTATGCGCTATTGTGTGCCACAGACTATACCTTTCCAAGCAAGCCTATTTCTGAAAATTATATACCAGTCCCACAATAGCATCTATGTCAGGGGTATCAAACTCACGCCGTCATGGCAGTGTCACGTGACGTATCGGGACTCTGTTCTCCTTTGCTAAACTGGGCATGGGCATGGCCAGCGCATAATGCATCCAGCCCATGAGCCAGGAATTTGACATCCCTGATCTAAGTAGAAGGTGACAGAATGGTAGGAATGGCATTTTCCTTACTATCTATTCTCTCCCTTGAATGAAAAGCAATGAAGTAAAATGGCTAGTGAATCCTATCTAGCCTAGAAACCATTCTTGTTATTGAAACCATAATTCACAGGCTGCTACTATAGGCACCGATGCTCTGAATAGCAACCTCAACCCTAATTATTGAAAAAAAAAATATTACATGTATGAAGGTGAATCAGCACATTCTGCCAATTCTTGTTTACAGCAGGGTGTGAATAGGAAAAGAAGCAAAAGTTGAATACAATTGTCAGATCAAAGAATTGTAACATAGAAGTATTCTACGTATTATGTGTTGCTTTTTTACTTAAATTAATATTTTTTAATTGCTGTTATTGGTTTTGAAGCACTATAACCTTATATATTAGTGCCTTTGAATATCTTATGCAGTGGTGGTATTCAATTTTTTTACTACTGGTTCTATGGGTGTGGTGTGTAGCTTGGTGGGTGTGGCTTGGTGAGTGTGGTAGGGGAAATCTCCATTTTCTCCCTACTCCAGGGGAAGGATACTGCAAAATCCCATCCCATTCCCTCTCCACCTGCTTTCCAGCTCCATTCTCCTGTGCAGGGCAACCAAAGAAGACCCAGCCAATCAGCTGGGATTCGGGAGGCAGAGAATAGATGGGGGCGGGGCCAGTCAGAGGTGGTATTTGCCGGTTCTCCAAACTACTCAAAATTTCCACTATCGGTTCTCCAGAAGTATTCAGAACCTGCTGAATACCACCTCTGATCTTATGGGTAAAAATGGGTCATTAATTGAAATAATAAGAAATTGTCTGAATGTGCTTTTGTTTCGTTTTTATTTTAAAAGAAACATTCTTCAATCTCAGAGAGAGAGACTGACATCATTTTGTCTTGAATGGGATAAAACTGTTGAAACTGATATTCCAGAGGAGGGTAAGAGAGAAAACACAAAAAGTATGTGTGAAATTATTGTCAAAAATAAACTGCTTGAGTTTTAACTGTGACTCTGGTAAGCCTATATCTTTATAGATAGGTTTTGATTAGTGTGGTTCGTGAATTCTACAAAATAATTGCATTATTCAAATTCAGAGCCTTCGAAGTGATATTTCTATGGAAAATATAGTAATTGGTTCCGGTACGATGCGGAAAAAATGTAGACATAACTTTTGTAAGTATATTAATCACGTAAGGGATAGACATAATTTACTTATTTAAATTTATGGTTAACCAAATCATAAAAAGCAAAATTATATATGTATATGTATGTATATGTAGGCCTAGGTGTGTACGCGTCTTTTCCCATGTAAGATTAAGAGTATCTTGGCAACATTTCGGTGAGGTCCCACTCTCCATCCTCAGGCTGGTGCTTTCGGCTTTGTGCCAGTGCAAGCAGTGTGTGATCGGAGCTGCCGTCTCTCTATAAATACTGGTGGTGGAGGCTGGTGTGCTTTTTGAGTTGATGGAGTTGATGTTGGTATAATGGGCTGT
>NW_020769318.1:10961466-10981274 GCF_900518735.1 Pseudonaja textilis
ATCGAAACGTTGCCTAGATACTTCGAATCTTACGCGGGAGAAAACCCGAACAACCAAAGATCCACATATAAATACCCGCGAGAACCTCAGAAAACATATATATATATATATATATATATATATATATAAATATCTAAGAATCATTTCTAAAGGCTAACTTACACTGACTAAAACATATTTAGCAGGGTAGACTGAACTGCTTTTTCGTTAAATCTTCATAGATATGCTGGTAGAGTGAGTTTTCATGGTTTAATCAATGTTAGGGCCTGCATTCATAATTTTTTGCTTCACAATTTCTACAGTGTGATATAGTGTGAACAAATCTTCAGATTTGTTGAGAGTGAACTTCTTCACTTGCATATTAACTGTTTTCCTCTGGGGGATTTTTCCTGTTCTGCATTTTGCACAAAGATTAGCAGCATCTAAAAATGCAGCTCTGTATGCACTAGTCTCAATTGCACACCTGCTAGCTTTGCATTAACTGAATTTCGGGCCATAGTAAATATGACTTAGAATCAATTTACAATATGCATTAACTTGAATATCACATTCAAACCTACATGAATTGAAGTCTACCTCTATATAACAGTAGTTTTAATTTATATACTGTTTATCCAACAAAATACCACTTTTTTCAGCAAAAGATCTTGTCCGTACAACCATTGGGCAAACCAGATTGTTGATGGCGGAGAGATTCAAACAGTTTGAAGGGCTGATAGATAATTGTGAATTCAGACGTGGAGAGAAAGAGACAACCTACACAGATCTGGATGGATTCTGGGATATGGTAAACTTTCAGGTAAGATTTTTTTTTTTTTTTACTGTTAAACCTCTGTTTGCATTCAGCTGACTCTTTGTCTTCTTACTTTTACTTAATGGCCAGACCTTTGTTTAGTCAATAGTAAACCAATCCTAATTTGATAATTCAGATTCTGCAGTTGATTATAAAGAAGAAATTACAAGAAATATCCCAAACTGGGGAAAATGAAACTTGTAGAAAATACACCACAAGGAAATATCACTTTTCAGCTTGAACATGCATGTCCCTTGGCTGCTGAGAGCATACTAATTTTCACACACAAAACTCAAGCTTGTTTTTGTCCATCATGTCAACTTGAAACTCGCATCTTAGAATAAAATTTAGAGTTCTCCAGCATGTACCAAATTGGGCAATCCATATTAAATTCTTGTTCACCCAAAGCAGCAGGATACAAAGCAATGTTGCAAGACATTCTTAAGAAATGACTAACAGTGTCTTGTTTTTGATTTCTTGGTGAAGCTATTTCTTAAGAAAATAAGGAAGCTTACTATGCTTCTTAACACTTTGTTTTTTTAATGTAAAGATTTTTTTTCTTTTTTTTTCTTTCTTTTTTTTTGGTAACCTGGTTTGCTTTAATTTTGTTCAACCTTTCTCTTCCTCAAATAGGTAGAAGACATAAATAAAAAATTTGAGAACTTGAATAAACTTGAAGTGAATGGGTGGCAAATGGTGGATGATCCTCAGACCCACAAACCTGCCAAGGTATGAGAGTCTTTGCTGGTTCAGCTTTTAGGGGGTGATTTTTGCTTGGCACTTAATTACTGAGACTATTTCTGAAAGGCAACTTTGTTGAGTGATACCGGCAACTGCACAATAAAGGTACAATTAATTTTCTCATGGACCAGAATTTTACTAAACTTAGCTACCTGTTCATCTTCTGGGAACTATAACTCCTATAACGAAGTCTGAGAACCAGAGATGCACAGCAATTCACATTTTAAAAATGGGAAATGTGATTTGAAAGGGCATAGGCAGGTTCACTACATCGGTCAGGTTTTTTTTTCTTTTTATGACTCCTGCCTTTTCCAGAATTGGCATGGTGTCTGTGGAGTCCCAGACATTAAAGTAGTGGCGCTTCCTTAATGTAGATCCATACTGTCCTGAGACTGCCAGCACTGTTTGAACTCAGAAAGGCACAGCTTATTTAAGGAGGTGACATCTGCAGTAAACAAACCCATGCCTATCTTTACTGAGTATATGTGAGTGAAATAATCAAATATTGCTTTCCTGCCTCCTTTGCCTCTTATTTTAATGTTTCTTCAGTATTGAATTCTTTGGAGTGGAAATGTATCTTACTGTATTTTATAAAACTTCGCACATCTTGATGGCTAATTAATTGCATTGCCACCCATATTCAGGCTGACCCTTAAGTGCAGTAAAGCATCCCTTTTTCAACTTTCCTTTTTGGTACCCACTTTTACTTCCTGGCTTTTGGTCTGCTCCAGGTTTTCTTTTTAATGCAATCTTGCTCCCTTCATTCATTTTGCTGTAAGCGCCAAAAGTTTGCTTCTTGTAAAAAATAGGAACATTGATGTTTGGGATTTTGATCAAAGCTTCTAAGATCTGACTTGTAATTTATATTTCCAGTGAATTTTAAAGTGTTTTGAAGGTAAAATAGACCTATGGCTGATCTTTTAGTTGCTTGCCTTGACGTTCCTGACTTTTGCTAGCTGCTGAGAATAGCTTGACAGTTAGTGAAATCTGATAGGGAGCTGAATAATTCAATATTCAGTGCTGAATATATCAGTATTATAGTCAGTTTGAGACGGATGACCTTTAAATGTTTCCTAGAAATGAAGCCATCTCATATCATAGTTTATCATTAAAGAGTTTAGTACTGGACATATTTGTAAGTCAGAAAGTAGAGTTTGGCTAAATATACTGTGACAAGCAGTTCCAACTTTGGAATTGTAATAAGTGTTTATTTTGAAAAAAAAACTGCTTTTTTCTAATTATTTACTTTTATTCCTATAAATAAATCATTCTCCAGTAGTTGCCTGAATAGTCAGGAGAGGGGTTGGCAGAGGGGTTGTCCTGTTGGAGGTATATCTTAACTTTCATATATTGCAGTTCTGAGTCAGAACTCAGCCTCTGCCAACCCTAAGTAAAAGTAATCCTTTTATTTCCTACCTGAAATACTGTCTTTGGTGAGATATCCCTCGGGAGAGACAAATCTTTTGGACATGGCCAAGACTATCAGGAAGCTCTCACATTTTGTTGAGGCTTTAAACAGGATCCATTGGACCAGATCTCCAACCTAAAAATTACTTTTCCCCAATGTATTACAGTGCCAGTTCTGAAGAAGGCAAAATGAAAATGTATTGGTAAATTACAAGAACACACACACACACACACACACCCTTCTAACCCTGCTGGAGGAGGTGATTGGACTAGAATAGATATCTCATTATCTTTCTCCTTCCCTCCCATTTCTTTTTCTTTCTGTCCCTTCCTTCCATTCCCCCTCTTTCTTTGTCCCTTTTTCTTTCTTTCTCTTCTCTTTATTTTCTCTCTCTCTTTCCCTCTCTCAGGCTCATCCCTTTCGATCAGGGGTCACCAAACTTTTGGATCTCAGGGACCACCAAACTCATAATTTCAAATCCCGGAGACCACTAATACGAATTTTGACTGACGGTGGCTTTCTGGTGTTGGTGGGGGAGAGAGAGAGAGAGAGATCTGATCCAACCTCTCTCTCTCCCTCTCTCACACACACACAGGCAGGGGTGGGATTTAGACCCCTGATCTAAAGCTGTCAAAACTCCAAAAACTGGTCAAGTAGCTCTGGGGAGGCCAGTCATAAATTAGAACACTTGCTAAATAACCAGTCATTAAGTGAGGACCACTTGTATTTGGTTTGCCAGTCACCTGGTCATGCCCACCCAGTCACGTGACCAGCAAGCCACGCCTACCCAGTCATGACCAGCAAGCCACACCCTCCAATTAGGCCACACCCACAGAAAATTGAATCCCACCCCTCAGTGGGGGCGGGGGGGCACCGGGGATGAGTTTGTAGTGCCAAGGGGCCAGTGGACCGAAAAAGTTTGGGAACCACTGCCCTATACCAGTGTTTCTCTATGTTGGCAACTTGAAGATTTTGGTTGAATAAGGAATTCTGGGAGTTGAAGTCCACACATCTTCAAGTTGCCAAGATTAGGGAAACTGCCCTATATTCTGTACTCAAAATTGTACTCTGATGTCTAAGATGTCATTGAATCTATCGCTCCCTCTCTGATGGAGTGAAGGAGCTGTGTCTGCATGATATAGGCAGGATCTCTAGAGAGGTCTGGTGTTTTCCCGAAAGCCGTCACTCTGCTAAACAAATAATTCCTTCAACACTGTTCAACTATTACAAAGTCTGTACTACTATTACTGTTAAACTTCTCGTCACTCCTTATCACTCATCTCCTCCCACTTGTGACTGTATGACTGTAACTTTGTCGCTTGTATCCTTATGATTTATATTGACTGTTTCCTAGTATGATTTGATTGCTTATTGTACCCTATGACTATCATTAAGTGTCATATCTTATGATCCTTGATGAATGTATCTTTCTTTTATGTATACTGAGAGTATTTGCACCAAGACAAGTTCCTTGTGTGTCCAATCACACTTGGCCAATAAAGAATTCTATTCCTTGTGCCCTGAATTTTTGAAGGCTGGTGATAATCAGCTTTGCCAAGATGTCTTTTGATTTCCAGAAAAAGCCCACCCTTCGAAGGACAGCCAAAGCAGCAGGGGGGTCTGCCGAAAGGAGAGCAGCCAAAAAACGCTTTGCAGCTGTAAAAGCAGCCATGAAGAACAAGACAAAAGAAATGTTGGCAGCAGAGGCTTCAGGCGAAGTAATACCAAAAGAAGCAGAACGGATATTTGATGGAGGGTTTTTCCGAATTGAGTCTCCTGCCAAATCCTTTCCAGGTCAGTCCAGATCACTGCCTTTGTGCGAGAACATATGTATTATGGTGATAGTTATTGCAGTAGCTACATCTTGCTGACTCCGCAAGAGTTCCTGGTAGTTTGCAACATATCCACAGCACCATCAAACTTCAAAACAATCCATTTTGCTTCACTGTTCTGTAGCCTTAAAGATTAAAAGCTTTCTGTTTCAGTTTTCCTTAAAAACATTAAGGAAGATACCATCCAGGGTAAATTATTCCATAAAAAAATAAATACTCCATAAGAAATATCACTTCCAGGGTTCACCTTCCCTGAAACTCACATGGAGTGGGGAATCTTTAGCACCTCCACTTAGTACACACAGTATATATTGGATAAATTGGTTTCAGTTGGAGGAAGCAGCTAGGTGGCCAGAAGGAGGGGACAGATAACAACATTTGGATTGTATTCAAAATCTCATCGACAAGCGCTGCCACAATAATACTGTTATATGATGATGGTGGTTCTCATCCAGCAATATGTAGCCTGCTACATTTTATATAATTTGTAGCTTCCAAGTAATCTTCAAAGACAACCTCCCGAATACATAAAATTTATATCATTTTTTGATATTTTGTTTTATATTATTTTGGTTACCCACTTCAAGGCCTTGGGCATGGATGAAGTATTCTACCTCCTAGGTGATGGGAACCAATGGGTCTTCAGACACCCACATCCAGAAAGTAGTGTGCCTAAGAGCAGTTGGTAGCTAATTACAGTAGTCCTCAACTTACAACCATTCATTTAGTGACTGGAGTTAGAATGGGACTGAAAAAAGTGATTTATGGCCGTTTTCCACACAATTGTTGCAGCAAACCCCTCCCCTGTGGTCATGTGAGCAAAATTCAGCTACTTGGCAACTGGCATGTATGTATGACTGTTGCAGTGTCTCAGGATCATGTGATCACCTTTTGCAACCTTCTGAGAAGCAAAGTCAATGGGGAAGTTAATAACTGTGTTACTAGCTTAACCACTGCAGTATTTCACTTAACAACTGTGGCAGGAAAGGTTGGCAAAATGGGGCAAAACTCAGTAATGGAAATTTTGGGCTCAGTTTTGGTCATAAGTTGAGGACTACCTTATCAAAGTTAAAATAAGGAATTTAAAGCAGGAACAAGATTGCTTTATTTCAAAACAGTTTCTCCTGTAGCTGCCCACTCCTCCTTTTGATTTTTCATTGTATGTTCTTGGTTTAAAGGAACATCATCCAAGTCCACGTACATTGTAAATACTTTTCTAACGTCAGTACACAGAACATTTGAGAAACAGTTCTAAACTGTTGAAGCTGAGTTTTCCTGAAAGAGGGAAGCCTACAACAGAAGCTTTTCATTGAAAAGCTCCCACTCCATGAATACTGGCAGCTCTTCTGCAGTGGAGGCAAGAAAAGCCTCCAGCACACAAGTCAAAATCCCAATGTGGTATTTTGGCCCTTGTGTTCAGGCTATGTCTGGCTACACGAAGGTTTAAATCACCATTCAGCCACAAAGCTGATTTGGGTAAGTCAGTTTAATCTATCACAAAGTTGTGAGGGGACAGCTGGAGAATGCCTTACTATTGGTCAAATAGTCCGTTAAAATGTTTCAGATTGCCTTAATGCCAGGGTCTTCAACTTGGCAAGTTTAAGACCTGTGGACTTCAACCCACAGAATTCCTGAGCTAACATGACTGGAGGAGGAATTCTGGGAGTTGAAGTCCACAAATCTTAAAGCTGCCAAGTTTGAAGACCCCTGTCTTAATAGCACATACAATGTGAGAAAAGGTTTGAGGATGACTTAATCCTGTGTGTGTGCGTACACACACAGATTCATGTACAACATTCATACTTCAAGCATTCAGCATCCTTTTCCCCCATATTTTTTGCAGATGTGGGGCCCAGAATCCAAAAATTATCACATATAACATATTAATATAATACAATATTCAGTTGCTCACTCATCTATTGCCTACAGGTCGGACTCCTAAATCAACTGGCAGGATTTCCCAGTGGAGGACCCCAAGGTCTGCCAATAAGGCTTTGCTTCAGAATTGTGCAGAGATCTGTGTTTTAAAGCAAGACACATCAAGTACGTCCAAAGCCATTCCTCCTATTCCAGATCCTAAAGCATTTTCAGATTCTGCTGGAACCAACCACCTTGACTCTGCATCTGAACAAAGGTATTCAGCTAAACTGCCCCTTTGCTTTGGCCGGTGCAGGAATAACAACCCTTTTGGGGAGATCCAGAAGAGTCTAATAGCATAATAATAACTTTTGGGTTGCATGAAAGTCATTGGGTTTTTCACAGCAAAAAAATTCCTTAAGCATTCAATATACAGCCATTCTTCCCTAAGGTGTTTTGCCTTTAGATGAGCTCCATTTCAATTTCACACCACAAGCATGCTCGGGCTTTTGAGCACAAATGGTTTTGTCTTCTTTCAAGCTATAAACGTCTTTCTGCATCTTAGCACTCCAAACTAAATTCTTAATTCCACTGTCCATTAAAAAATATAGTGTAGATTTAAGCTGTCCTGAAACAGTGACTATAATTTTTCTGCTGACTATATCTAACTGATAGTTTTTAAATCCTCTTGTTTCAGATGTGTAATCCTTCCAGCAATTATGTTAAACCTAATTTTTATTAATCATATAGCTGGTATTTCCATGGTTTATCAGGTGGTGAGAGTGCATTCATTCTTACAAATGTGCTGCGAGAAATTGCTATTCATGTTAGAAGAACTGTTAATGATATCTTTGTTTTAATTCACACTCTAAACTTCAGTTTTGTCATTGTTCTTCCAATACCTTGAAGCGAGGAAGTTTGATAGGTGTTTGTAAATCAGTTCAAACTCAAATGGATATGGGGCTATTCATGCTCATTATAACATAATATACAATCCTCTGAATGCCAGGAGCTGGGGCACATGAATGGGAATGTACTGCTATTATCATAATAGCAATAGCACTTAGACTTATATACCGCTTTATAGTGTTTTACAGCCCTTTCTAAGCGGTTTACAGTATCAGCATATTGTCCCCAACAGTCTGGATCCTCATTTTACCAACTCCGGGAGGATGGAAAGCTGAGTCAACCTTGAGCTGCTTAGAATCAAACTCCTGGAGCGAGCCAGTGGGACTCGAATTGCCAAACTGACAAGTAATCCTACCTGTAGGCTACCCATTGATCTCTGGTGGGCACAATGAGAAATAGAATGCTTGACTAATTAGAGAACATAATTGTTTTTATGCTACGATGTTTCTATGCATCATATTAATGTATGCAAGTTGAGAATTTGCAAGTTGAAAATGTTTTAGTAACTGGGAGATAATACAGTTTCACCTCTGTACCTCTGTGTTTTTGTTTATTTTCTCCAGTGGCATTCAAGCAACAGAGGAACTGTGTGTTAGAACAGACATAGTGGGAATAGCAACTGTAAGTATGCCTTTTTTAGCATGTCTTTCTTTCATATCAGGATGTCACAAAGCTGTTTTCTGTTGGTTCAGAAATTGGAAATGCAGAATTTGCTGGCAGTGGAAACGTGTCGATTCCATTAGGCAGACCCAGAAAATCAACTCCACATGAAGACCAAAATTATTTTCATTGAGATTGGTTATAAAAATCTTACAAGTCAATGATTGTGCTGCTGCCCTTCCTCCTGCTTTTTATATTCCAGTGGATCAGGGAGATGTCTATCTGAACCACTTCTAAATATTAACTTCTCAGGAAAATTTTTAGCTCTTTTTGCTTTCTTAACAGTTCTTGCGCATTTCTGTCAAAAGTTATCTTGCTTATTGTGTAGAGAAGTAACACCTTAGAAGTGGTGGCTGTCTTGTTTTTTTTTTCATATAAAGGGGTGGGTGTGATGAAATACTATGAAAGGAAAGTGAAACTGAACTATCTTTTTTTAAAAAAAAAGAAATCTTGGTTGAATCACTGAACTGAATGAAAATGAAAAGGGTCAGTATATGCCCTTGCAAAAGTGCCAGTCATTGGTTTAAAAAGATCTTCCATGTCATTTTTGTGTATTCTAAAACAGGTCCCCAACCCCCGGGCCACGCCCCACTACCAGCCCTTAAGCAGTTTGGAATCGGGCCGCAGAAGTGGCAGGCGAGCGAGTGCACATCCGCACTGGGCGAATAGCGGGTGCATGTGCCCAACCGCTTGTGCAAATAGAGCTGCATGTGTGCTTGCCTGCCACTCGCACAGGAACCTTCCCCCCCCCCCTTTGCTGGTCTACAAAGCTAGAAAGGTTGGGGAAATCTGTTCTAAAGAATAATATATCTTCAAGATCCTTGAACTTTATCTTTGCTTCTGAATCCAGGATACAGAAGCAACCAACTGTGACAGGAGCTCATCCTCAAGTGACATGAATGTTTGCCAATTTAAAGAAGCTTCAGAAATTGGAGATGAGATGAAGCAGACCACAAGAGATGAGGTCAAACAGGGTTTTCTTTGCCCCACAGAGAATTCTCAGGTTGCAGAAACTTGTGATCAAGATCAAGTACTGCATACTCCAGAACGTAAGTAAAATTGTTGTGGATTTTCTCATGACAACGGGTACAAAGTCATTTGAAATGAGATAGTCAGCCGATAAATTAACAAGGAAAGAAATTCTTTGGCTGAATTTATAATCTGAGATCTTGTAAGAATTATTTGGGAATCCAATTTTCAGAACTATCTGCATATTTTGTCACAGATGTCTAAGATATTTTGCTGTAAGCTGCCGATAAAAGCTGCTGGCTGCAATTTGGGCATGCCTTTATACAAGTATGTCCTCACTGTCATCAGTATAGAAACCTTTTACATTATAAATAATAACAATGTGTTAGGGATATATAAAATGAAAGCAGTACTAAATAGTCCATTCAGAATATTGTTTGCATAAGTATATTTATTTCAATTCAAAGCTTCCAGATAATATAATTAGTATCTATGCGTAACTTCATATGCATTTAAAATACTTCTCTGAAAATGAGATTTTATTTTCCAGGTTTGTCCTGTGATGATGGAATATATGATCTCCAGGTATGCTTGCTTGAAGTCAATTGATGCAGCATTAAATATTACTTAAACTGTTCAGAATTATGTTTTGTAAATAATGCATCATTAAATAAACCTGTGTTGTTATTTAATGATGCATTACTTCCATGGTAATTTTGTGATGCAAACCTCTATAGGGATAAGGGCTCATAGATACAATATACTGTATATGAGGAAGTATCCATGTAGGTAGAAACTTTTCATTGTCAAAATTCCAGCTCATATAGAAGACTCTTTGTGTGACAGTTTTAATATACATAGATTCATATGATACGTACAACTTTTGTGGGGTAGGCTGTGTCACATGCATGACACCAAAGGCAAAATTTCGAGGGTAGCCTTTATTCTGGTTACCTATTGACTTCACAATAAAAAATGCCAAAGATTAGTTTAGGTTAAATATATCTGTTTTTATTGTAACAATTATGATGCATAACCAGAATTTACCTGCTCCGAAACTAATTGCTTACTAAAGATGATTTATAGTGCACCTAAACAGAGCACAACATTTTTCTTAATAGGAAAGTGTCTAGCTAGTCTTATCTAGCTTTATCCTTCCTTACAGTGGCATCAATTTATTGCCTGTGCATATGAAATATGACAGTTTCATCACCAAAAAAGGCTGGGAAAAGGGAGCACAAAAATTTAGTTGGAATGAAATAGAGCAACAATTCTTATACAGTTTTCCCTCATTTGATATCCTTCATCTATCTTGAATTACAGCTCTCAGTATCTTCAAATAACATGGCTATGAGCACACTTGGGACAAAACCGTATTAGAATCATGATACAGATTCCACCATGGCATATTCGTTAGGAAGCAGTACACGAGTAAAAAAAACAAAAACCTCACTGCTTTGTCAATTTAAGATTGGACATGAGTGCATAGATTCACATATCTGTCCAATGGAACTCAGATTGGAATATTTTTTTTACATCTGACAGTCTATTTACGGCACAGCTTGTTAGGCTGGTTTGGGGGGCTTTTAGTAATGTTCCATGCACGAGCACTATAAAGAAACGTTTATATTTTTTTTTCTGAAATTGTAATGGGGGGGGGGTGCTCTTAAATTGCCTTAAAAATGGCAGCAAATATTTCTATCTGAAAGCTCAACCATAAGCTAACTGCTTGATTGGATTTGGAAAGACTTAAATGTATTTCTTCTTCCCACAGCCAAATCTGGATGTCAGCCTTTTCTTCACTCCTCTGAGAAATAAGGCTGAAATATGTATTTCAGCTGATTCATGCAGCAACCTTATTGTATTCTCTCCTTTTCCAGACAAGGAGAAATAAGCTACATTTTAAAAGTCTGATGTGTGCATTTAATTAATAAGTGCAAAAACAGCATCCATTTTCTTTTTCTTCATAAGTTTGTTCTGTTATTAAGCTGACCTTGCCATTTAAAAAGTATACCACTTCTGCTGGAGAAGACACCTATGGAGAATATGAATGTTCTGTGGTCTGT
The DNA here is from genome assembly GCF_900518735.1 of Pseudonaja textilis. Next base: position 10,972,702 of record NW_020769318.1, read on the forward strand.
ATCTCTTGAATCTTTAATGCAACAGCACTTGAGGAAAATTCTTCTGAATTGGCTTAACTTGGCTTGACCAGTTAAAATATTTTGGAACTGAGACATCAATAGTAAATTGTTGCTTGTCATTAAGTGCAATGAGTGGGAGAGAGGGGGAAAAAAGTATTTTACAGTATTTGTCTGTTGCATTTTAAATATCTATTTTCCTAATCAAATATGCACTTCAGTGTATAAACAAAATTATTAAAGTTCTGTAAACTAGATTAATCTCTTACGTGGTGATCTGTATCTGCCTTTTATTTTGATTTTACAGTATTATTTCTTAAACCATTTCTACCTAGATGTATTTATTTTTAAGTCAAACTAATTAAAATTAATGTAAATAATTGTTTTAAATCAAGTTCTCCACTAATATTATTTCTAAAACAGTTATGTAGATCTGATCACTGAATCATAATTGAGTAATTGGCCAATTCACACATTAAACTAAGTCATGATTACAGGGAGTCCTTGATTTACATTCACAATTGAGATTGGAATTTCCATTGCCTAAGTGACAGCAGTCACTACAGTTCCAGTTGCTATTAACTGAATCCCACAGTCTTAGGTAAGGCAACTTCCTATTGGCTTCCCACAACCAAAGTTGGTCGGGAAGCTGACGGGAAGTTCCAGGTCCCAGATAAGTGGCTACTGCCAGGTAGGGGAGGGAGTGAGGGGATGTAAAGGAGAATCCATGGGAGGTGTGGTTAAAGGACTATGTGCGAGAGGCACTACGTGGGTGGAGAAGAGCTTGCAGGAGCGCATATGAGGCATCACACAAGTTGGTGAAAGTGGACAAGAGGTGCAATGTTGGTCAGGGAGGGTGACTGAAGGGTGCCATGAGAGTTCCAAGGTCTGCAACTAGCGAATGTAGGACAAGCATGGAGGGGCTGGGGAATGGGGGCAGGTGGGGGAGGTTTATCCAAGCAACTTGTGATCTTCTCTGCCAGCTTCCCTACTTTTCTTTCTGAGAAAGCCAGGAGGGAAGGTTGCAAATGGCAATCGTATGATCATGGGGTGCTTGGCAACAAGTGGGAAGGGTGAATGGGTTGCCTAGTACCCAGATCATGATCACGTGGCCACAGGGATTCTGGGACAGCCATAATTCCAAGGACCAGTTGAACCACCATTCATCATCATCATAAAAATGTCACTGAACAAATGGTAAATTTGGTGAACCGGACATCTATCATCTATAAACCTTGATCGACCAACCACTGACTAGCTATTTTCACACCACACACTAAGCCTGAAGCGATCCATAATTTAATGCAATTGTGAATCAAGCCAATGTATCTTTCCGATATGAGTAGCAGCAATTCAAAAGATTGAGGCATGTGCTCTTGATAACTTTCTTGTAGATTGGTGAATGCACTTAATACTTTTAGCATCAGAACAGGTGTTCCCTGTACTCTTAAGTCGTGTTTTTCAATCTCAGCAACTTTTAAGATGTGAACTTAAATTCCCAGAATTCTCTAGCCAGCAAGCTTCTAAGAGTTGAAGTACATACTGAATGTCTTAAAGTTGTCAATTTTGGGAAGCACTGTTCTAAGTACTTCTTCATTACCAGTTATTGCAGTCCTTCTATATGGCTAAAAAAGATAAAAAGTCACAGCAAAAACATGCATGCACACACACACACATATATATATATATATATATATATATAAAATTCTGTAGGAAGAATGTCACTGAAACAAGCCAAATCTTGGAAGGCTTGAAAAATAAAGCTAAGAATTTGGAATGCTAAATGACACACTGCAGAAAGAAATCAGAATTTATTACTATGTATTCATACAGGTAGTCCTTGACTCATGACCGGTCACTTAACAATCATTCAAAGTTACAACAGTTTCCCCCAAAGCTACTTATAACCCAAAATTACAGTGGCCACATACACATGCCCTACACTCACATGATTGCATTGTGGGCACTAAAGACAACTGGCTCACCTTTACAGCTATTTGCAGTGTTCCATGGTAATGTCATTTTTTTTTTTGACACTGTCCAACATTTACTCCTGGTTTCCAGTAAAAAATACCCATTGGGTAAAATTGATTCGCTTTACAACCATGGTAAAGAAGGCTGAAAAAAATCAGGTCCAGTCACATGATGCCTAAATTTACGATTGCAATAGCTTACAACTCTAATTCTGACTAAAACTATCTGTTTCCAAGACTTGTATCTTTAAGAGTTTTATTAGTCACTACCCAATATAGTCTATTTAATATATTAGAAAACACCAACAACAACCACTTTTACAGGGATATTGAGCACTAGGGCTGCAATGGGCCAAAGGCTTGGCTTAGATCATGAAAGGCATGACACTGGTGAGGGTGACATCACCAGAAACAGACAGCTTGGTGATCTGATTCAGTTCTTTAACACGGTGTTTGTACTGCATGAGATGAGCGTCATCAACAGCTACTTTCAGGTGATCTGCTTCACAGAGAATCTGAATCTGTAAAAGGACAAATTGCCAAAAAGTCATAACTAAGAAGTACAGAAATACCATGAATTCATGCAACCTGAATCTTGCTTTTTTGCACTGGGCACAATGGATTTGCAGAGCTACCATCTTGTGCTTGTCATGCTTACATAAAAAAGCACCACAAATATTGCATGAAACCAGGAAATGTGTTGGGGAAAGTGCCCCCTCCCAGCATCAAGAGAGCAATGCATCACAGGTTTTGGGGCAAGTGTTTGTTTTAAAAAAATACATTCTTCTTTGGATAGCATAAATATTTTAAGCGCACCCCGCCACAAAAAGTTTTTCTGCTTTGTTACAGACTAATGCAACCAGACCATATTGACTAAAGCTTTTGGAACTCAATTCAACTGAGTTGACATAAATGTTCTGTTGCATTCTACTCTCATTTTAAATAGTTTTTACCATTTTCTGGTACTCTTCAAAGAACCTCTATGCTTAGAATAACTTTATCACTTTACACTAATCAGCATACATTAAAATGAAATTTTGTTGCATGGTTGTCTCTGTTGGAGTACACTGGGAATGACAACGGTCTACTTGAAGGAAAATGAGGGTGTCTGTCAGAGGCCATCCCTCTGGGGGCAGGGAGAAGCTTCCTACTCATTGTTTGATGTCATCTGATTTGCCACCCTCCTATCAGAATCAGTTATCCATCCTTCTTTAAGAGCTATGCAGAAACGGCAGCAGGATTAGATGAATTCACAGGGCTCACTTAAAAAGGTTAGTGATTGAGCCTTTTTCTGTGTAATAAATTGAACCATATACTAACTAAATAACTTAAGACTTGTACAATATCCTACTGCATAGATACACACCCAAATTAACAGTAAAGCTTAGCATATTGTTCAAAGGCAATCACTAGGTATTTTTCCGGCTTGTGTTGAATGAACATAATATAAGCAACTCGTTTTCCTTAACTGGAAACCCCTCCAGGGGTACTACAACTCCCAACTCTTAAAATTCCCACTCAGTTTGGGTATTGCTGGGGATTCTGACAGGAGTGGTCTCAAATGTTATGAACACCGGACCCAGAAACTGAATCATAGAAATGGAATCAGGTAAATTAAACTGTCCCTTCAATATTTGCATAAATAATTTCCAGGCAATCAAGTTAATTCTTAGCTATCAAAAGGATAACCGATGCAAAAACTTTACCTTAAAAGATTTGCCAGCTTCAAAAGGAAACCTGGGTGCCGTCCGGTCTTCCGTCCCCCAGACATTTTGAATCTTGCTGTTGCATACAATCACCTTCCTGTTGTCCTCATTGAAGCGAGGATTAAAGTGGAAAGCAATGTCATTGCCTTTCTTCAAATCTACTTGAAATCTGTGAGAAATGAAGACACACAAATTGTTATTCCAATGTTCTATGCCAGAGGTGTCAAACTCAAGGCCGTGGGCCGGATCTGGCCCACAGGATGCTTAAATCCGTCCCACAGAGCCAGCCTGGAAATATCAAACTAGCGGCCCATGGTGTCTGGTGGCAAAAACAGGCCGAAAATGGGCCACAGGGCCCGTTTTCAGCTGGCAAAGTGTTGCAGGAGGCCATGGAAGGTAAAAACAAGGTGCAGGGGGGCCCCGTGTGGACCCCCCACACCCCATTTGGGCTGGCAAGATGCTGGAGGCATCTGTCCCAACCCCTCTACTGCATCCCACAAAGGAGAACTACAATGCTGATGTGGCCGTCAAAGAAATCCAGTTTGATCCCCTGATCTATGCAATGCAAACGACCAGCTATCTGCAAGGCATATAAATCCTTCCATTCTCCACCATCCAGTCAGAGCTGAAGAAGCTTCTTGGATGAGAAGTGAAACATCTTCAAAGAAAACCAGAAAGTCCAGTCACCTCTTGAAAAAGCACCTTTAGGACAACCATGACTTGGATGACTGAGAATCTCCATAGACCAATGTTCTACAGGAAGCTTATAAAACAAAGCTTCTCTATTTATTACATTCATCCAATTAATTATTAACTTGAAACTTGGATCTGCAGTGCGGCACCCCCTGTTGTATCATCGGGCAACTTTATTTTACTATTAAAACTTTAAATGAGAACTTTGTGTCCTGTAAAGCAGAGCACTCCTCACATATAAACTTTATTTCTAATCATACTTTTATATCCATTTTGGTTCCATACGCATTCTTAGAAAGTTAAAATCACAGAGGCTTAATAAAACCAGAAGATAAAGAGGGACAGGTGGGAGTTATAGAAATAATAGTCAATTACAATGTCTCCTATTTATGTCCTGAGTGTTTGAAGCAAGTCAAGAGTTTTCTGGGCAGGTGGACACAATCCCAGACTAAGTACAAGAGGACAGCCACTCCTCAGATATCCTTACAATTAAAGAGGAGGTTACAGGCTGGCACCCTGCTTTGCACCCCACCAGCATGGCATTTAAAATAACAACAGCAACAACAATAAAGAAGGTGAGGTGGGATGGGGTACCAGGAAGGCCCAAAGGAGACATCTTCAGGCATTACATAAGCTCCCCAGCTCCAGCCATAGCAAATAGGTCTAATGTCTTTTGGGCCACAGACCTCACTTGGCCTTGGAGTGACCTGCTAGTGGTATGCTCAGAGTTAAGACAAAGAAGTGGGTGATGCATGACAAGGACTGACTTTCATTTAATTTCAATTTTAATTAAATTAATACAGAGCTGCAAACGGGAGGCGGGGAGACTGCAATGTAAGCCTCCAGCATTCTTTCTGTAGCCTACAGAACCCTCCAAATTGATCGAGTCAAAATGTGCCCCCACTCTCATTGTTAGATTTATATCCTGCTTTTTATCTTAGATCTCAAGGAGATCTCCCTTCCTTTTTACCCCACAATAGCAAGTCTGTGAAAGATCATTCCTAACCCTTGTCCAACACCTTACCCATTATATCCCACTGGCTACACTTTTGGAGAATAGTCTAAGTACATGTAATAAAGGGGAGGGTTTTGGTTATAACCATCATCTCACAACACACAAATCCTAATGAATCCTTGATTTAATTTGGTCCTCCTAATCCCACAAGTAATGGATGCCAAAGGGCAGTCCCTCCCGCAATAAACCCAACTGTTCTTCAAGAAACTGGACCACTATCACCCACCACTCCATCCCCCCTGCCTTATTACCTGTTTGGCCTTGAATTCACTGTCCCAGTCATAGTTATTAACAAGCGAGGCACAAGTCCTGATGGAAGGGGTAGGTCAAACGGGACTTTCTGAAGACAAAAACAGATTACATCAAGTCAAAACAAACCAGTTAACAAAATTAAAGAGCACACAGTCCAACAGGTCTAATACTGTAGCCTGTTTTGACTTTTGGCTTTCTTTTTATTACAAATATATCTCCTCTCATCACAAACCCCTTTCTTGTAAAGGTATTTCTGGACTCCTTTTCCTTATGGCCTCCTCTTGGTCTCAGATAAAGGTTTTCTCCAAATTATTCTGCCTCTAGTTTGTATCTCTGTCCTGTGGTTATGAATCCCAGGAGGGAGTGCATTCCAGAAAAGCAAGAGGCAGCAAAGTTTATGTAGATGACCAGATGGAGCCTGAGGGCAGGGTCAAATTTATCATCAGTCTGGAGTCCCTAATGCCCCTGAAAGAGACCCAAGTCCAGTCCACCCATTGAAGTCTGTTGACTCTTATCTGGTGCCAATTCGCCTAGACAATTAGTAGATCTGACCATTAGTAGATCCATTAGTATAAGTTGCATGGAATAAACTCACTGAGCTTTTGAACACTATCTGGACTCGTGGTTTCTTGCTCCTGACAATTTATGTGGGAAGAAAAGAATTAAGTCATCCCTATAAGTTCTCATAGTGCAAGTAGTTCACTTTGGTTGAGCAAAATTTCTGTCTATGGATGAAGAACAACAAAGGAAACTCCTCAGAAGACCCCAGCATCTTTTTTGGTTTTGGGGGCCTGGCAATCCTGTCACATTCCCTTCTATGTGTTGGGCTTGAGTGTCATTAAATGTATTTACAATAAATCATCACTGATGTTCAATCTGCATCTACTTGACTAGACTTTGGGACCTTCAGTTTGGAGCCAAAAGTTCTTGAAGTGAAATATTTGAACACCCACCAAACATTCAGAGTTTAATTTTGGTCTTACCAATAAGAGTTGCTGTTCCTTTGTTTTAAAAAAAGAGAAATCTTTAATCAAGAACAGAAAAAAAATGCAGATACCCCCTTGCCATGCACAGATCAGAAACATGAACATAGTTTTTCTCACCAATGGGCCAGAAAATCCTCCAGGTCCACTTTGTGGTGCAGTTGGCTGTGCTCCCCTGTCACTTAGGGGCTGTCCAGGAGCAGGATACATTCCTGAGGCCCCTGGTGGAACCATTCCTGGTGTGTTTGAAAATGTGCCGGGCCCTGGTGGGCCTCCAAAATATGCTCCAGGTGCTGCTATTCCTCCTGGGCATGTGCCTGGTGCTCCGGGAAATGCTCCTGGTATGTTGGGATATGCTCCTGGCGCTCCGGGATATGCTCCTGGTGCTCCGGGAAATGCGCCTGGTGCTCCGGGAAATGCGCCTGGTGCTCCAGGAAAAGTGCCTGGTGCTCCAGGAAATGCGCCTGGTGCTCCGGGATAACCTGAGAAGGCTCCAGGCTGATTCCCCCAAGGATTCGGTTGCATATTTGGGTTAGGATTGTTGGACCCTGACAGGGCATCTGATAGCTGTGAGAAAAATAAAGAATGTGTTACATAGAACCCTTTTTCCCAGCCAGTAGCAATATTTTTGCTGAATTTTTGGCTTTCCCAGAAAGCTGCATGATCTACAGCAATTTATTAATGCCCCTTCTTTAAACGACAATAGAGTGAGGGTCTAGAAAAAAGACAGAGGGTCTAAAAGAAAAGTGGAGCATAGATTTAATAATAATTAAAAATAAAAGGAAAAGTAAATGTGGCATTAAAAAGCACCATTTTCTTCAGACTTACCGAAAATCCGTCAGACATCTTCCTGAAACAAAAGAGACAACAGGCTAATTAGAAGAGCTCAGGATATTTTAGAGACTCTGGGGTCCAGCCCAGATCTTGGTAGAACTTCAATGTAAGAGAAAAAATGTGAAACTGGGAATATATTTGTGTGCCTTTTGCAGAATGGAAAAAACGAAGACAATGCAATCTATATAACCCAGGGGTGCCATACCCACCCTCATTTTAGCAAAGGGGGAAAAAGTCATGATATGTCACATGACGACAACATGACACCGCGAGTTTAACATCCCTGATGTAACCAATGACTACATTGCTAGAAAAGAATGTGGTTTTGTGTTGTACCTAGACACACATTTCTTTCTATGTTTTGGCAATTTAAGCACAGAGGGAAGAAAAGGGATAAGTAACAACATTTCCCTGGACACAGTGAAGCCTATGATGTCAGTAGAGGGTGCTCCAGGACTTCAAAAAAATAAATTCAAAACTGAAAACCATTCAAAAGCCAGTTAAATGCTACAAATGTCATGAGCTAATCAAATCTGTAAATCAAATTTATATTCTTGTGTGAGATTTCATACATTTCTGAACATTTTTAATTCAAGATTTTTAAAAAATAATGTAACATACGGTTTAGGGAGCACCCGCAAGATTGTGTAGAATTGTTAAAATGTTTTAATTATCTGAAAAGGTTCATATGTCCTGCTGTACATTTTTTAAAAAAAATTGATTTATTTATATCTCTTTACTTTTTTTGAAAATAATTCTAGTTGACAAGCATAATCCTTCCTCCTCCAATTTTCCATCTCAGGTGGGTTAAAATGTAATAGATTGTCACCCAGCCAGTTTCATGCCTACCATCTCCAGGTTTCTAGCCTAGTTTCTTAACCACTAGACCAAAATGCCTCCTATGTAGCCCACCAGAATTTCCAGTGGAGGCCATTTCAATTAGATGAGTCCAATGAACAAAATACGCTAGGACAGTGGTCCCCAACCTTTTTTGTGCCACGGCCCGGTACCGGCATCAGAAAATGATCCGCGGCCCGGTACCGGCATCAGCACGCATGACAAGGCAAGGAGAGCGAGCGACCAGCCAGCCAGCCATCCCCCGCTTCTCCCCACCACCTTC
>NW_020769318.1:10981374-11047480 GCF_900518735.1 Pseudonaja textilis
TCGGCTCGCCTTGCCTTGGGTGCTGAAAGAATCCTCACGCCTTAGTTTCGTTCGAAGTCCCCCCCCTTCGATGAAACTAAGGCGCGAGGATTCTTTCAGCACCCAAACGCCGCTTTCCAACTGGAAAAGCTCACCCGGAAGCACTTTCTCGTCAAACAAGATGGCAGCACCCAGCAAACTGGCGGCCCGGTAGGAAATGTTCCACGGACCGGTACCGGTCCGCGGCCCGGTGGTTGGGGACCCCTACACTAGGACACATATTACAAAAGCACCATTTGGAAGAGGATTTTTTTTCCTACCTTCTTCCTCTTTGTGTGTGTGATGGGTGGGGGAGGAAACTACTGTATAATAGACTTACAGATAGATTAGGATTGACCTCTGTTTGGTCAAATTTTATTGCAGAAAAAGGAAGATTTTCAAGTGTCTTTTGCTTGTTCTGAGTTTCATCAGCCACTTGCTACCTTCCAAATGCCTCAGGAGTGGAGCTGAGAATCCTCAGCCTTAAAACGAATGGCCTCAAACTGAAGAAAGCCCCAGATAAATGAAGGAAAAGAATGGGGGAGGTTTTGAGGTGGACTTTAAAAAAATAATAAAATAGATTTCTGAAGAAATCTGCTTCCAAAAGCAGCCCAATGTCAAAACTTTGCATTGAGCAATCCAAATGAATTTTGCTTTTTACAAGCATGGTGTTGACTCATCTTGCAATTAACAATGAAAATTGTCCTAAAACATATTTTGGTTTCTGTACCAGACACAGAACTGTTTGTTGGGAAAGATCAATCTTTCGGCTGGTGTCTGAAGCTCGTGTAGTATACAAACCTCAGATACCACAGAAAGCATGAAAAGCACACATACTCATCATAAGCATACTTTGTGTTTTCAGGGAAATTGTTATAGAAGCCTCTTTAGAAAATACTCTGTCATTGTTTGTGTTGGATGAAGTAAATGCCCTATGCAAATATGAGTCATGAACTCCCACACCAAGAGTTTTGGTTCAAAAATTCTTCTCTTTGTCTTCTATTACAAGGAATCAGTTTTATCAATCACATAATATAAATTGTATCCCTGTTATAAATCTTGTCCTGAATTAATTCAGTAAGACATACAAACGGGCTGATGCTCACATCAAGCCTGGGAAAAATAAAAACAAGGAAGCTAACAGCACTTTATCAACAAACATCCTTTTTGGAATGTTCTCTAGGACTTCTCTGGATTCAGTATGCCTGAAAACACTTCCTCTAATGCACGTCAGATTCCAGTTACTGCTTTATTTTGGAATGGGGGGGGGGGGGAGGGAGGAAGGAAGGAAGGAAGGAAAGAAGGAAAGAAGGGTCTCTGTAAAGCAATGCATTAATACCAAGCACAGGTAATCCTTATGACCTCAATTCAGCCCAAAATTTCTGTTCCTAAGTGAGAAATTGGTTAAGTGGATTTTATCCCATTTTACGACCTTCCTTGCCACGGTTGTTAAGTGAATCCCTGCGGTTGTTAGTAAAACTGCTGTTAAGTTAAACTGGTTTCCCCATTGATTTTGCTTGTCAGAAGGTCAGAAAAGGAGATCAGATGACTCCAGGACACTGCAACCGTCATAAATATGAGTCAGTTGCCAAGCATCTCAATTTTGATCATGTGACCATGGGGGTGCTGCAATGATTGTTCTCCTTCTGCTATAGGAAATTATTTCATAACAAACACCCTCACACTTGACCACTGCCAACAGCATGCGCTAACTAGTTTCAAAAATGCGTTGTTGTGCGGCATACTCTCTATTGCTGCCTTGGGCACAGTTTTTACAAACAACTCCAGAAGAGGCACAAGTCCAAATGATCCTAATTGGAACAAGAATGGAAAATGTGTTTCATAATGTCCTTTATGGCCAGCCAAAAATGGTCCTTGTCATTTATTTTTTTCAAAAAAATGTTTTGCAGCTTGAAAGTAGTGCTTCTCACCATAAAGACCCAAGCAATTTGCTGTTTGCATGTTTGCCTCTAGCAAAAGCCGCTGCACACTTTTAAACATGTTCCTAGTTAAACAGAGCCAAAAGGCAAACAACCCACAACTCTGCTAGTTGTCCTTCTACCCATTTCATTTTCACATGCTAGCTTGCCAGAATATTAACACTTAGATAATGAGCTAAATAGCCAGGCAGTGAAGGGATGAGAATTTATATTTGGTGACAGAAGCATCTCAAATGTAAAAATAATGATTGTGCAAAAGTACTCTAAATTGAAACGGAAGACATTACAAGAAATATTGAGCCAGAATTTGGAGGAGTAGGGCTTATTTTTGCTATTTAATGCGATGGTTCTTTGATAGAGCAGTCAATGATCTCAAGAAATCAAAGGCTGAGAAAACACTCAAAACTCCTCCCCCTTTTATATATGTCACAATGAATATAAAAAGGTCTTCATTTATGCAGTAATAGCTACCACTTTGGTCCTCCCTGCTGATGACCCCCAAGGCTACTTTGTGCAGTCTTATCTTTAAAGAGCAATTTGTGAGGCATTTTGAACCAAATTTAAAGGGCCATGAGGATGTCTCCTTTATGTTCTTAAAGGATATGGAAAAACAGAAGATCAGCCTTTTCAGCATGTACTAAGCTTTTCATTTTTAACTGAGTTATCAGGATTAAATCCTCTTGACTGAGGCATGCTGATCAATGGAACCGAATCCACAATGTTTATTTTTCAAGATGTTCGACATGTTTGATTCTACACTGGAACCCTCGGATAGAGGCATCAAAACTTGTTAAACTGGTTTAGATCATGTTTGAGGACAAGTAATGTCTATCCTAATTGATTTGGCTAAGTTGCTTGGAATGTTTGATATGTAGCTGCCGCCTCACAATTTAAAATTATTTTGCAAACCTTGTGTTACATAGGTCATGGTACGGATGGACTCGGAGAAAGCTTTCCTGTGAGGATGTGCTACAAGCGGGTTATCCTCCACTACAGAATCATGATTTTTTTTTTTTAATTAAGCACCAGAACAAAATCTATGAACACCAGCCAACAATACTGGGAGATTACCGGTAGATTTTAAAATTCACTCACTCATTTAATCCTCCTTTTCATTGGCCAAATGACAATGGGCATTGGATTAGTCTATGACAGGGGTGTCACATCATCTTGGCAGCGTCATGTGACATATTGGGACTTTCCCCCGCCCCCTTCGCTAAACCAGGCATGGGCATGGCCAGCGCGTGACACATCCGGCCTGCGAGTTTGACAGCCCTGGTCTATGAGGTCTTGTGGAATATAAAACAGGACTTCAGACTTTTGTTCCCTACAACACTCTTTTGGTAGGTAGTGCTGAATTAATATCTCCTCATCATCCTTCATCAATTTTTAGTGGTTTGTCATTGAGTAGTCTGGATAGATATAAAGCTGTCCTTTGTCACGGCCATGATAGCATGGAGCACAACTATATCATGTTTAAAAATTTTCTTTCAAGGAAAAGGATGCACTGCTATTTTATTATCCAAATATTCATTTATGGTAACCTTTAAATACTTTGTTAAGGCTCGACCTATATCCCAGCTAAATTACTTCTGAGTCCCCTTTGTGCCACTCATGCCATCAATTGAAAAACGGTACCTTAAAGCCAGTGGTGAGATTCACATTTTTTTACTACCGGTTCTGTGTGTGTGTGTGGCTTGACGGGCGTGGCTTGGTGGGCGTGACAGGGAAAGGGTACTGTAAAATCCCTATTCCCTCCCCACCCCACTAACCTGCTTTCCAGCTCTGTTCTCCTGTGCAGGGCAACACAAAAAGACCCAGCCGACCATCTGGGACTCGGGAGGCAGAGAATAGATGGAGGCGGGGCCAGTCAGAGGTGGTATTTGCCGGTTCTCCGAACTACTCAAACTTTCCGCTACCGGTTCTCCAGAACTGGTCAGAACCTGCTGAACATCACCTCTGCTTAAAGCCTCTTTAATTCATCGAATGATTATATCTATGCTAATCTTTGAGAGATGGGGATTCTTGAAATCTACCATGTTACATATTCAGTGGCAACACATTTAATCAGGTTAAACCAAGAAACGAAACAGTCATCCATTCCCACTGTATCCTTAGACCAGTCAGCCATTATCTCAATCAAATCCCCTTCCTGGTGGTTCTAGACTCACATAATCACAGTAACCAGTAACGTTTTAGAATTACCATGTCCTCACCCATTTGTTCTGATATCTCATGAGTCTTGGCATACTTCCTTGCATCGCTAGCTCCTTCTTCATTGGACAACCGGGCAGCAGTAGCCACAATGTGGACACTGTATACAATGTCCTCAGGCGTGTTCTCCACTGCTAGATCTTCACATTGAGTTCTATGATGGAAAATCTTGCTTTCTCCTACCCTCCCCCCCCCAGCTGTTTATACAACACAACTGACTGTAGCATTAGTTAATCCTACGCATGGCTGGATTTATTTTGGGCTAAATCTAATTCTCAGAGTTAGCTGATTCAGTTGACTGACTCTTTCATGGAGTTGCTGTATCACCCTCACCCTCCTCCTACTGACCTGGGTAAGTGTGTCATAGGAGAATGGTGATCAAGTAGCACACAGCCGTATTTGTCAGGGGACACAGTTTAGGTAAAGAAACATCCGCAAGAAAAGAACCAGGTTCAGGGAAAACAGATCCATTTGCTACCACCTTTGCCTGCCTTCCTCAAAATGTAGAGTAAGGTTCCTTTCACAGCTGCAATTTTCTTTCCTATACTGAAACTCAGGGATATGGAACCTGTGACTCTGTATTGCTGAAGGATCCATTTCAGTAGCTGCAGCCATGCAGCCGATTGCAAGGGATGCCAGGAACTGAAGTTTTGGCAGTGGGAAGGAGAGGTAGGCCAGAAATCTTCTATTCTTACTGTAATCTCTCCTGTTCTGCAATGTTCTCATTTCTGACATTAGGGTTCATCTGAGAAGAAATATCTCCCGCCCCCAGGAAGGCAAAGCACCAGAATGAAAATGGGTGGCTGGAAGCAACAAGGGTTTTAATTTGGAAGAAGTCACAAAGTCAAATTCAATCCACCTCTCAGAACAGGTGTCCAAATTAAAATATGCCTGCTGGATGGTTACCCAGCCGCTGATGAAAGATGCTGTTTTTATTATTATTGTAACTTACTTTACTTATAAGTACAGTGACCATATATTTAATCTAAAGTATCCAACTCCTTTTTTCTTTCTTTTTTAACCACCTTCAAGGCTGAGACAGAGTGACAGGTCTAAAGTCACCCAGCTGACTTCTGCTTAAGATGGGACTAGAACTCACAATCTCCCAGTTACTAGCCTGATTTTCTCACTGCCACACCAAATTGGCTCTTCTATCTGCCTCTACATTATGCTAATTGTGTCCAGCTCTTCCTTCCTTCTGAAAGGTCATACTTTAGATAAAGATTACATTTGGATTTGCACTAAAGGCAATAAAGTAAGGAAGAGGTAAGGAGAAGGAAGTTAAGCTTTGTCTGGGTTTACATATTATACTAACTCAAAATGTAGTTTCAGCTGAGCATCTTCCATGAATCCAGCCAATGTGATTTGAAAATGATAACAATAGCACTAGCAATAGCACTAGACTTATATACCGCTTTACAGTGCTTTACATCCCTTTCTAAGTGGTTTAGAGTCAGCACCACATGGCCTCCAACAATTTGGGCCTTCATTTTATCAAACTCGGAAGGATGGAAGGTTGAGTCAACCTTGAGCCTGGTGAGATTTGAACTGCCAAATTGCAGGCAGCCAGCTGCACTCTAACTACTGTGCCACCGTGGCTCTTATAGTTAATAATCATAGTTAATAATTTAGCATATTGTGTGAATTCAATCCACTGTAGCTTGAGCCCAATCCATAATTAAGCATTAATCATGGCTAATAGTGACACAGAAAGCCAATCAAAGTACTGTTTTGTTCTTGGGCTACCCCCAACTTGTTGAAACAGCTTGGGGCAAAGGCACAATTTGTCATTTGATTTCTGCACAGTAGATAGAGACTGAATCTACTATTCTCTGTTGTTTCTGTCTGATGATGGCAACTTTCAAATTCTGCATCTAAGCCTTTCCTGGCCTGACCTTATACACGGGTGGCTGCTTTCAGGAAGTTGGTAAGTGCAGGAATTGTGCAGTTATCTGATGCCATTTAAATACTGTAACACTGAAATGGAACGTGATGTCAAGATGTTAAGGTACAGATTAGAAATTAGGAAGAAACCCTTGACAGAAATTCTACCTATCTGAGTAGTATGGGTTACAATATGGAAGGTTTTTCCCCTTTCACTGGAGTTTTTCAAACATCCTGGATAGTCATCTATCAGGGATAGTGAAGTAAACCCTGCAGTGCAAAGGGGGTTGGACTGGATGACCTCTGAGGTCCTTTCCAATTGTAGGAGTCTATGACTGTTGATCCCTTACCATCAAGACAGAAAAGAAGGAACACCTTGAATGGGTGAGGACTAGGATGTTTAAAGGTCTGACTTCTCCCATATGAAGCCTACCTATTGAGATCATGTTTGAAGGTCCTGTGAAGACCTCTGCATTTGGCTGGGGTGAAGGACCTTCAAACATGATCTCAATAGGCAGGCCATGGTAGGTTGGGCAGAGTTCAGCTACAGTTTGCCTCCCTCAGTAAAGTCTGCCACAACTTTAGGGGTCAACTATGTATTGTTGGTGGTGCAAATAATTCTGAATTATTACTATTGTTCCAGGGGAACTGTTGATCATTAACATGTACAGGTAGAGTCCTCGACTTACAACCACAATTGTCCCCAAAGTTTCTGTTGTTAAACAAGACATTTGTTAAGTGAGTTTTGCCCCATTTTACGACCTTGCCTGCCACCGTTGTGAAGCGAATCACCGCAGTTTGTTAAGTCAGGAACAAGGTTGTTAAACAAATCTGGCTTCCCTGTTGACTTTGCTTGTCAGAAGGTCACAAAAGGGGATCCCATGACCCTGGGGATGACCCTGCAACCGTCATCAATTGCCAAGCGTCTGGATTTTGATCATGTGACCATGGGGGTGCTGCAGCAGTCATAAGGATGAAAAACGGTCTTAAGTCGCTTTTTTTTCAGGACCGTTGTAATTACGGTAACTAAACGAACTCTTGTAAGTCGAGGACTATTGCTGCGTGTGTATGCGTCTCAAGACTCACGCACTCGCCCCTTCGAGTCGCTTCTTCTTTCCGACCGGCCCTGGCTGACAGCTCCAGGAGGCTCCAGTTGGGAAGTCCACCCCCTCGCCCAAATTGCTGCTTTGGGCGGGTCGGGAAAGTCCAGCCAACTTTTCCACTCGGCTTCCCGAAAGGCGGGACGAACGTCTCCCATCCGGATATATGCAGGTTTTCCTTTCCTTAACGTTTTTCTCCACAAGTGCGGATTCCGCTTTTATTTCGCCCAAACAAAATGATGGCGGGCGAAGCACAACTTCTTCCTTCCTTCCTATGGCGCGAGGCGAAGGACGAGGGCAGCGTCCCCTCACACACACACACAAACTCACACACACAGACCGCCCGCCAAAAGTTGTCCCGTCCTCGCCTTCCTACCCCGACTTACCCGGCCAGATCCCGCTGGAGACCCTGGGCTGACTCGGCGGAGCGGCAGAGAACGACTCAGGCTGGGCGGGACGTCGGAGCAGCTCAAATACGTGCGGGCCCGTCCCCGGACCGCCCCGTCCTTTCCGCTCCAGCGGCAGCCTGACTTGCCACGGCCGGCTCCCCACCCCAACGCCACCGCTCAGCCTGGCTTGCCAGCGGACACTCCCCGAATGGTTGTGCCTTCGCCTCATTCAAGACGGGCGTCTTGAGAGACACCTACTTTCGCACCAGACCCACTTCGCCGAGGTCCTTGATGCTCTCTGAGTGGGTTTCTTGCAGACTTTTGGTGGGTTTCTTGGAGACGTTTTATTACCACAGTAGGTAACATCATCAGTGCATCGGGGAACGACAGAAAGGTCTGAGTGGAAACCTCCAAGTTCAGAGACCACCAGGGACAGTTTAACCCTAAACTACAAGTATTCTATCAGTATCATTTGGCAGAGTTGCGAAGATAAATTGGGCTTGGGATTTGCTTTTGTGAGGGAGAGCCACACAACCATTTCTGTTGGATCCCCTGGAAAAGAGAAAATTGAGGTACCCATGCCATTCCTAATAAATGCAGGTTCTTCTTCTACCCCAAAGTTGGAAATCGAATAAGACTTAGAGGGGAAGCTAAAGGTTCAGACCTCCTTTCTGATTGGTCCTAAGGACATCATGGAGCAGTCAGTGCTGGTTATTTACAGTCCTGCAACTGGAGGTTGCAACTTTCATGATGACACTGGACCGCTGGCTTTCTCCCCAAAACATTAGCAAGGGATTTTTATTGGCCTGCAAAGGGACCTTATGGAAAAGCTTCCCTCTTTACCCAAGAACCAAATTGGAAAAGACAGCAAATATTAGGCTGGTTTTGTCAAAAAGGAAAAAAACAACACTTTCTTCAACAATTGTTAGGAAAACAGAAATCTAACAAGTGTGGTTTCACCTGGATTTTCCTATTCAATAGGGCCAAAGTGGTCCATTGATCATTCATAGAGTTGTGTTTACAAAAGACAACACCCTTTTTTTATAAAAAAAAATCACAGCTTATAAAAGATCACTGTTTCAGATTGCACAATACACTGGTATTTTTAAACACAAAGTAATGAGATTAGGCAATCACCGCTCTATTGTCATGAAAGCCAGGTTGGAAAGTGATCACCAAGGAGCCTTATAGTATTTTCAAAACTCAACACAACTTGCCTTCAGAAGTTGTGAAAAACTGGAAGTTTTAAAGAGGAGATTGAACAACTGTTTGCCTGAAATGGTGTAGGGCAGGGCTATCAAACTCCCAGCATGTGGGCCAGATGTGTCACATGGGCTGGCCACACCCATGCTTGGTTTAGCAAAGGGGGAAAAAGTCCAGATACATCACATGATGCCGCTGTGATGACTTGAGTGTGACACCCCTGATGTAGGGTTTCCTGCCTGAGCAGGGGGTGGACTAGAAGACCTCCAAGGTCCCTTCCAACTGTTATTTTGTTATTCTGCTCTCATATATGAAATTAAGCTCCTACATTGCATAAGGCATGACTTAATGAAACATGGTTTATTAAATATAAACCACAATTGGCTGTTGACACAACAAAAGGAACTAAGTTCCATTTATTGCATTAGTGAACCAGGCCACAGCTGCAGAAATACCTGCCCAGACTTTCTCCCCATGTAGCAATATGAACCAAAAGTAAGCATAATCCTTATCAACCATATGCAATGTGTGGCAGCCACAGGGAGACATGCTCTCAGAGTTATAAACCCAAGCTTCTGGGTATAGTGATTAGATTAAATGTTTGTCTTATGAAAAACAAGTGGAGGGGTGGGCTTATTGCTATGGAGACCCGCACAAGAATTATTTATCACTTGTTTTCTATTCCTGTGATGTTGCCACAGCAGCAAGAAAGTGAGATGGGGAACTCCATTTATTTACATAGCTGGTACTCTGCTAATATTTTGATGAAGACAGGAGACAAAAGACACCGTAAACTATGGCTGAACCAAATTGAACAGGCCACTTTGTGGCTTAATGTCATAAATTTACATACCAATATGGTTTGTAAACCATAGTTTAAGGGTTGCAGTTTGTGTAAATCTGGACATTGTCATTGGGGCACCAATGAGGATGTTATGAAAAAAATCCAGTAGTGGCCACGACCATTTAATCTTTTGTTGTGGGACTTTGATCACACAACTGCAGCCACTATCTTGGCTTTCTTCATCCTTCCTCTGTCCTTTGTTTGTCATCCCTCTGGGTGGAACATTAACTTTTTGGCAGATTCAGCCTTAAACGGAACATTTGTGAGCCCTATTGATTTCAGTGGCTAAAACTGAGATCAATAAAGATGGGCTCATTTGCATTTCTATGTCATCTCACAGAGTACAGATCATGGCAGCCCAGCATTTACTGGGAGGTGCACCCCTTGCCGTTTTGTCCATGTTTATGGGTCTTATTAGGTTGGCAACACGTTGCATGAAAAGGAAGCATTAAGCAGAAGGCAGCAGCCAATGCTGGTACGTCATAAAAGACACACAATGCTGAAGGTGCAGAAATATAATTTCTTAGGGACAAAAGTTAGCATCCTTCTACTTCCTGATTTATAATTGTCTTCATTCAATAATTCTATATAAAACATTGATTGAGAAGGATTATTCTCTCAAAGGGGATACTGTGCTATTCAGAGAAATATAATGGTATATATTTATCAAGTTTATATAACCACGCATCTTAAAACAACTGACCTTTTATTATTACTATTACCTTTATTGTCAGAGTGCAACATGTGTACCATGAGATTAGCTGAGCCTCCCTTCGTGCACTCCCCCCAACACAACTCATAGTGAGGACAGAAGTCCCTAACCCAGTCCCAATCTTATTACACTAAGAGTAGAACCAAGCTAAAACAGTTAATACTAAACTATTATTATTGTTGTTGTTGTTAAAATATTAAAAAGCTATAAAACAGAACTAAAAAAAGAAAGATGAAGAGATGTTAATAATAGTGGAGCCATCCCATAAAACCTATGGGGTCAACAGACCTGATGGCAAAACCAGGTTTTGATGGATCTTTAGAAAGTCAAAAGTGATGAAGCTGGCCTTACTGCTCCATGAAGAGACCAAAGCAGATTCACCTCGAGTTCACCAAGTATAATTCCCTTCACAATGGGATCAACAGATGTCCTCTCTGCTGGATCTGTTGGGTTGGGTAGATGTAATCAGAGAGACAGGTTCTTCAAATAACCTAGTCCCATGCCATGCCATGTTGGTCATTCATAGAATAGAACAGAATAGAATAGAATAGGAATAGGAATAGTTTTATTGGCCAAGTGTGATTGGACACACAAGGAATTTGTCTTGGTGCAAATGCTCCCCAGTGTACATAAAAGAAAAGATACATTCGTCAAGAGCCAAGAATCATAAAGGTATAACATTTA
This sequence comes from Pseudonaja textilis, assembly GCF_900518735.1. Next base: position 10,992,363 of record NW_020769318.1, read on the forward strand.
ATGATGACTCTGAGTAGATCCACTTGATCTAGGAATGGATGTAACATACAACAAAGTTGTGCAAAAGCCCTCCTAGCCACGACTGCCATCTGCTCTTCAAATCCAACTGATCTGGGATGAACTTTATTTGGGGGATCACATAGCTACAGTTTCTTTCATGTGTCCAAACAGATTGAATTTTTATTCAGGTTTTTGAGCAAAGAATGAACTGGGAGCCAGTGACCCATTTCTGCCTAAAGAGGCATAATTTCTTCCTTGCAAACCACCTTTGCATTCAGGGCTGCTCATAGTTATTTAAAATGTGTGTTTGTTATTTATTAATATGCCCAGGTACAAAAATGTAGAATTACTTACCTTTCAGCAGGCATATATTGGGTAAGACTGGGGTATATGTTTCTTCTTCTCATGTTATCTATTGAATTTCAGTTCTTGTCATGAGTTTTCAGTCCTGGCTTAAGTCAGGCCTGCTCAATGGCATTCAATGGGGTGGAAGGTGGCAACTTGTGATGCAAGCCCTCCCCCCTTTTCTACAAGCATCAGAATCACATGGATGATCCAAAGGAGCTCAATTTGCCAGAAGAGCATATTGTTGGTGCAATCTGCTCATGTGAGTACCCTATCTATTGGAGTCACATGGCTCCCAGTCACAGGCCACAACTCCAGGATGAATTGATGACACAACTTATTCTGCAAAAACAGCTATGAGTCACACTTTGGAGCAATTAAAATTCCTTTCCAAGTCTTAAAACACATAATATGTATTCCTCCGGGAACCTACACAGCAGCTCTGTGAAGACAGTGTTGGAAGGAAAATCCACCTGGTTCAGTTCCAAGCTGGGAGAAAGACACTGGAAACATGGAGGTTGATTGGAAAGAAGGGTTTATTGATGAAGCAGAACCACCAAGCACATGCAATTCTGGGCAGCTGACAAAATGGAGTTGAGAGCGGGTGGGGTTTATACTTTCTTTGGGCTTTGTATATGAGCTTCCTGTTCCTGTGCAAAACAGGTCTTTTAATATTCCATTGGCTGTTGTCAGATTCCTAGAGGGTCATGGCTGGCTCTATAGACAAAAGGGGACAAATGCAAATCCTAGGTGCTTGTCTGAGCTAATATGGTCAATCTCTGGTGTATTGTTTATCTGAGCTCCCAGGTTTCTGTGACTTTGAACTTTGGACTGCTCTGGGGGGGTGCAATGAAGGAATTTGTCTTCTGAAAGAGTGTAATTCCGATTGTGGCTAATGGCTTTTGTCCTGTGTTGGATCTTGGGTGAGGGACTGCATGCTAACCCTACCATTCTGCCAAGGAGTTTTGAAATATCCTGTCTTGAATGGATTTCTGCCTGCAGTATTTGCTTTGCTTATGAATAGAGCTATCTAGACACTTGTCTTTCTCGTTCAATAAGCTCTTTATCCCTTAAGTGCTGGCATCTGCTGTGGGCTATTAAGACAGACCAGGGGGCTGCTTTCTGTCTTTGAGAGCATGTTTCTCTATTTCTTCTTTAGGGAAATATAATATTCTGTCTTTTTAATATTTCCCAAAATCTTTCATTCTTCCAGGAGGGGAGGGGGGACTTCCCACAACAGATTAGCATTATTACAGTATCTCCTTTTACAGACAAGACCACACTGGGAATCTTGTGTCCAGTTTTGGTTGTCACAATATAAAAAAGATGGCGAGACTCTAGAAAGAGTACAGAGAACAGCAACAAAGAAGAGTAGGGGACTGGAGGCTGAAACATGAAGAACAGTTGCAGGAACTAGGTATGCCCAGTCTAACAAAGAGAAGCACTAGGGGCGACATAATAGCAGGGTTCCAATATCTCAGGGGCTGCCACAAAGAAGAGGGAGCCAAGCTATTCTTCAAAGCAACTGAGGATAGGACAAGAAGCAATGGGTGGAAATTAATCAAGGAGAGAAGCAACCTAGAACTAAGGAGAAATTTCCTGAGCTGGAATAATTAATCAATGGAACATCCTGCCTCCAGAAGTTGTGGGTGCTCTACCACTGGAGGTCGGACTAGAAGATCTCCAAAGTCCTTTCCAACTCTGTTAAAAAGATTGCAGCTGGGAAAATAATGATTTGTTTCAATTTGACTGAACTGCCTTAAGGACTTTTTATTTAGTATCATTATTCCAGCCTTTCACACCTTGTGCTCTCCAGTTGTGTTGGAACAGTTTCTCCTGATCTCCAACTATTGGCCTTACTGGCTGGGAATTCATGCAGTTACATCACTGGAAGGAATCATCTAGGGCTAGGCCATTCAGTCGAAGTCCTTGCCCATTGCTGGAATCCCAATTAAAGCCTGATGGCCGCCCAGCTTGTATTGAATATTCTCAATGAAAAAAAAAGGAATTACCCCACAGGGAAACTATTTGCATTTCAGATTCCTCTTGCTATTAGGAAACTGACTTATATTTCCATGGGCTGGACATAGAACGAACAACAGTATATTAATACTCTTCTGTGGGACATCCTTTCATAACGAACACAGTGAAATGGGAAGTTTGTTGCAAATGAGCGCTCTCTTCTGGCTGAACCATGAAACTGCACTTGTACTTTAAAAGGCAAGAATGGGTGGTCCTCACTTTACAACTACGGTTAGCAAAGTTACACTGAAAAGATACTTATGAAGTCACACTTTGTAGCATCCCTATGGTCACGTGATTGAAATTCAGCTGCTTGGCAGCCAGCATCTATTTATGACAAGTGGCAGCATTCCGGGGTCGTGATTGCCATTTGCAACCTTGTGGGAGTGGATTGGTGGGCGTGGTAGGGGAAGGAGACTGTAAAATCTCCATTCCCACCACACTCCAGGGGAAGGTTACTGCAAAATCCTATTCCCTCCCCACCCTACTAACCTGCTTTCTAGCTCCGTTCTCCTGTGCAGAGCAACAAAAGAAGACCCAGCCAATCAGCTGGGACTTAGGAGGCAGAGAATAGATGGGGACGGGGCCAGTCAGAGGTGGTATTTGCCGGTTCTCTGAACTACTCAAAAATTCTGCTACCGGTTCTCCAGAACTGGTCAGAACCTGCTGAATGCCACCTCTGCTTCTCAGCCATCTTCAAACAAGCAGTCCACATGGAAAGTTGGATTCATTTATTGACTCATTTAATTCATTTAATGGCTGCATGGGTCACTTTATAACTACTTTGTCTCTTAACACGGTTAAAAAAAAGGTTATAAAATCACTCATTCACCTTAGTTAGCAATGGAAATTGTCGTCCCAACTGTGATCTTAAGTCAAGGACTACCTGTAGATTTATGTCAGTCAGTTGTGGTTTATAGATAATACAGTAAATTCATAGATAGGATGCTACCAGAATATTAGTGGATTATTGCAATGCATTTTCCATGGGGTTGCCTTTAAAGACCACCCAGTGTTATACCATATTATCCCATAATTGCTGATGGGAGACAATACCTTTGCTATGGGGATACCTACCCCTGGATTGGTTTTCTCTGGGCTCCTGGAGGATTTTAAATGCCAGCTTTTAACTTATAAAGCCTTTATGGTTTCGCTCAGGTTATTTTTAGGACCATTTGCCCACTGGAACTGGCCCTGATCAATTTGATCTTGTTGGAGAGAAGTAGCTAGTGGTTCCTCAGTTTCAGGATTTGCTTTTGGCAAGTTTTTATAGCAGCACCAAACCTCTGGAATAGCCTCCTTATACATTTTAGATTAACTCTCAACTTTAGCTGCCCCCTTGAAAGCAGCTGAAAACATCCTTTGGAAAAGTGTTTGAATGTTCTGCCTATTACTTTGCACTTTATTAAGCATTGTTAAATGGATCATGGATATTTTAGTTGTTTGTATATTCCAATAAAATCACCGAGAATCTTGTTGGATTGTGGAAGGATATAAACATGAGCAATAAACAGTAAAACATCGTTACACATCTGACAGAGCTGGAATCTATAGAACCGTATTTAGCACATTTTAGCATATGCAACTTTTTTTAAGTTGGCTAGATTTCAGCAACTCAAGTGTAAGTAGCGCTGCTTTCCAGAGCTCATGTGTATAGGACTCATAATTTTGTTCTATATGCTGCTGACATCGAGATGCTACTTGAGTCCACCATTAAACAAACTCATTAGGGACATTAGGCCAGTCATACTTATTTCAACTAACCTTAAGTTTGCTTGTATGCAGGAGAAATATCTTATACTGCGCATAGAATACAGTACCAATTAAAACCAGTGTTACTATAAATCCTGGCAGCCAACCAGGTGGGGCTCCCACAGCAGCATTTTTAATTCCTGCTTGTTCAGGTTTCAAAGAGATGCTTATCTGTTGACAAATGTCAAATTATTGGGCTTATCCCTGGTCATAAATCCATACTTATGACTAGTTTGTATATGTTAAAGACATACCAAGCAGGTAGCGGTCTGAGACTGCTCAAAGGTCATGATTTCAGAAAGAAGCCAGCAAGGAAATATTTCTTCACATTTTTAAAAAGTACATATCATTTCAGAAAATCTCTGCCTGCTGAGTTGTTTCTTAAACAGCCCCAGCACCAAGCTCCACCCAAACACAGCTGTTTCTCATCTGCCCTAGCCTTCTTCGAGATTAACTCTACTGACTCTAGTTGGCTGTAGGCCATCAACATTGTGTTTTTGGTTGCTGCCTCTTTAATGCTGATGCATTGGTGGGGCTGAGTGAAGGAGATCCTCGGTTAAAGGTCAGGGTATCTTGCCTTGGATAGGCATGGGCTCAACCAGTATTCAACCTTTCTTGAATGCTGGTTCTGACTCATCCTGATCCCTTATCTTCTCTGAGAACTTGTGGGATCAGGTTATGACTAATTCAAGGGATTTAAAAAAAATGCAGCTTATGTTCCATATTCTGTTTTAAGAGTTACTCTACAGCAGGAGTGTCAAACTCATGTCATCATGGTGGCGTGATGTTTCAGTACTTTTTCCCCTTTCACTAAACCAGGCGTGGCCAACATGTGATGCTTCTGACCCATGGGCAGGAGTTTGACAGCCCTGCTATATAGTATTCAAATTCACCCATCCAGATCATGTTGTCCCAAAGAGCTTCAGCAATTTTCAGAATTGTTTAAACTAGAAGAGGACATAGCCCACGCCTTACTCTTTAGTAGAAACTTTTTTAATTGTTAGGGATCAGAAAAAGTATTTAAGTTGAACATTTTTTGTATTGGTACAGCACAAAATAACTATAGGATTGAAGGATAATCTGGAACTGTATTGCCATTATTTCTTCCCTAAAAAGATGTAGTATAGGGAGAATATTTCTAGATTAAATTTTGCTGATTAATTTTCTCTAAAGGGTCCATTATTTGTCCTTGTGCTGCCAAAAAGTAAAACAGCTTAAAATGTTTTGGTGTTTCCCCCCATTTTAGTCTAAAGTTATATCTTTTATTGAATTGGAAAAACTGAATTTGTCAACTTGAATTGGATGCCCCTATAATATCTGTGTCTCCTCCACCCCCTTGAAACATAATGAATTAAAGTAAGAGGGGTAGTAAAGATCTGTTTTCTTAGCATCTAATCAAAATAAATTACCCAGAATCTTTTGTGATGTTTCAACAATCAAAGTGTATTAAAATCACTTTGTAAGTATTGGTAAAAACTTTTGTTATAGAGGCAAGCAACTGAAATATGAAGTGTATTGTGTACAGTCTCATTTTGAAATATGTTAAATGTCTAAGTGTATACAAAAAAATAACACCATTTTCAAAAAATATCAAATCCTGTATTTAAAGCCTCTTCGCTACCATCATACAGTAAATATTTGTCATCTATAAAGAAAAAAAATACAGCAGCAGGTGATATGGTCTAAACTTCAAAAGTGTGATTGCTTAATAATTCCATGTCATAAACAAAAGCAGTTAAATAAACATCCCAGAAACACAAGCCAAACAACCCATCCCAAACTTCTCAGCAGTTTTAGCTCACAAGCAACACAATAAACAATACAAATTTCATTGCATAACAAGCATCATGCCCCAAATCACTCACACATGAGACAGGAGGGTTAAAAAGGTTTTACTACACAGCGTCAAACTACAATTGCTTTCTGAAAGGGAGTCTTCCATTGTTAGAGGAATAGTATCTCCATATGGCAAGGAAAAACTTCTTAACATGAAGGAATAAGATAAGCAGAGATGCGGAACCTCCATCAAGACTTGCAAGCTTAGTTTTAATTGGGTTTTGAGCCACAGAGCTTGCCCGTTTTTAAATATATATAATGTGTGTGTGTGTGTGTGTGTGTGTGTGTGTGTGTGTGTTCTCTTCTTGGACAATACACTAAAGGATTTCCAGCCAGGTAAAGGGGATGTGGAAAGGCAAATAATGTGCACAGGATGGTGTCATCACACTATGCAACTTACAGGCTAGCCTCAAATGTCTTGATACAAGGACAGAACTGTGTCAGTTACAATCACTATTTTACTGCCTCTGCAGTTTCTTATAGTCATCTTTGCCACCAGCATCTATGTGATGCATCAAAGGTAAATTAAAGGCTGGCAGAATCTTTTGTAGGCAGAAAAAGTGTTCTGTATGAATATTTCTGTGGAAAGGGGGCCAAGGCATTGAATGTGGAATTATGCCACAAGAAAAATCAAGCAAACGGCTATTAGGCTTGCAAAAGTTCCAGCTACAAAGGACGGTGCAAATGCTGCTGCAGGCCTATTAATGGAATCTTTTCTGCCTTCCCAACGCTTAATGCAGCAGAATCTGAATGATATGCACAGGTAACATTTAGTTTTGTTAACTATATAAAATGCTGCATTAGTTTTCTTATGCTACAATCCCTTATTTGGAACAATGGCTGACCATCTTTCTCAGGTGCAGGGCCCAGAATCTCAGCCAATCCCATCAGCAGATATAACATGGAGGAAGCCCTGCCAGAATGCTTTTACTTCTAGTTTAAGCAGGGTTCCAGTTTGACACAGAGCTCCAACCCTACAACCGCTTACATAAAAGTCACTGAAGGTAATAAGACTTCTTTTTGAGTAGATTTGTACTAATAGCTAGAAACACAAAATTGTGTTTTTATCATAATTCAGCTTTAGGATGAGGAGAAATCAATATGTATTAGGGCAAATCTATTCTGTGAGCTTGATTTTAGCAAAGGTTTAGCAAAAAAAAAGTATTCTGTCATCTTAGAAAAACTTTGCAAAATGTCTTTCAGCATTCTTCAAGAGTTTGTAAAATTTAAAATTTCTATAGAATAGGCAGAACACAGAATAATACTAACCTGTTCTATATTTTGATCCACATTTCTTATTTCATATAATTGCATTCACTTCAAGAGTGTTCTGGCAAGTATCACAAACTTGTATATGTATATTGTCAGCCCCCTCACGGTAAGCCAACATTGGAAATATCTAATTTTTTAAAATCTGAACTGGAATTCCGACAAAGCTTCTTAGTATCTTTCTACAATCGAAACTTATCAATACTTCACTTTAATATTTAATGGATTCCTTTTTAAAGCCAGTCATGCAGTCCAAACCTGGAATATATGGAGCAAGATGTCATCAGAGACAGATAGGTTTACCAACAGCGTACTCAAAATGAGAAAGCGGGATGCCTCTACAATGAAGAAAAAGATACCTCTCCTCAAATAACTGCTTTAGATAATACAAAGTTAATGGGATGTCACTTCAGAGTTCATTAGCACTGGTGCTCTCAATGCTACTTGAAAATAACTAATAATTTAGCTTACTTTTGAAACTTGCCAAGCTGCAGTTCTCACCATTAACCTAAATTATCTGATATTTCCAAAGATCACTGGTATTCTAAAGCCATTGCCCATACAAATTTCTGTGGTTTAAAGTTAATGGGAAGATGCAATATTCTTCAAGAGAAGCTAGCTGTTGAGGAAAAACAGGAAGAAAACCAATGTGGGTGGGGGATGGGAAATGCTTATAAAACTAGGACAAGAAGGGATGGGGAAGAAAATGAAGAGCCTTTTCAAATTCATTTGATGTGAGGAAATAAATATTTCCACAAACACTACAGGACACATGCCCAAGTCTTATCCATTCTTACTAAATTAAAACTAGTTCATTATTCCTTAGAATATGGAATCCCTAAAAATCTTTCCTGCGAAGTTATTTCCTAAAGATTGAAAATAGCCAATTTATGATGAATGCTAGACATCAGTGTTAAGCAAATTTCTGGAGACCACAGAAGAAAGTTGTCAAAACATGGACTTATCAGTAAGACAGCGATGCAATGTTGTATTCTTTGTGAACCGTGATAAATGAATCCAGCATATTTCCTCCATGGGAAATTCCATAAGGGACTGGCTTTTTGGTGTTCATCCCAAAACTGAAGTGAGAAAACTGTATATCTAGATTGCTGCATCTACTGCCAATATTCATCAAGTACATTTTAACTAATTAAATTGCAATAATCTAATCATGAGCATTAAAACACATCCTCAGGTAGAGAAACTTTCCTGTTTAGTTTGTTATCCCGAAACCAGACGTTCACATGAAAGTGAAGTTTCCAAATTAATTTTCAAAGACACTGGAGCTGCCAGAGAAGAGGTTATACTGATTACATTCCCACTCCTTCTTGCAAGAACTTTTAAAAAAGAAATTTTGCTTTGCAGAAGTGAAGCATAGAAAACTCTTCAAACGGTTTTGAGGCTTGCTCAAGCCAAAACCAAAATGTTTTAGCTTCAGCAGATTATTTTTAGATGGCTCACAACAAATATGATGGCTAATAGAGCTGGAAAACTCATGTCAGAAATATCTATTTGAACTACCTGAACATCTAAACCAAACTGATGCTCCCCAAGGTTGTTTGTTGTACGAACTAAGCATCAGATATCAGATGTTCATCTCTACAAGGTTTCTCAAATGGAACAAATCAAGTCTGATACCGAGAACTGCTTTAAATTAATGTTCTTTGCTTCTCTTCAATTTGATGAAGGGTGCCTAGCTCATTTCTTCAGAAGCTTCTCCGGGTAACTGAAATTAATTAAGATGTGGTCAGTCAATCAGGCCAATCCTCTAAATCAGCAATTAATAGTTGTAGTATTGATCCAGGGTTAGTCCTTACTCATTAGGCTAATGTCACTTGATAAAATCTTGACTAGAGTAAGGATTAGAGAGCTGGGGCAGTCAAGTTGTTTATCCTAATCCATCTCACACAAAATAAGCGTTGGAGGAGTGCTCCCTCACACCACAAATGGGCTGGCAGAAGACAGGTAGGCTCTTCAAGACTCCAAAAGATTACTAAAAACTTTTCTGTGTAAATAGGTAGGGAGGCAGTACCTCATCAGCCTGCCACAAGTTCAACGGTAGGGCTAGAAAAAAAAAGATAAACATGAAAACAATCAGTTTCTGTTGTTCCAAGATCGAATATTTTTAGTTTGAAAAAAAAAATGAAATAGAAAAGTTAGAATTTGTCAGATATGTATTGCCATTTTGTATGAACTACCTGCAGCTTCCTAATACCACCTGCATAGGGTCAAAACAAATAACATCAAATTCTGACAAGGGGGAATAGCAATGATGGGCCCAGAAACATTTGATGCTTGCGGCAGAATAAAGGTAAAAGATCCAGAGTCTCTCAGGATTTTACTCTGCTACTTATTGACTATAGGGGGCAGTGCTCATCTCTGTTTCAAGGCCACTGAGCCAGTGTTATCCAAAGACATTTCTATGGTCATGTGGCTAGCATGGAGCAGTTACCGTCTCATCGAAGTGGTACCTATTTATCTACTTGCATTTGCATGCTTTCGAACTGCTTTCGAGTGGGGAGACGATAGCTTACCCGTCACATGGTGCTTGGGTCTCGAACCTGGGCCGTCGGCTTTCCAGCTGACAAGCCTAGCATCTTAACCGCTGAACCACTATGCCACTCCCTTGTGACAGAATGACTTGTGGAAAACGGGTACAGGTATTCCTCAATTTACGACCATTTGTTTAGTGACCGTTCGCAGTCACAACGGTAATGAAAAAAGTATGACTGTTTTTCACACTTATGATCACTGCAGCATCTCCATGGTCACCTGATCAACACTGGTAACTGGCATGTATTTATGTTTGCAGTGTCCCAGGGTCACGTGATCACCTTTTGTAACCTTCTGAAAAGTAAAGTCAATGGGGAAGCCAGATTCACTTAACAATTGTGATACTATCTTAAGAATTGCAGTGATTCACTTAACAGCTTAGCAATGGAAATTTTGGTTGTAGCAATTGTAGTGGTAGTAGCAATTGTAGGTCAAGAACTACCTATACTAAGCCAATAAAATGACATGTTTTTAAATAGCATCTGTTGGCCAGAGAATGCCACTATCTCATACAGTGGCATTCTCTTTGTCCTAGCCAGACAACACACTATGTGAAGAGACTTGTATGAAAATCCCAACCTTCTTACCAACAAGAGCCATGCCTGATCTTTCCCTTTTTTTCCCCTAAAACAGATATTTTACATACAAACACTAAGGGTTACAGTAAACTGCACAAAGAATTCGTGTTTGCAATTTTACCTGGACAGTGGGTAGAACTATCAACATCAATGCCAAAAGTATCTTACATGACATTTTATTAAAAGGGGTTATTGCTTCACTACACTTATATATTAGGAAAGGCTCGAGTAAGTTAACGTTGGTAGAGATGCAATGAGATTAATACTTTATTTTAAACATATGTTTATACAGTGCCTTATATTCCTTTTCCAAGGGGCTGAAGATAATATCCTCTCAATTTAAGAGCTTGCTAAATCTGATGGTAGGACCAATTCTTTTATATTTGTATCAAACCCAGTCATTTTAGCTATTATGCTTTCAAAATGTTTTCTGGGAACTCTTATGAAAATTTCTAAACAACAAGGGTAGCCATTTTATTCACAGATATTAGTCTTTCCCTGGAAACACCCAGTTTCAAGATATGGTATAAGGCAATTGTGAAGTTTAATTTGCCATATAAACACTGTGCACCCTTGATACATTTTGCAATCAACCAAGGCTCCTTAGACAAATTACATCAAAACTACATCAAATGGGCATGAATCTGATTACTAGACTCCTTTGCCTCTGAAGTTTTAGCTGCACCATAACTGAGGAAACTCTTACTTACATGAGGGCCACCAGGTATGGATGGTGCTCCAGCAGGCGCAGGTGGCACTTGGTAAGGATTAGGTGGCGTTGGGTACATCCCTGGAGCTGGATAGGATCCTGTTGGCGGAGGATATGGGCCAGGAGGCGAAGGTCCCCATGGTCCTGGGGGGACAGCACCCCAAGGCACTGTAGGAGCAGCCCCTGGAGTCTGAGTGGGAGTGGAATATGGCCCTGGAGGTGGATATGGCACACTAGGTGCAGGATACTGTCCCCCAACTGAGGCTCCCCAACCTCCAGTGGGCATGGATCCCCATGCTCCAACAGCAGCAGGGGGAGCACCTGGTTCGGTGGGACCCCCATATGGCCTTGGAATCTCTGGGAAGGGCATGTTTGGTGGTGGATATTGCCCTGGTGGGGCAGGACCAGGGGGTGGATATGGAGCACCTGGAGGACAAGTAGAACCAGGAGGAGGAAAAGGAACTGGTGCCCCAGGGGGGAGGGAAGGATACATTCCTGTTGGTGGCGGTCCAAAAGGCACGTTGGAAGTCGATGAGCTAGGAGGCAAACCGGATGGAGCTGCGGGAGGAGCACTTGGGGCATTATTCCAGGGACTAGAGGTTGGCCAGGCTTGTGGAGGCTGACTGGGCTGTTGAGGTGGCTTCGTATTGCCCACAGAGGAACTCTTGGCAGGAGAACTCTCTGGTAGAGCATCAGCCAGCTGGGAAAACAAAAATATTGGCGGGATCTTGTGATTAATGCCTGACCAATAACTTCTCACTCATCTACTGTTTAAACCGGAGACAATGAAAGAGGAACTCTGTGTGTGTGTGTGTGTGTGTGTGTGTGTGTGTGTGCGTGTGTGCTTGTGTGTACAGGCCTGTGGAATATGCCATGCTGGGCACCTGATGCTGAGACCATCTCAATAAGGAACAGCTGCATAGGCTAATTCAGTGGCAGCAATGGTTGAAGGCAGGGATGGAAGGCAATGAGTAGCTCAGAGGTGAGCCAGAAAGGCAGGTTGGTGGGATACTGTATACTGTGCTGGAACATCAGTAGCATCTACTGAGGGAGATGGGTGGTTCAGAAATAGGAAACATAAATACATAAATCTAAGGGGAGGGGACAGGGAGGAGACAGAGAAGGATAGATGATGGAAGGGATGTGTGTGTATTTTTGGAAGAATGGATCTTTTGATTACCTGGATGAGAAGTCATTAACCAAGGACTACCTGTATTTCAAATCTTCTTTGGAAAGAACAGCTACAGCTACAGCAGAACTTCCAAAATGTGATGATTTGTTTCAAATTTGAAACAAACTTATTTAGTGCTTATAAAAACCTCACTTTATGAAAACTCATAAAAACTTACTTTTCACTTAAATTTAACATACTATAGTGAGATTTTCTCTATAAAAAGCAACAATTCTTTTCATTACTTGTTACAAACTGTTTACACTTGATGAGGCTGAGAGAATGGACCACTTACCGAAAATTCATCAGCAGCTAACATTTTTCCTGAAAAAGAAAAACAATGATTAGCTTAATAAATTGCTGTCTGCATTTGTGATCTTCCCAGACGGCTTCGGCAAAGTTAATGGGGAAGCTAGATCCAATTAATGACCCTTGCAAAAACTGACATAAAAACAGGCACGCTCATTTAACGGCTGCGTGACTTAGCGGCGAAGATTCCAGTTCCAAGTGTGGTACTAAGTTGAAGACTACCTATAATTTAGCCACACAAGCCATATGCCAAATATCAAGGTTAGCCAGTAATGCTAAAATCTGCTTCTGTCATTTTTCGCATGAGAGAAACTCCTTCCTCCCCACTTCCATATTTACTTAGGAATTCTACTGAATCTGGCTTTGGCTTCCTGTGCTGAAAGAGGAAACCAACAGCCTCAGCCATATCATTCTAAAAGAACACATGCTGGTAAAAAATTACTCTGCCTCTCAGTTATGGAAAAGCTAAAAATAGAACAATTTTCAGCAGCAGTAACTGCTACTCTACTAATCATCATTGTTGGCACCACACCTAGGCTAGGAATGGGGAAAGATAAATATAACCAGATAGCTCTTGCTTGCTGCTTATTAAACCTAGGTTAGACTTAGCTGTGACCAAAAGGGGCACAAAGCTTCTTGCTCATCTCACCCTCAGGAAGAAGCCTAGAAACAGACAATACTACACCCACTGAGAGAAAACAGCAACACTGACAGTCAAGTAATGGATCAAGAGCTATATGGAGAGCAATCATACTAAACTACCTGCATGATTCCTTTCAATACTATACTATTTTATGGCAGAACATAAAAGGAGTCTGAAGAAACACCATGAATTAGGCAAGCATATACAAATATGTGAAGCCAGTATAATGACCATGGACTGAATTATCTCCGTTGATGAAACCAATTATCTCTTTAAAATATCTGTTTCAATAGCAATACTATTTTGTTTTATATATTTATTTCAGAAAATTTATACTGCCACCTATTCGCACATGGTGACTCAAGACAGCTTACATGAATATAAAAACATTTTACTTATTTATTCAATGCATTTATAAGCCCACCCAACTCAAACTGGGATTCTAGATTCTGGTTAGCGTAAACAAAAGTATACAGTAACGACAAAAACACAACATTAAAAAAAAGAGCAACCTACAACATAAAACATAGCATGCAAAATGGCAGCCAAACTTGATAATGAAATAACCAGAAGAGATTCCACTAAACACCATCCAGCTGGCACTTGGATGGTGTTTAGTGGAATATATTTTGGTTATTTCATTATCAAAAAGCAGCTTTTTTAATGGCTTTCCTAAAGGCAAGTAATTGATATATCAGAGGTAGCTTGTTCCAGAATACAGAGACAGCCATTGAAAACACGTTTCCTAACTTCCATAAGACAATATAATATTTAAATGTGGGAACCTGGAATATGCCTGCCCCATGGGAGTCTGTGGGGTAGGCAGGTGTTCTTGAGATAAAATAATCCCACAAGTAGCTCAGTTTTATTAAACATATTAAACACCTAAACCCAATATTTAACACACTATACAATTAATGTCCTATAAATAGCTTATTTTAATAATTTATATTAAAATTGGCAGACATAAAGATAACACACAAACAGAAATCAAGGAAAATATAAAAGAAAAAAATACAGAGAGAAAAAAATTAAAGAAAAAAATTCCCACAGGAAGATTTCTTACCTTTTAGATTAGAAATCTTCATATATGTTTAATGGGATTTTAAATAACCCACAGGAATGATTCTTATAATTAATTTTAGAATCTTATTTCCAATCCATGTGGCCCTTAGTCTGTTTATAATTTTCCAAAAATCACTCTTTAATCACCCTTTTGCTGTTTATTTCAAAGCAAAAAGAAAGCTAAGTCCTTAAATGCATATGAAACTTTTTTAGCTGAGAACAGAAGGAGAATCACCCATTATAATGAAATCTGTTGTTCTGAAGGTTCTTAATATCAAAAAAATAGTTAACAAGTGATTTCCAGAAAAGTGGTTAAACACAATGAAGGCTCCAAACCACGGCTTAGGCAAAGCTGACTTTCCCTTAGTTTCCACAGCAATAAAACCTGTCAGAAGCTGTTTTATAGTATCTTCACAGGGTGGTTCTGTATGGAGTACTTGTGGGTAATCCCAGGACCTCATCTTTATCCAGAGAGGAATTTCAAGATGCCAATCTGGTTGCTGGCACCTTGTTCTGCTGCGATTATTGGCTCCACTAAAAGCAAAGCTGTCTTCAGTCCTCCATTTTTTTCCCCTCTGGAAGTTCAATGTCCTATAGATCCCTTAAAGGTTACTCTTATAATAAAAGAATGATTTTGCTCTGCTCACAGCGGCACCATAACAATCACAAAAAACTCTGATGTAATCAGAACTTCTAGCACAGAGGTCCCCAACCCCCCAGCCCACTACTAGGGGCTTGTTCGAAACCAGGCCACACTAGCAATGGACAAGTGTGCGCGGTGAAGTTGTGCTCACACAAGTGTAACTTTGTGTGTGAGTTTAAGTGCCCTCTGTCTCCATTCGTACTAGTGGAGGACATGGGCACCTGCCACTCTCATACACTTACTCTGTGCCAGGCCAAGGTGGAAAGATGGGGAACCGCTATTCTAGAACATATTTTTATTTTCCCAATGATTGACAAAAGACAACTAAGAAAACTATTTCTAAATCTTATACCATTCTTCTCATTAGCTAACTGATTAGCTGATAAAATCCCATGTAATTCAAAGAGCACACAGTTAAGCAGGATCAACTGGCTTATATTCTTAAAGTGTAGACAGCATCATTTTGCTTAAGGAGATGGGTACTAAAATGTAGAAAAATATTAGCAGGAAAGCTGAAAGATGCAAGGAATAAGAAATCAGCAGAAACAAAATTGGTATAATAAAATAAAACCAAACGATGAATTTTAAAAGAGACAAGTTCAGAATTGTTTACTTTAAAAATCAAATGCATGGATGTGAAATGGGGAAATGTCTTACTAACAGTATTAGCAAAAGAAAATATTGGAATTGAAACTGGTTGCAAGCACAATTTTAGGTTGAAACAAGTATCATTTCTTGCAAAAAGCAAACTTTCATTTTATTTTGTTTTAGTCAGATCCAATCTCAAATAATTGTATTCAGAAGGAAAGAAACTGGAATAGATGCCAGGACAAAAGGCATGATCATATACCGTATTTTTCACACTATAAGACATACTTTTCCGTCTGCCCAAAAAGTGGGTGGAAATGCCTGTGTTTTATAGAGCGAATATTGCGGCAGGGGAAGTGGTGATAGCCAGCAGCAATCTGCAGTGGCAGCGAACAGCAGTGATCAGTGGCAATCCCCACCGCCTAGAACAGCTGATCGGCAGTATTCCAGGAGGCCAAACCACCCACCAATCAACTGCTCGGCAGCAAAGGCTCCAGCGTTCCCTGGTGGTGGTGGTGGCAGCTCAGCTCAGTTCACTGGTGGTGGGTGCAACAGAGTGGAGGCCTGAGGAGCCACATGCTGGGGCTCCAATAACATGCTGAAGGCTGTTTGCTGCAAGGACACAAGCCAGATGCATACTGGATGGATACTGGGAGGCAGAGGCAGATTTTTTGTGCTTTCCTCCTCAAAAGCTAGGTGCGTCTTATGTTCCAGAGCGTCTTGTAGTGCAAAAAATACAGTATCCAGAAACCAGTGGTGGGATTCAGTTGGTTCACAGCAGTTCAGGCAAATTGGTTGTTAAATTACCCCCCCACCCTCGCTATCAAAGTATATCCTGGGCACTGCACTGTGCTGCAATGGAGAAACGGGCAACGAAGCAGCCGGCCTGAGGGAAGGAGAGGAGCAGGGAGAAGGAAGAGGTAAAGTGGCCTTCTCCTTCCCTCAGGCCCGTTTCTCCATTGCAGCACAGCACAGTGCCCAGGATCCACTTTGATAGTGGTGGTGGTGGAGGATAATTTAACAGCTGGTTGACCCAGGGTCAGTTGGCCATCATGGGAGCGTTGTCCTGCATGTGCGACGGAACTGGAGGATAGAGATGGGCCATGCCTCCCATAACAGCCAATCTGACCCTGGGTGAACAGATTGTTAAATTTGAATCCCACCATTGCCAGAAACTATGTGTTTAATGAAAGGATCACTTATCAGAAGAGGCTGAAATAACTTTTCTGACAGTGAGAACAATCAACCAATGGAACAGCTTGTCTTCGGAAGTTGTGAGAGCATCTTTCAAAGAGAGATTGGACTGCCATCTGTCAAAAATGGTGTAGGGTCTCCTGCTTGGGCAAGGGGGTTGGACTAGATGACCTACAAGGTCCCTTCTAACTCTGTTAATCTAACCTAAAAAACCGGGTATATGCTTAGAATTTAAAACAAATGGCTTAGGGGAGATATTATAACACTTTTCAAGCACTTGAGTATCACACAAAAGAACAATATTTCTGTGAAAGTCACAGAATAAATGTTTTTAGTTATAGAAAGACAATTTCTGGTATCTCCAATAATAAGAACAGTTCAATAATTATAGAAGAGCATGAAGATAACCCTGAAGAAGAAATGCAAGAGAAGTTATGTGAACAGCACTCAGCCATGAAAAAGAGGAGGGGATGAGAAACAAATTCTGTGAAGCTTTCAAGATTCCAATGCACATAATCCTCACCTAATAATAATTGCAATCAGAATTTAAGCAATGCAGATATAAAGCACATTGTGTGACTGCATCACTTGGCAACGGCTGTTCCTCATTACTGATGTTAAACAAATCACTGCAACTTGTTAAAAAAGCTCATGTGACCATGACATTTAGGAGGGAGACTGGCCGAGGGGGGAAGAAGACAAATGGGGAATTAGTCTAGAATCTTTGTGGAACTTCTGGAACTTCAAGAATGAGTTGTAAGTACCAATTGTTTATATCTCCATTATAAGTTTGAACAATTGTGAACGAGTAGTCAAGTAACTGAGGACCATGTGTAATTTATCCTACAATAAAGTTCCAGTAGTTCTTGGCAAGCAGTTTTAGGCTGTTTCAACTTAAGTATAATTGCTTTATGTGAAAGGAACCAAAGATGCTGATGATAATTTCAAAAATCACTGGAGGCTAATAGTCTAGTTTATTTGTCTCTGGGAATGACACTTTAAAAAGATTTCAAAGAAATTGAAACAGGTTCAGGCAGAGAACAATGATTATTAAAGGAGTAGAGCTAAACCCTGTAAAAAGAGGTGGAAGAAGCTGGTATACCATCTTTAGTGTTGCAAAAAGGCAATTGAGGAGGATGGCACTCTTACATTCCTGGCAGGATTTCACTGAGAAAGTCAAGATTTGTTCACTTTCATTCCAAACTAAAGAATAGAGAAAAGTGGATTTAAGTCACAGAACAGTGATTCCAATTGAATGTCAGACCAAAAAAAAAACCCCTTTTCTAATAGTAAGAATAACTCAATAAAGTTGCCCAGAAGAGTGAAGGTCTCTCAAGTGGGCAGATCTGATGGTCTCTTCCAACTCTGATTCTAAAATACACTCCTTCTCTAAAGAACTCAAACATATAATGTAGAAATACCAGGTGGTTCAGTCTCTTGAAAATGTGTATATGTCCCATTTTCTCAGCCTACTCAGAACTAGGTTTACTCTTACAAAAGAAACCTGCTCTTTTTAAAATACAACAGAAGAATGTGACAAATAATTGCTCTCTGAACGTCACCGGAGAGCTGTTAAAGCTTGGTTTTAAATATCCAGACAATTACAAGATATAGGAGAGATATAGAATAATCTCTGCTATTTAGCAGCCATCTGGAATTTTGTAGTCCAAATATATTTATATAGCCCTATAATTCAAATCTAAAATCCACCTTTCTTACTAAAATACCTAATTTGAACATAGTTTAGTAAATCACTTTCAACTGTAGCCAGAACTTTAAAAGATACTTTTGCTAACAGGAAGACCATATTTGCACAATACTCTATCCAAGTTAAGAGAATCATAATTTACTGAATTTGCCCAATACCCTGGATTTGTACAATACACTGCATAACAAACAATATTGTACATGGTGTGAACCCAGTCAAATAATCCTGATTTTATGGAGCATTAAATTACACTTGGCAACATTTTCTCTTCTTGATCCATGCTAACAATGTTCCATTTTCCATCCAATTTTTTTTTTCCCTAATCCGTACTGCTCAGAATGGCAAGGTACCTTTGCCTAATACTCAAAACTTCAGGAATGTGGTTTTGTGTTCTGCGAGTGGTGGTGTTCCATGATTTTGTCATCTTTGACACATCATCAGGAAATTCCCAGATATAATTTATTTCCTTTACTGAGGACATCATAAATACCCACTATTTAGATGAGCATCTTTTAGAGGGCTCTTTAAGAATCTTGAATGAGATTACTGGGCCTCCGAACAGCGAAAGACTTATATTTTCAGCACAAATGGTAAAAGACTTTACATTTTTAAACCCCAGAATCAAAGGAAAGTGATGTTGCACAGAACCAGGCATCTCAAAGTGCTTAAAGGCAGCACAAAGGAAGCGTTTGGGCGCCACTTCCATTAATTGAGCCTTCATAGCTTGTAACAGGGGTTCCCCAAACCTGGCCCCTTTAAGACTTGTGGACTTCAACTCCCAGAATTCTCCAGCCAGCTTTGCTGGCTGGAGAATTCTGGGAATTGAAGTCCACAAGTCTTAAAGGGGCCAGGTTTGGAGACCTCTGGCTTACAAAGTGCAATATCCCAGTTACCTATGCACCACAGCAGCAACGTATTAAAAAGCGTAGGATGAGTGCATGAACCCAGTCACTGCTGCGAAAGCCTAACCATAAAAGCTTAGGTTTATATGAGCCGGTACATCTAACCAGCAAAAACCATCGCCCTCCTCACAGCTTCCTTCCCACGTTACGGGTCAAGCAGCCCGGACTGAAACCGAAAGTTTGCTAGCCAGGCGCGGACCAAGAAGCTCTTCGATCCTTGAACTATGACCAGCCTTTCGGGAGCCGCTCCAACGCTGCAACTCACCTGAAGCCAAAGCCCGCGGGAAACCCACCCCACCCCTCGGGAAACCCCCCACGGCCGCTTCCGCGAGAACCCAGAGGGGAAGAAGAATCGGCAAACTGTCCGTTTAGAGGAAGCCCCGCCGCACCAGAGGCCAAAAAGGGCGAAAAGGAGAGCGAGGCCTCCTCCTCCCTCCCTCCGCCCGCCCCTAGTTGAGCCCAAACCCGAGAGAGGAAGAAGGAAAAAGGGCAGCCCAGGCCCGCATCGACTTACCTGGGCCGCGCTGAGGGAGCTTGACGACAGAAGGTGACCACCACGGCGAGAACAGCCGCCGATCCTTGCTTGATCTCGCTTGTTCCTCCCTCCCCTCTCTCTCTCTCTCTCTCTCTTTTCTTAACCAAGCGGAAGTGAGCGTTGTTGTCACTTTATCACTGCATCCGCCTTCCCGGAAGACGGGAAAAAAGGAGGAATCCTGATCACGTGACAAGGTCGCCCGCTAACAGGCTTACGCGATTCTATTGGACGGGTCGAGAGGTCGCGTGATCTCAACTCTCCATTCCCGAGCCTTGGCTCTTCCCGCGACCGAAATTAGGCCTGCGGTTGGGCGCGTGACGATCCCTTTTCCTTCTCCAGGTGCGCGGCCTTCTTCCTCCTCCTCCTCCTGAAGTGACGGTGTCTTCCCTCCCACCACAGCATCTCCTAGTGGTAGGAGGAGAAAACTACACGTTTGGATTCCTTTTGGGTGCTTTTTTTCAAGAGGCAGCTGGACTTTCTGGTTTTTCTTTGAAGACGTTTCGCTTCTCCTCCAAGAAGCTTCTTCATCTCTGATTCAATAGTGGGGAATGGAAGGATTTATGTGCCTTGCGGGCAGCTGATCATTTGCATTCTTTTAGCGAGTCCTTAACGCCACCTGGAGGTTTATCTGCGTCCTCAGGGTCACCTGAGTGGTGGGTGTGGACTGCGGAGCCTTCTTGGAACTGTTGAAAGGACTGTGTTGTAGACTGAAGATAGATGACGTCATATCCCTCACCCTCTGTTGAGAGGGGGCTGTTCAATTTTGGCATAGATGGCTTCTTTGACCCCTCTTTCAAACCAGCGGTCCTCTCTGTCCAAAATGTGGACTCTGCTGTCTTCAAAAGAGTGGCCTTCGTCTTTTAAATGCAGATGGACTGCTGAATCTAGTCCTCGTGGTTTTATTCTCCTATGTTGTGCTATGCATTTATGAAGTGGTTGTTTTGTTTCCCCAATGTACAGATCTGCACAAGGGTCACTGAATTGTACTGCATATACCACAGTTGCTCAGTAAAGCACCTTTGGGACAACCATGACCTGGACCAGAGGTGGCATTCAGCAGGTTCTGACGAGTTCTGGAGAACCGGTAGCGGAAAGGTTGAGTAGTTCGGAAAACTTGCAAATACCACCTCTGAATGGAGATTTTACAGTATCCTTCCCTGGCCATGCCCACCAAGTCACGCCCACAGAACCGGTATAAAAAAACTTGAACCCCACCACATACACGTTGGATTAAACTGGATTTGCGTTTTGCACTTTGCTAGCGACAGGAGAAGGAAAGCTTGGTTTCCTCGTCTCAGTGGGACTGAAACTCCAGTTCCCTGGAGAAATCCATTATCAAGAGTCAAAAGGATTGGCACAGGTTGTAGGCACCTCTATGCTGAGAATTACATTTTCGTATTTTGCCCCAATACAGAATAACAGAGTTGGAAGGGACCTTGGAAGTCTTTTAGTCTAACTTCCTGTTCAGGCAGGAGATCCTATACAATTTCAGACGAATGGTTGTCCAGTCTCTTCTTAAAAACCTTCAGTGATGGAGCACCAACAACTTTTGAAGGCAAAGCTGGTTAATTGTTCTGTCAGGAAATTTCTCCTTAGTTCTGAGTTGGGTCTCTACTTGAGATTCAACCATTATTTCTTATCTTGCCCTTAGGTGCCTTGGCAAATAAATTGACACCCTCTTCTCTGTAATATCCTCTCACATGTTGGAAGACTGCTATCATATCAACTCTAGTCCTTATATGGCTTGAAGTCTAGTCCTTAAGAGCACATAAACAATCTTGAAAAGTGATGACCAAGAGATTGATTTAAGATACCCACCAATGAAGCATAGGACAATACACTCATTTTTTCACTAGTAAAATTAAAATAGTGATGGATGGAAATTCCAGTGAATTTTAAAGCCAACTTAAACAAGACTTAGAGTCTGCAGTATATTTTGAAGTCGTACTTCTGTGACACTTATCTGTAGATATTTTACCCATGGTTTACAGAATCTGTTTGCAGGACATACATGATCTGATTTCAGGTAATACACCAGAGGTAGAGGTGATTGACCTGATGACACTGTTGTACAAACCCAGCAAGAATGAAGAAAAGGATGCACAACAGTAACTCTCAAAATCATATCGAGCAGGTTGTTGGTGTGGGTAAGTATATGTAATGGGCACCTATAAAGTACAATGAATAAAACTTCCTTCTAAATCATTTATATTGTAGGCTGCATTTCCTAAAATGTATCAATCTGAGAACAAGATCAATATTGAAAGGCTAAACTATTTAGAGAATTTAAGCATGACAAAAGAAAAAAAAGAAATATGACCCAAACTGGAGTATTCACTCATGCTACTTTGTCTTTTACATAGGGGAATAATAATGGCATGCATCCAATTGTCAGACAGATCCAGTCTCCACAAACATATTAAACAAGTTCCATAGCCCTTCTATAAACAATCACATGCATATTCTACTATTTTTCCATTATGTTGTCTCACCGTATAGCTTTATAATTTTTTAACATTCCAACACTATTGAGTATTGGATAGACTACAGAATGATAAAATAAAATTGGAGAGTTCTTGCAGATGTTTCATTACCCAAACTAGGTAACATCACTGATGATGTTATCTAGTTTGAGTATTGAAATGTCTGCAAGAAAACAACCAAGGTCAGAGGGCACCGAGGACCCCACAAAATTAAAAATGATTTGTGGGAATAAGAATACAAAACAAACCTTTAAAAATACAAATATTTAAAATAGGATTATTTATCTTAAGTATATTTGTACTTCAAGTGACTTATTTATCCTCTAGCTCAGGGGTGTCAAACTAGCGGCCTGTGGGCCAGATGCCTCATGTGCTGGCCCTGCCCCCGCCCGGTTTAGCAAAGCAGGAAATCCTGATATGTCATGTGACGCCACCGTGACAACATGAGTTTGACACCCCTGCTCTAGCTGGTCCTGGCACCATCTGCCAGAAAGAACCCACAATAACACCACTTTTTGAAAATACTAGTTCATAAAAACTTAGGGAGTCCCTGCCATCGTAGTAGAGGGTAGCATAACTATACTGCAAGTCATGAACGGAACCAACTCTGAGTGAATGGGCTAGTTTTGAGAACTTTGCTACATTTTTTTAAAGGTATGCATGATAATTAAATCCCCCAGTTCAAAACAGATGGATTTTCCTGCCCTCTCAGAACGATGTTACAGTCTCTTTACCTCACAGAAATTGTGTGCTGAAACAATCTCTGTCTATTAGAATATATGGATCGGTCTGACCTTGCTAGAAGTTCTTTTTTATGTAATGAATCCTTCTTTGTTGAAAGGATGTTCAGTTCAAGTCCAAAGAGAGAACAAAATCAGATGTTGCAACACAGAAACAGTAGATTGAATCACAGCTGTACAGCATGCTGCTTTAGGAATTTCTCTAGCACCATTTAAAACTATTCACACTTATTTATTTCGAATTTCATTGAACCCATTTCACCAAGTGACTGTGGATGGTTGAATAAAATGTAAAAAATTTAAAAAGACAACGCCAATATTAAAATATATAGTAGCTGAGAATAAAGCACCGAGTTAAATTGGTGGTTATCACTCCATCGGAGGGCAGCAAAGATTTATCTGACTCTGGGAACTCGTGGTTGATGTTGCTGGTCAGAAGGAGTTTATTATCAGCAGCTTAGTGACTTTTGGTGTTTTGATGCTCTTAGTAGAGCTCGCCAAGTTTCCCTCCTGAGGGTGTTGTCTGAGCAAAGGACAAGTTGTTTATTATTGGGAAGACAGATACTCCACACCTTGATTGTGGCATTGTGGAAACTATCAGTCATGTGTTGTGGGATTGTGATAAATTATTCACAGAAGGGGAGGGTATTTTTTTTCCCCTGACTCATTCTATTGGCTCCTCTATTTTATCACTACCGAGACTGAGGATCATCCTTACTGATCATTAGCTACTAATTGCAAAAATATTCTTCTGTCAGCCTGCCTCCATGAAAAATTGAAGTGTTAATTGATAATTTTCTAGATCTAGAAGGTGGTACTAGTGGGACATTCTGGTCCTGAGACTGCATTTATGCACTTTTTTGGTACATTATGGAAGTGGTTTGCTACTGTTTATTTCTGAAATGCTCTCTTGACATCATACTCTAGTCAACAATTCTAGAATTTCCAAGGTATCTCAACCATTATCATGGGGTGTGGGTGTGGGTGAATTCCCATTACGGTAATTTCCGTGATAGTCAAGATCAGCTAAATGCTGCTACCTTTGGAAGCAGTGTCCCTAATTATATTGTGCTTATATTTCATAATCTCTCTGTTATTCCTCATGAAGTGTTTCTGACTGGGAATTCTGGGAATTGGTCCACATATCTTAAAGAGGCAGAGGCTGAGAAACACTGCTTTAATAACAAGAACTGCTAATGAAGACTGTTAATTTTTTTCCCCATTGAACTGTTTTCATTCTTATCACCTTTGGTAGCATATTGTACCCTATGACTATTATTAAGTGTTGTACCTTATGATTCTTGATTCTTGATGAATGTATCTTTTCTTTTATGTACACTGAGAGCATATGCACCAAGACAATTTCCTTGTGTGTCCAATCACATTGGCCAATAAAGAATTCTATTCTATTCTATTCTATTCTATTCTATTCTATTCTATTCTAAATATAAATAGCTGAAACGTCCACCTCCACCATTTTCCCACCTGTCCTTCATGCTGCTTCTGATAAGGGTAACAGATTCATTTGTCCTCTAATTCTTCCAATTCTCGGGGCTATTAAGGTAATGCCTACCAGTTCTCTTCCTATCTGTGAAGAGAAGTTGGAAAAGAGTATTTGTAAATTAGCAACCAGGGTCCCTTGGGGAGTTTGATGGACATTTTAGTGATAAATTGAAAGGAGGAGATTACCAGCTTCCTGCACATGAGCCCTGCTGCAAGGATCACAAGAGGCTGGAGTGTTTTAAGAGTAGGCAATTGGTCCAAATTAGCTTGCTCAAGTGCCTGCTAGCTAGCTAAAGGGGAGGGGGAGGGATAGAACTGGCCCCCTGCCCTGCTGTAGTATCAGGCAGTGCCCGGAAAAGAAGCTTTCCCACTCTCTGAATAAAAGAAAAAAATTGGAAATGTCCCTATGGCCTTGGGCAACATCTGAGGAAATCAAATGTATAGTTGAAGCCACCAATCTTTTCCTCAAATCTCCAAAGGAGACGGCTGTACTGTTATCTTCAGCCCCATCATTATCCTTCTCTGTCACTGCACTCTTTTTATGATGAATGCAAGCCCCATTCTTCTGCTGAACACCGACTTAAGCCAAAGGTTCAGCTCAAAATTACAACCAGTATGGAAGCTTTTTCAGTCTCAGACATTCTCCATCAGATATAATAGAAACCAAAGGAGAAAGGAAAAAGATGAGAGAGAAAAGTTTATGGCTCATAAGTGCATTCTCTAGCATAGAAGAAGATAAAAAATGAGAAAGAATATCAGGCCCTATCATAAACACCGGGATAATAAAACAACTGGAATTCTCTAGCTAGCATGTATATTGAAATCACAAAATATGTTGTTATTTATTATATTTGTATCCACTTTCCCCCAAACCTTTACATAGTTGTCTGTCTCCAGTAATATTTTTGCAAAACCCTATGAAAGGCTAAGGGGAAAAAAAGTCATTTACATTAGAATGATGTTACCCATTAAAGTCTCTTAGCAGATTATGATTTTTTTCTCTAAACTGAAACGATAAAACAGTTAATATGGCAGTGAAATTAATAATTAAAATTAACAGTTAAAATGGAAGTTAAAAGCTTGCACAAAGATATGTATTTTATGGACCTTTGAATAAATTAATAAAGACGCCAGGCTCCGATCTCTGCTGGGAATACATTCCAGACAGTTGAAGTGGCAACAGAGAATGCTTGATCTTGGTTTTTTGCCAGATAATCTCATGGCAATGTGTGCAATCTTCTCATATGATCCTTATTTATTTATTTATATCCTGCCTTTATTATTTTTATGAATAATTCAAGGCAGCAAACACATATAATACTAATATCTATGGAGATTCTCAGACATCCAAGTCATGGTTGTCCCAAAAGTGCTTTTCAAGAATTAACTGGATTTTCTTTGTTTTTCCTTGAAGGCATTTCTTCAAGAAGCTTCATGAATGCAAAGTGAAAAGTCTTCAAGGGAAAACAAACACAGTACAGTTGCCTCTTGAAAAAGCACCTTAGGGACATGCAATATTCTGTCTCCTATTTTCCTTACAACCACCACCCCGTGAAGTGACCTGGGCTGAGAGAGAGAGACTGCTCCAAAATCACCCATATAACTTTCATGCTTTAGGCAGGACTAGAACTCACAATCTCCTAGTGATGGGCCCCAAAGCCGGCTTTCATGTCTAAGGCAGGACTAGAACTCACCTTTCCTGCTTTCTAACCTGGTGCCTTAACCCCTAGCCTAGACCAAACTGGCTCTGCAATTTGTGTGCAGTTCCGTAAAGAAAGAAGCATTATCTTAAATAACACAAAATCATTCACTGAGTTTCATGTCTGAATAGACATTTAAACTTTGCTGTCCCCAGTTCAATCCAATACTCTATTGATGGGAGATCCAGGGTGCTCCTTCTGCTTCTAAATTCCAAAAACCCATAATCCCAGCTGGTTTCTCCTGTCCATTGACAGCAGATGGAAGCTTTAATCTAACATGAATACAAAGCATAGGTTTAAGAAAGCTGGCTTAGAAATATAGCTTGAGGCAGACGTTGCTAGCCAAACCTACACAAAGGATTGGGACTATATTTTACAAGGTGACATGAAGATTGAATGCTGTCCTTTGAGGGAGGGAAGAATAAGTGTATAATAAATAAATAGGCATTACAGAAGGTTAACACTAACGCTGTATTCCATTCATCACAGTGAAACTGCATTCATCACAGAAACAAATACCGCAAATAAGTTACTTATCCAGAAAAAGGGGAAGTTGTCTTTGAGAGAATGTATGCATAGACACAGGGAAAGAAGAAAAGAAGGTCCAGGAAAAATATTACTAACCTCCCCACCTCCAGCCCATCACAGATTTCCATGGATTTTTCCAGCATATCTGAGAAACTATACTGTACAAGTAGTCCTTGACTTACAACCACAATTGAACCCACAATTTCTGTTGCTAAGCAAGATAGTTGTTAGATGAATTTTGCCCCATATTATGACCTTTCTTGCCACAGTTGTTAATTAAATCACTGCAATTAAGTTAGTAACATGGTTGTTAAGTGAACTTGGCTTCCCCACTGACTTTGTCTGGCAGAAGGTCGCAAAAGGAGATTAAAATGACTCCAGAAAGCTATAAACATAATACAGTGGAACCTCGGGTCACGAACTCTTGCGTTTGCGATCAAATTGGGTGACGACCAAAAATTTTGGGAAATTGTTGCTTCTGGTCATGGACAGATCCTTGGGTGCCGATCAAAATACAGCCTCCGTGATTTTCCCTGCTGCAGCGATTTCACCTTCCATGCACGTGCAAAATTATAGGCGCATGCACAGTCAATCTCACTTCGGTTCGCAATCAAATCAGGTTGCAACCGAAGTCCTGGAATGGATTATGGTCATGACCTGAGGTTCCACTGTAAATGAGTCAGTAGCCAAGTGTCCGTACTTTGTTCATGTGACCACAGGGATGCTGCAATGTTTGTGTGAAAATTGTCACTAAAAAGTCACCTAAGTTACAACCAACACTTGTCATTGCAACTTTGAAAAATCACTAAATGTAAGTTGTATTAAACAGTTTTAGTGCTACTGGAAATAGCCTCATCCACTTTTGTTTCTAAATAAGCAGCAATTGGCTTAGCTTCATAATTGTTATGCCATATTTTGGTGTGCTATTAACAAATTCCCTGCAAAGAGAAAATGGCATAGAAGACATTTATGGAAGTCAAGCTGTCAGTTGATCACAATATCACATTTAGTGGAAGATCAAACAAGGGTACAATCATCAGTCCGTGAGTGTCCCCACATTGTGGTAGATAATTTGAAATGGTCTCTTGGGCATTAAATAGTTCATTACTTTTTTGAGGGAGAGGCAGGGAGTAGGACAGCAAGCATGTTGTGAGGGGGAAATATTGTTTTTCCCCCAGTGATATTGAAGCTCTGACAAGTTGATGCAACAAGCTGCAGGCGAGTGAAAAAAATCAATGGGGCTTCATAGATAACAGCAGTAATAGCAGCATGGAACTAATGCAAGAGGATTATGTTCCTAAATATCAATAGGCTTGTAGGCTGCCTGTCTCTGACAAGGCATGGTATAGCTGCTTTATCAACATTTCCCCTTGCTAGCTGGTTAGAGTGGGGAGAGGGAATTGTATGTCTTTGGAAATTCATTTGTTAGTAAATGATTTCCAAATGAAAGCAGTTCTAAAAGCAAGATACATTCGACTGGTCTGTGATTTATCCAGGTTTAGTTTCATTTGAAAAATGTTGCAGAACATGGTCTTTTTTTTTTATAATTATGCCTATGTATAAAAATATAGGCTTGGAGTATTGATAGCAGCCCAGATTTATACAATGGTGCCTTCTGTATTATGCCACATTATTTCCACATAAAGTCCAAAGTAAGCAATCATTCTCTGGTTGATTTACAATATGAAAACACTGTTCTAACAGTATCAATGAGAACAATATGAATATATAATCAATGACCGCTCTCCCTCTATGGCTGAATGATGTATAATTTGATGACTGATCAGAAAAATAATGAAATTCAGAATTAAGGATACACGTAATTCTCTATTTATTTTGATAAATTTAATAAAACAGTATAATTTGGGACTTAAATTATTTTAGGAACATAAAATTATATTCATCATGGGAAGTCAAAAATAAATTTCTCCAAATGAAATTCTATAATAACAGTAGTAATTATCATTATTCTACTTTGACAGAAATCACTGTGAGAAGAGAATGTTTGCTGTCTTTTAAATCCTTAACTTCTAGCTTTACTAATATTGTGTCTTTTAAAAACATAAAAACAAAATAGAAAAACAGAGCAAGTCATGGCTGAATGATACACCAGATACTTAACATATAGAAGATTCTACCCTCAATATCTCCACCCAGAAGGAAAGAAAGCAGCAACACAGCATAAAGTCTCCATGTTCAGTGCTGTCAAATCTTCCTATAGCAGTACTGTAAAACCAGGTAGTCCTCAATTTATGACTGCAATGGAGCTTGCTCATTTCAGTCGTAACTTGTGACAGTTTTAAAACAGGTCATCATATGACCAACCCAATTTTACGACCCTTTTTGTGGTAGTTGTTAAGCGAGCACCATAAAATCCATTGTTTGGTATGGGGTATTTTTGCTGAAAATCTGAAGTAAATGCTGGTTTTCAGCAAAAATGTCATAAATCATATGACCAGAGGATACTCCAAATGGCCATAAATGCAGGTTGGTTCCTGAGTACCTGTGGATCTATGGTCATTTTGAATGGTTGCTAAGTGACCAATTGTAAGTGGAGGACTACCTGCACTGTTAGTGTTTCAAACTGTTTTAGATGTTATGGAAAAGGTATGGAGATAAATCTGTCCATGTATTTCATTTTCATGGGAACATATTGCCAATAAAACAAGAATCCCGCCAGTCCAGTAATATCTTAAAAGTTTCTGAGATTGAGAAACACTGATTTAGAGCAGGAGTGTCAAACTCAAGGCCAAGGGGACAGATCTGGCCTGTGGGGTGCTTAGATCTGGCTTGTGGGGCTACCCTGGAAACAGCGAGGGACTGGCCCACAGTGTCTCTGCCAGTGAAAATGGAGCTTGTGAGGGCCATGTGTGACCCTTGCAAGCTCCATTTTTGCTGGAAAAGGATTGCAGAATGCCATCCTAGCTGAAAATGGAGCTCCTGAGGGCCACACATGACCACCCTGAGCTCCGTTTTCTCTGGCAGAGGGTTGCAGGATGCCTTTGCAGCTGAAAACGGAGCTCGGGAGCCCGTTTTTATTGGCAGAGCAGTCAGGCCACCGCAGGCACCCCTGACACGAGTGACATCATGCTGGCCATGCCCACCCTGGTCCTCGGAGGTCAAACACAACCCTGATGCAGCCCTCAATGTAATCGAGTTTGACACCCCTGATTTAGAGCATAGCTGAAGATCCCGTTCTTGTTTAAGCTGTAGAGAAGAATGATAGAATAAATTGTGGTTTTTTTACATCAGGAGAATGGGAAGCAACATGCTGTACAACTGCCAACAATAACCTTCTGTGTGATTTGGTTCTCTAAATGTGGGATGGGTCACCCGTATCCCCTTGGGGACACATGTCTAGTTCCTGGATCTGCCAAAATGTCATAATGTGTTTCAAAATACATGATAGCTTTGGGTAATATAAGAGAAAGCTTCAACTCTTCCCTGGGCAGTTTGTTTACCTCTCAGAAAAGGGAGAGGCCAGACCCTGCTACTGTTTCAAAACAAGCTCAGAGCCTCAAGCAATGTTATTTTCTTCAAAAGCAAACCTCAAAGGTTGTTATTGTCAAGTCAGGTGATGGCGCATTGCATTGTCAGGTCTGTTGATCTAGATATCTCATATGTACAAAACAAGAGAGTTGATCTCCTCCATTCCCTCGCATAGCTACCCTTTCACAAATTTCCTGGGTTTTGTGCAGTAATTTCTCCAGTTTAGGTTGTTCCTCTTGGTACAAAAACAATTATGAAGGTTGTTGTTTTGGTAGAAACTGTGAAGCTAAGATGGCCCGGTTTTGGTGGGTAATTCTTCTGTCAAAGAATCATGGGTGACACTGTATAAAGAACCTCAAAGCGCATCCTAGTCCTGCATACTCTTTTCCGAGTGTGCAAATCAGTCCACATGGGAAGTCCAGAAAGGAAGTGAAAAGAAGCCTCCTGCTTGTCTTCTACACTGTTTGGCAAATTATATTGCTTCTATAATGTAGATGCAGGTAGAAGATTACCAGATCTGTGTTGTAAAAATTTGGGTGACAAAATGACAATCACAAGGAGCTAGATTTTTCTGTATTTCATTGCTGCAATCTAGTGATTATCTGGATACCTGCAATTTTGCTCTAGGGTAGCCCAAGGAATTTAGTTACCGATACTCTTCCTTTTCTCTAATCCCCTTTTAAGGCCATCTGAGTTGGTAGCTGTCTTCACATTTTATGATACCTAATTCTGTAGTTAAACTGTGCACTTTTATCTGTCCCCAAATGCTCACAATTCAGCAGGTTGCTTGGAAGCTCTCTTTCTTACATACATTTAGAATGACCCAGATTTATGGCTCTGAGGTCTTTAACAAAGAAAGATACCAAGGTTAAAAATAAAAGTGGAACCAAAGGTATATTAATCTTTAAACTCAACATTTATCATTTTAAAAATACTTCGTTCATAAATCTTCTGGAGCAAAATGTTCCCATGGAAGCATATAGGCCCGTCATGGTGAACCTATGCCACGCATGCCAGATGTGGCATGCAGAGCCATCTCTCCGGGCACTCCAGCCATTACCTGTTGCTCTTTTGGGTTCCGGCACAAGCACGCACGCTGGCCAGCTGGTCTTCGCATGTGCAGGAGCACCGGATGCGCGTTAGAAACCGAAAGACTAGGTGGCTGGTGTGAAGCTAAGCTTCTAGTTTTCGGCGTTCCCATGCGCGCAGATTGGGCAGCTGCTGTTCCAGTTTCCGGCATGCGCACACACTCCTATTTCAGCACTCGGTGCCAAAAAGATTAGCCACCACTGATACAGGCTAAATAACAAATATAGTAAAAGTTGGGAAAATAATAAATATAACAGAGGAGCAACACAAAACAACATCAAATGGAATAACTTGGATGCCAACTATGTAAAGATGATAAAACATGGGCAAATTACAAAAATATCACTAGGTCTGCTAGAAATTCAGTATATCAAAATTGGATATAATAGAGTAAGGATCCTCAATCCCTGGGTTGCAGTCCACTACCAGGCTGCAACCTGTTTCAAACTGGGCCATGAGAGTGATGGGCAAGTGTGCGCCAGTGGTGGTATTCAGCTGGTTTGCACTAGATCGGGCAAACCGATAGCAAGGATTTGGCATGAGTCACCAAACCGGTAGTAAGTTCTGGCTGGCCATGCCGCCGACCTGGTCACCTGAGTCCCAAAATGGAGCGTGGAGGGGTGCTGCGTGCCCCTCCCATGTTCTGTTTCTTTTCTTCCTGAGCCCCAGAGGAGCCTTCTGGGAGCAAAAACACGCCCCTAGAGGCTCTTCTGAGGCCAGGAAGGTCCCAAAACAGAGCTGGGAGGTGCTGTGTGCCCCCTCCAGGCTCCCTTTCTTTCTTCCTGCGCCCCAGAGGAGTCTTCTGGAAGCAAAAACGCCCCCCAGAGGCTCCTCTGAGGCCCAGAAGGCCAAAAAAATGGGGTGGCTGCAAAAAAAACCCCACATCCACCTAGTCACATTGCCACGCCCGGTAGTAAAAAAATTTGAATCCCACCACTGGTGTGCACGCATGTGAACCCCCACTTGTATGAGCAGCGGACAAGTGTGTATACATAAAGCTCCGTTCATGTGAGCGGAGAGCACTTATATGGAGGGTACTTGTGCTCACATGTGAAGATCCATTCGTGTGAATGGAGCTTTGCATACAAAAACACCCTCTGCTTACACGTGTGGAGCTTCATGCATGAGTGCCTTCTGTTCAGGCGTGAAGCTCCATTTGCATGAGTGTAGGATGCATGCACCCATCGCTCGCACCAATGGACCTGTGTGGTGTGTGTGTGCCTGCCACTCACATACCCCGCCTCCCCGTGCTAGGCCAGACCTGGCCAGGCCAGGCTGCCAAGTTCGAAAGGTTGGGGATTACTGATCTAGTGAACTTAGCTGGGGAGGACATTTCATATGAAATTTACCATGTTCTACAAAGCCTTGCCTTTGGATGAGCAGGAGAAAATCCCCAGATGACAAATATAGAGTTTTGGAAAGATCCTATCACTCTAGGAAAAATTTTCCTTCAACGAACCAAATGTCTAATTATTCATTACTTCAAGAAAATAACTTTCAAATTATGCCTGAAAACAAACTTGTGTGAACTGTAAGCAGCTGTTTTAAGTGTTGCTGAACTCTTTTGTGAAAAGAATAACAATATGAACAGCAAAACTCACTGCAACTCTGCTTCTGTACCATGTTTTAATTTTATGTTGCTGTTCCACATAGAATTACAGATGTTACATTTCTTTACCGGCGGGCACATAAATTTAGCATTGACTAAATGAGTTAGCTGATTAGTATTATTTTTCATTAAATTTCAATGCCAGCCAGATGGTACTGATACAGCGACTCTGGGCAGCTTACAATATAATAGAATATAATAAAAACATTAAAAACACTAGAAAACAATTAAAATTAGAAAAGGTGAATAGAAAAGCTAAACAGCTAAAAACCAACCAGGCATAATTTGAAGGTTACTATCCTTGAAATAATGAATATTTAAGAGATGGGAATAGGGCTCTTCTCTCCCAGTCGGTCATCCCAGGGGTGGACTTCAAAAAGTTTAGCAAATGGTTCTCTGCCCAGTTGCTGGGTGGGTGTGGTCGTGGTGGGCGTGGCCTAGTCAGCCTTTTGCACCACAGTGGGGGGGAGGGGCATTTTTGCCCTCCCTAGGCTCCGGAGGCTTTCCTCGAGCCTCTGGGAGGGCAAAAACAGCCTCCCTGGGCTCTGGAGGCTCTCTGGAAGCCAGAAACAGGCCCATTTCCAGCCTTCTCCAACTTCTAGGAGGCCCGTTTTTTGCCCTCCGTGAGCCTCTGTGCATGCCCTGCACTTACCTGCATCCAAAATGGGCTGCATGGGGACTTCTGGGTGGGCGGGGCCAGACGGACTGGGATTTGGGGGTTCTCCGAATTCCACAGAATCTTAGCTATGGGCTCCCACAACCCCTGAGAACCCCCAGGAGCCCACCCCTGAATCATCCCCAATGTAGTAGGCCCTGTGAGGGCCCCAGGCCAACTGGCAGACTTGAGCTTTTAGGCTTTCCAAGAAGGCCAGCCTCCTACCAGAAAATATTCCAGAGGGCAGTGGCCACAGCAGAAAAGGCTCTTCTTTGCCAGCCAAAATTATTTGGCCAATGGAATGTGTAGTAGACCTTGTCTGCTGGAATGAATGGAGTGGGCTGGTCCCATCAGGGTGAGATGGTTCCTCAAATACCTGGTCCCATGCCATAAGGGGCTTTAAAAATAATCACCACCATCTTGAATTGGACCTGGAAGCAAACCGGCAGCCAGTGAAGCTCACATAACAGTGGTGTCACATATGGCACCCTAGGGGCCTTTAAAGCTGCCTGTATCGCTGCGTTGCGTACCAGTTGTATCTTCCAAATACTCTTCAAGGACATCCCCAATGTAGATCACGTTGCCATAATCCAATTATATAACCTAAAGCTTATGAAGGCCATTAATATCAAAGGTAATTTTTCTTCAGTTAATCAGTGTTCAGGTTCCTTATTGGATTTTTATTACAGCTGGAACTGACACACAAATAACAAAAGTGGACTTAAAAATGGAAAGGAAATATGGATTCCTAATAAATACATCGTCAAAGTTCTTCTGTTCCAAAGGAAGGAAACTGTCTTTGTATTATGGCAGCTATAAAAAATGATTAAAACTGAAGTGAGACAGGAAGCTGATAATTTGATTTATCATCTTAATGGATGCACTTCATGAATAAATAATAGAGGGCGGTTAATGTTGTCTCTTAGTGTTAAAAAGGCAGGGGACATCTCAGCCATTTCTCTAATATATGGTGACAAGAATGATATTCTGAGCCTTGTTCCTCACATTTTGGTTTGCTTAAAAGGGTTAAGGGAATAACTTATTTCTCTTTATTTAAGAGATAATGTTTGGCTTTGTTTCTAAGACACCAGAAAGCTTAACTAAAAGCCATTCACTTCCCATTAGCATTATATCCTGGAAAGAGCAGAGTCCTGATGACCAGATCATCAATATACTTGGCCAAAGGACAGACAAAAAGCTTCCTTAACCTCCTTCGTTTTCTTCATTCTTCTCCCTTCATTCCAGGATGTATTTTTCTAGACTTCCTCTTCCAGTTTTCAATTATTTAATAGCATGTCAGCTGTACAATGAATTCTGCTACGAGTGCATCCTGCAACAGTTATTTTTTTTCTCAATGGAAAGTAGGGAAATGTTTTTAAAGAGGTGTACCACTTTAAAGCAACTGCACCGTGTAAAATTATACTTATTATGTTGACAAATAGCGCTAAGCCAGAATGTAATATATTTGGCTTTTGTTTATGAACCTAGCCATTGCAATTTTGAGAAATATGATGCACAACTTAATGTGTGGAAGAAATACAGCCATTTGAGATGTATTCAGTAAGATACAAGAAAGCAAATTATGGATCAGTACAATGTCTGAACCCAGTCAGATTAACAGATAATCAGAGTTGGAAGGGACCTAATAGGTCATCTAGTCCAACCCCCTGCCCAAGCGGGAGATCCTACACCATTTCTGACGTATGGCAATCCAATCTCTTCTCGAAAGACTCAAGTGATGAAGCTCCCACAACTTCTGAGGGCAAGCTGTTCCATTGGTTGATTGTTTTCACTGTCAGAAAGTTTCTCCTTATTTCCAGGTTAAATCTCTCCTTGTTTAGTTTCCATCCATTATTCCTTGTCTGGCCTTCGGGTGCTTTAGAAAATAGCTTGATCCCTTCCTCCCTGTGGCAGCCCCTCAAATATTGGAAGACTGCTATCATGTCTCCCCTGGTCCTTCTCTTTAGTAGACTAGCCAAGCCCAGTTCCGGCAGCAGTCGATACCTCTGTGTCCTGGATATATACGTGCCAAAGACTGACAACCATATAGGCCTACAGCAATAAATTTGATACTTCCTTCTAAGCTGATAGTTTGATGAGAAGTACAGTAGGTGCCTCAAAGTATCAGACGATGGAAAACATGAGTGGGAAGGTGATCTTAGTATTATTGCCTTGCTTAAACCATTGACTCAAAGAATGTCAGGCTAGGTGAGCCTCCTGTTTCTGTCAATATTGCTAATGCCAGGCTACGTAAGCACCTGAGGGCAGGTTGAGAAGTAACTAATGGAAGCTTACCAAAAGGAGATCCAACCTAGAATTAAGGAGAAATTTTCTGTCAGTGAGAACAATTAATCAGTTGAATGGCTTTATTCCAGAAGTTGTAGTTGCTTCATTGTTGATGATTTTCAAGAAGAGATTGGGCAGCCATTTGTCCAAAATGGCATATTGTCTCCTGCTTGAGTAGTGGGTTGGATAAGAAAACCTCCATGGTACCTTCAGAGTCTATTATTTGTATTCTGCTTATTTCAGCACAATTTGTTGTGGTCTGCTGGAGGCCTGTGGAGCTGGTAGGAGAGTTGGACCGTGTTTTGACCCAAACCTGGTTTCAAGAGAGCAAACACAAGACAAATGCAGCAGTATAACCTTTTTACGTTTCAGCTAAAAATTCTGTTTCTTCACAGATAAAAGGCTGTTTCCAACTAATTAGCTCCGACAAGAAAGAACCTTGCCAAGTTTTCACAAGTCTGCCAAAACACAACAGATAAGAAATAGTTTATGATACAAGAGTCTGTAAGAATCATTACCAATTGTAATGTCCATGAGGCTGAGTTCAAAACCTGCTGCAAAGAAGGTTAGTTTCACAGCTGGCTTTTATCTTCTTGAAGGAGGGGCCATTACCTTGCTGCCTTACTCCTGAGTTGCCCATGCTGTTGTAACTGTTCTTTCCTACAAGCAATCCTGCGTGAATCCACACGCGCACTTGGCACAGGCTCCTCAGGAACCTCCTCATCACTGCTACCAGCCCCCACAGTCTCTGAAGGCAGCAGTCCACTCCTTAATGATCCTGACCCCTCATCTGAGTCCTCACTTTCCTCAGCCATCTGCACCCGCTGCCGGCTAACCACAACAGACAGTGAGGAGGAACATGGGCCAGTCCTGGAGCCTGGGGAAGACTTGGATGGAGGGATCTGCATCCGACACAGAGATGGGGCCAGGGCCATCTGGGAGTTATGTGCTGACTCTGGATCCTCCAGAATCTGACATCAGTGAGGCAGAGGAATGGGGGAACCTGTTCCCAGTGCACGCTTGTGCAGAGCTGCCAGAAGGCAAGAACAGTTAAAAGGGGCAACTCGGGAGTAAGGCTTAAAGGTAATTGGCCCTCCCATAAGACATAAAGGAGGAGCAAAGGAACATGAGCTTTTGCAGGAAGCAACTTTGTTCGTTCTGGTCAGTTTAGAGTCTGAAGCTCAGTGTTGATTTTGTGCTCTGTTTAGCTTTGTACAGCTAATTGGCAATTTAGTTGTTGGCAGCATTCCAAGGAAGATAAAGGTGTGTGCTTATCAGCCTTATCCCGAATGACTGTGGCAGACTTCTGTTGGACTATTCACAAACTGTGTGGGACTCATTATGGGCTGTGAATGAATATAATTCACAACTGTTGAAATAAAACAAAAGATTTTGGGGACTACAATGTGTTTGTTACTGTCTCAGAAAGCCTTGGTCAGAACACAGTTCTTCTTAGGGGACAATAATCCTAATTATACAAATATAATATGTAGAATGCAGAAATTATATATCCTATATATAATAATAATAGGACTGCATCCTATGCTTAAAAATAACATTGCAGTTTTTAAATAGAAATATAGAGCTTTATCCCACAATTCTCATGAACTTCCCCTTCTGCCATTTTCCTTCCCTTCAGTAAAATGTATTATTCTTCCATAATTTCCCATTAAGAGAAAATGTTGCTATTAAAGCTGGAGTCTCAAATATGATATATGTAAACATTTCTATTGATAAGCAACAAACGTCCAACTCACAAGATTCACAAACCTTGCAAGTTTAAAGCACAGACAGCACCAGCATTAGCATTATACTAATTTGCCTCATACTTTTGTAGATAATAAATATGGCTTTGGTGTTGCTGAGTGATTTTTTTCTTTTTGGGGTGGGTGGGGTTGTGTTTAGTTTTATTGTTAAGTTCTTCAAAACCTAAAATTCAATATTCAATATATTAAGTTTCAACTGAAAATTGAGCCTTCATATTTTGTTCAGAGAGAGATTTTTCTACAAGTTTGGATAACAGGCACCCACATCAAAATGGCATTTAAATTCTGGTTCTAGTAACAAACTGTTCAGTGTTAGGATAAGCAATGCTCTCTGTCTGCAGTTTGGCATTTGGACATCACCTTTGTCTCACAGAGGTCTTCCTTTTTGGAAAGAGTCCTTCCTCCTTATTCAACAGAGGCATAGCAATGGACAGGGTAGAAGGAATAGTCACTATTTTTACCAACACAATTGCTGCTGGGTGAGCTGTTTGTCTGCTGAGATAGTAAAGTATGACATGAGAAATGGTTGGCCTCAGCTGCTGTTGTGGAAACAGATATCACAGTAAAATATCCTGTATAAAACAAAAAGCAAACCAAACAAAAATATTATAGCAAGTTGGAAAATTATCTCTTGACCTTTCACTATTAACCAAACAATCTGATTTTAATCTG
The DNA here is from genome assembly GCF_900518735.1 of Pseudonaja textilis. Next base: position 11,030,705 of record NW_020769318.1, read on the forward strand.
ATGACAGAATACTATTGCCAGAACACAAGTGACAAGTGGCTATTCTTCAATCTTATATTCATCCTGATGAACCAAGTAATAATGCTGCTGTCTAATCATTGCATTCCAACTGCATTATTCTTGAATCTATCCCAGGGGTCGCCAACCTTTTGGACCTCAGGGACCACCAAACTCATAATTTTAAATCCCAGGGAACAGAAACCCTGGGAAAATCCCCCCAAAAGTCTGCAAGAAAATTCTCCACCCCATTTTCCTACCGATTGATCATTCTTTATTTGGGATCACAGGATACCATCTCCAGCTCCGTTCTCAGAGTGGCAGGGGGAGAGAGAGAGAGAGAGAGAGAGAGAGAGAGAGAGAGAGAGTGACTGGCTTTTGACTTCATGCAAGGAAAGCAGCAGAAGCAACTGAAGTCTTTCTTTCTCTCCCCAAACTCAGCCAGAAATGAGTCTTTGTGAGACTTGATGCCTTACAGGGTCCCAAAGACTCATTTCTTGGTGGAATTTGGGGGAGAGAAAGGAAAGACTTTTGCTGCTTTCCTTGCGTGCAGCCAAAAGCAGAAGAAAGAAGCAGAAAGAATCAGCCTGGTGGCCAGGTGAGGCGTGTGGGGCAAGTTCCCCCCCACCCTTTTCCTCCTCCCCTCACTACTTCATGTTGTTCGCAATGCAAGCGACACAAGCCTTGTGTTCACGCGTAGCCTGGATTAATTGCTTTGGGGGTGACATTTCTCTGCGGACCACCAAAAATTTCTTACAAACCACCAGTGGTCCCTGGCTCACTGGTTGATGACCACTGATCTATCTAATATCTCCTTAAAGCTATCCAAGCTGGTGTCTGCTATTATATTCCACAGCAGTGAATCCCATACCTTGCTTACACATTCAGTGTTTTTAATTTGCTGCTATTTAGATTGATAGTACAAATGACCCATGATCCCTCTCCTCAGCATCATCTTTATAATTGGTAGCCGCAGCCCAGGACCCAGACGTATTTATTTTTAGATGCCGTATTTAGAAACCACCCATCTTTCTCATAGAGCCACTCTGGGCGACGCATACGAGTCTGAACCTGTTGGGCCTTAGGAAGCAGACAGAGTCCTTATGACTATGAGCTCAACCACCTGCTTACTAGATTCATGTCCTTCCTGGCTGCCAAAGGTCTCCTAGGTGATATGTGGCTGGATTATAGCAGTGATAAAGTGTTCCTTATGGATTTTCTGTTTTTTATAGAGGTGTTGATTCCCCTACACACCCTCCTCAAGAGCACTGTTAGACCCAGCCATACTTGATAATTTTCATTGAAAAGGTAGTATGCAACAGCTTCAGCAGGTCCTGGATGAAGCAGATTATCAGAACCTCTTTCAATCATGTTTCAGTTCTGGCTATGGGATGGAAAGTGCATTGGTTACCTGTGGTATGATATATAACAAGAGCACAATGGGGGTAGTACATCCATCCTTGCTCTAGTTATCAATACCATCAACTACAATATCCTTATGGACAAGCTGTAGGGGCAATAAACTATTTATTGTGCTGGTTCTGTTTCTTCCAGTCAGCATCCATCAGAAGTCCCATCCTTGGTCCCTAATTGAAAGACTAGTAAATTTTCCTAAGGGTGTGTTTTATCACCTGTCCATAACAATGTCTCCTATGCATACCTTTTGACCATTAAATTATGTCTTCTCTATGAATATATTGTATGCATTTCATAGTCTACGTAGCTATACTTACATTGCTTCAACATCATTCAAGAGGAAAAAAATACAGATCTGAGTAGCATCAGTAAATATATATTTCAAAATATTCATGTCACATTTTTATTTTTTCTGTAGCTGCTTTATAACATATAATAAATCCTGGTAGTTTTTTCATATATAAAATCCCTTCAATTTTGTTAATAATTCACCTGAACAGAAAGGTGATGTTAGTGGTGTTTTCAAACATTAGTGCTATTTATAGGGCTTTGCAAATTCTTCCAAAGACATGCTTTGCAACACTGTCTGAAGAATCGCTGTTCAAATAATTAAAGGAGCACAAGATCTAAGAGAAATATGGGGCCCAAACAAAAAAGAAATAGAAACTAGTTAAGAAATCAAGAATAATTCTGTTTCTAAATGAAATTAAAGATTATTGCTAAAATAGTTATTTGTAGCCTTGAGTTTTAAAATTGTGGAAAAACCTAGTTACTCATAATCCTAAAAGGACAAAGTACTGTCCTTGAGAATGCAGATAAATTGTATATCTAGTTCAATTTTTAGTTTCTTTCTAGAAATTGATTTCTGAAAGAGGAGAATAATATTGTTCTAACCTTTATCTTAAGGACACGCTTCTCTCTATTCTTGGTGATTATGATCATCTGCAATAACAACAGTCTCCTGCATGACAAGAGCAACCGAAATATATGCTTGGTAAACACTGGAGTGGCATCATAAGAAAGGAATGGCAACAATTTGAAAAGTAGATAAGTTATGTGCCTGAGTGTATGTGCCTGAGTGTACATAAGAGAATTGCTTTATTTTAGGGATAAGGCGAAGAAATAAGCAAAGTACTGCAAGACATTAAGAAGATTGCAGACCAGACATAGATACATATCTGTATTCAGTAGGTAGCAGTAAGTAGGTATACCAAGTTTAACAAACAAAGGGTATCCTTTCACCTGCAGTCAATGTTCATTCTTGAACACTGTATCAAAAGGGGCTTGGGGAACTGTTACATACTTTGGACCCTAAACCACAAATGCAAAAAAAGGAGGTGGATGGACTCAGTTACATTGGCAACAGATGCTCTATTGGAATATCTGAAAGACCAAGCTTGGGAGAGATCAATGTAGAGAAAATCTGTGTGGCTGCTAGATATGAACAATATTTTTGTGGCACTCCATCCATTGATCCAGGCTCAGCTTCCTGGGCTAGCATGTATCTTTCAAGCTTCACTTTCCCCCCCAAAATGCTCATGAATGCATGAATTGGTTTTGAAGATGCACAGATTCCAAGGGCAGCTTTTTATCCATCTCTACTTTAGCAGGATCTCCCTGGATCTTTGCTCCCTTCCTTTTTTTCCCCAAGCTTGACTGGAGTAACTCTTGGCTTTGAAGTTCTAGGTATGAATGTATGATTTTTGTGGGTACGAGGCAGTTTTTAGAAGAACAATTTTGCAGTTTCTTGTTTTCAGAAATTTGGGAAGCAGTTTCAGAGGCATAACAATGTAGGGACACCCATGAGATTCACTCTGAATAACATCCATATGCCATGGAAGTGTTGTTGTTGTTGTTGTTGTTTTTAAAACCAGTTTTAATTATCTTAATGCTTCTCTTCCCAAAGTACATTTCTTTGGAAAATCTAGTCTCACAGAATCTCACTTGATAATGAATTATAAATCTGCTTTTTCCTTTTCGTACAATTTTTGTGATTATAACTGCCATTAAAGTAAAGCTCATACTGCACCTTCCTTTCCTCCACATCTGCATCTATTTCTGTGGAGATTCTCAGTGTAAGTATATATTCTTATATAAACTTATACTGAGTATGTAAGTACAGAAGGTGGTTTTTAAGAAAAGACTGGAGAGCCATTTGAAATGGTATAGGGTCTCCTATTTGAGCAGTGGGTTTGATAGAAGACCTCTGTCGAGTTTAAACCATTTATATTAATTGATAGTAGTTTCTTTTCTTCTTCCGTTTAATTAATTCTGTTTCGCTTTGTCTTGTAATGGCTCCAGTCTCTCCTTGTGCCTGAAGATGTGTCCTATTTTCTTCTCTCTCCTGATGTAGATGAGTATTTCCTTGATTTCCTAAAGTTCCACCTCTGTTCTTATGATAGCCTTGATCTTCCTGGGAATTTGTTTCCAGTTCCTCCTTACTGCTCTGGTCTTCCGGACCTACCAAACGCTCATAAAATTCCTGGGCCCTTTCCATGGAGTCTATTTTAATTTTCCTTTCGTTCCAAAAAACTAACATCCCCTCTGGGATTAGCCATTTAAATACGATTCTTTTCTGATTTAGGTAAGCTGCTTACTTGTAGCTAACTTGTAGTCTTGTCTTTGTTCTCTTACCCTTCTTGGTATTTGTTTGAGAATCAAGACTTCTTTACTTTTTTACGTGATTGTTTCATCTCTTGACATCCTATATATGATATCCCGGACACTCCTTCTCGCAAATTGTACATGGACTTCTCTTGGGCATTTGTGGCGTCTCACATAATTTAAAGGCAATGCAGAATATGAAGAGCAGGGGAGGGCTGGCACTTCCAAATTGGGAGTTGTATTATAGTGCAGCCTCTTTAGTATGGTTGAAGGAATGGGTGAATTTAACCAATAAGAGAATATTATTCTTAGAAGGCCACGACTTGCAGAGGGGGTGGCATGCTTTTTTATGGGATGTAGGGAAAACTAGCCAGAAATATTTCTACAAACACCTAATCAGAGACTCATTATTAACTAATTGGAAGAAAATATGAAAAAAAACACTATTTAAAAATACCAATTTGGATTTCAACAATGGAGGCGATGATTCACCCAAATAATCTGGATATCACTAAAATGATTAAATATAAGGACCTATTGGATACACAAGGAAATTTGAAATCGTGGCAAGAACTTCAAGAGCGGGGACTAAAAACTGATCAGTGGGCATATCTTCAAATTCAAAGTAGATATAAACAGGACAAGAAAGAATTTGGAATTAACAATAAACTCCAGCAATTAGATAAAATTTTATTAGGATCAGGCAAAAAAATACAACAAAATTTTATAATTCTTTATTAGAAGTAGAAGAAATTGTAAAAGGGAACATGATAGCCTAGAGTAGGAATACAGGACGTAGCATCACCATAACAGAATAGGAAAAGGTCTGGGGTAGAAATAATAAAATTACAAAATCGGTAGCATACAAAGAAAATGCCTATAAAATCTTTTATAGATGGCACCTTCCTCCTTCGAGATTAGCGAAGATGCACCCCAATATGAGTCCGAATTGCTGGAAATGCAAAAAAAAAGAGGGAACTTTTTTCCATATGTGGAGGTCCTTACAGAAGCTCAAAAATATTGGCAGAAAATTAGAAATTGGCTGGAAGAAATGACAAGAGAACAGATCGAATTCAACCAGAGTCCTTTGTTAGGGATCTTTGATAAACAAATATCAAAAAAAGTGAAATATATAATAATACACATTTTGACAGCGGCCAAATTGGCTTTTGCACAATGTTGGAAGCAGCCTCATATTCCATCAGAGGAGATGATCAATCAAAAAATTTCAAGTTGTGCAGAAATGGACAAATTAACTTTGGCATTAAAAAATAAAGACACTTCAATATACTACAACAGCTGGAACTGCTGGTACAAATGGATAGACCAAAGATAGACTTTACACTAAAAGGCAAAAGAGGATAGGATAAATCCATAGTAGTGATACACAGATATATGTAAGGATTAGGTGTGTGTATATGGCATAAAATAAGGATAAAAAAGAGGTCTTACAAACTGTTGAAGATGAGAATGTTTTTAATTGTTTTCTATTTTTTTCTTTCTATTTTCTTCTCCCTTTCTTCTTTTTCTCTTTCATTTATGTATGTGTTGTTGGTTTGTTTTAATTGTAAAATCAATAATTAATTTTTTTTTAAAAAAGGTCTCTTCCAGCTTTATTCTGATTGACTGATTGTATAGATTCTCTATACTTCTACTGGCCTCTGTGAAATCTTTTTCTTCACTTTAAATGCCACATGGAGAATTGGATATTCTAAGGGAATATGTTTTAAGTGAAGAGGAACATGGATAGTTAATTATTTCTTCCCTAGCTATAGTTGCCCTTAGAAATTGCCTATGTAATAGTTTAATCCCAAAACAAGCAAACCAATAGCACAAAGGACAGTCAGCAGACTGAGAAAAGCCCCTCCCCCACTCAAGAGTGTAGGACACAGGAGTATGGGTTGAGGTAGTTAGATAAACACCCACCAGACTATTTTCATATATTTCGTTTATGGTTATTAGTTTGTGGAACCAGCATCTATTTAAAACATGTACTAACTTCATATCAAAAAATTTTAAGAAGATCTACAATAGTTTCAGGATTCTTAAGATGATGTCCAGAAAATTAGACATATATATTCAACATTTATTAAAAATGATTAAAAACTCCAAATCATGTTCTGACAAATAGCAGATGGCTGTGACATGTAATCTCAAAACATTGGCAATCTATATGAAATTTAAAACAATAAGTACTCCAGAATGGTAACAGCATCACAATCTTATTAATTTTACTTTTATAGCAAGGATAGAATAATTGAAAAAAACCCTATAAATTGGTAATTCTGGAAGAACTACTATATTCAGTTTTTCAAGCATGCCGGTAGTGCATATAAATTAGTTTATAAAAGGCAAGTCAAATTTAACCTTGACTTAGCTTTGTATCTAAAAAGTTAAGCTTGAGTCGAAAACTTTAAAACAGCTTCCTTGAAATTCCACAAAGCTTTATGGAATATTAGTACCAATTTTGTGTTTTTACACAAACCTGTTCATTGGGGCAGGAAATAAAAATATATTTGGGCATAAGGCTCAGACGAAGTTAAATATCATCTTTAGATATTTTTGCATGAAATTTTGTTAGTGAGAGAGAGAAATAAAAACAAAATCTCTTAGAATAATTATAAATAATTTCCAGAATGTCTTTCTAGGCATGTTGATCTGGTACATCAACCCTGAGGACTCTTACTTTTGATTTATAATGATATTCTTTCAAATACAGCTTTACAGATGGAGGAACAGGAAGAGCATTTATGCCATCATAAGTTGTAGAGTTACATATAACTGTCCTGCACAGATGTTGAAGGGAAAAAGGGAAAGTTCTGTGTAAGGGAGTCGAGAGAAGTGGCTCAAAGAACATACAAGAGCTTGGATCTTTATAATGTTCCAAAAGTCCAGTAATGTCAGGAGAATGGAAGACGCATGGATCATGAGCATCAAAGCTGAAGTTGTGATTCCATTGTTCAATCCTGGCATGAAGAGAACGACTGTAACGCCTGAAACTAACAGAAAATAAGTAATCCTCCTGGGCAGAGTCGCGTAATAAAAAAGTCCCCTCTGGCTTTCCATCTAAAAGTGCTTCTGCAGCGTATTTATCCATCACTCCCCAGTAACATGGGTTATTATTGATCTGAAGGAGGTCAGGAACCAGACAATGAACATAATCAATCTGGGTGTGATATCTGAGTGGCATCTGCAGCTGCAGCAGGTCATCCTCTATTTCCCATTGTGGTTTGTTTCTCTTCCTGGAGCTAGTGCAGAGAGTCACTACTTCATCATCAGAGTCCATGTCACTTTCCTCTCTGCAGCTCTTTAGCTGCTTACCACCCATGGCAGATTCCTCTTGAGGGTCCCATGGATATGAGGCATTCTCAATAACATTACTTTCCTGCAATACACCGGAGTCTGGTTCATCTGCCATCTCAATCTCTCTCAGTTCTTCATCTTTCCTTTCACCTTTTGATGAACCCATACTTAGCCAACTTTCAGATTTTTGTCTTACAGGAGCAGTGTGCTGCTTGATTAAGTGCCATCGAAATGCTAGCTCAGATCGTGGTGGAAAAGGGCATTTGTCTAGCATAAGCTCACTGATATGTATTTTTCTCTTGGGTGAAAGCCTTGAAGAATGCCGAGAGCTACAACTCTTTATGGGGAAACATTGTCCCATTGCATCCTGCAATTTCTGTTTAAAAGAACGGCTTAGGAACCTGTGACCACATACATGTTCCAACTCCATCTCAGCTGAGGAACAGCTCTGCTTTCTCTCCTGGTTCCTTAGACTTAATGTAGGTATTCCTGAGGCGTTTGCCATTGCAGCATTAGAACTGTTCTCATTCTTTTTTATCCAGGAAAGCTTCTTTCCACTCCATACATATCCGTCCTTTCTGTCTGCACTCCTACTCCGGCTGGTTTTGGGTCTCACATCTGCATTTTTAGGTTTCCTTTCTTTATTTTCTGCCATGCTTTAATGTTAAATGCTTCATAAAGATTCCAGAACTAACGTTGCCCAAATTCTTCACAGAAAGCACTCCTCATGTGTTCTGAAGCTATACCTATGAAAATGGGAAAAAAGAGTATTCAACACATTTATTTCTCACATTTCTATGCAACTAGAATTTGAAGACTGTTTATAAGAATAAAAAGGACATAACAAAGATTAAAAATGCAGTTTGAACTTTTAACTGCTCAGAATAATCTGACCACCTGCTGGAATGAAGTCAGGATTGTCACTGATACCATGTTTTGGGAGAACAGGTTATTTTATAGGGGAAGGGCATCATCAAAAAATATCCCCAGTCCACTGGTGAATTTATTTCATGTGGAGTGAGGGGCCCACAATATTGTGACTTGGTGGGATTCAAATTTTTTTTACTACTGGTTCTGTGGGCATGGCTTGGTGGATGTGGCAGAGGAAGGATACTGTAATATCTCCAGTCAGAGGTGGTATTTGCCGGTTCTCTGAACTACTCCAAATTTCCACTACCAGTTCTCCAGAACTGGTCAGAACCTGCTGAATACCACCTCTGACATGGAATGAGTATATGTAATGGATTGATTTTACCTAGGAGAAGATGGTGTTGGCAGTACCTCTAGGAGCCAACACATTTAGAACTTTAAGAGTTAAACCCAACACTCTGAATTATATCCAGAGGCTTATTGGCAACTAGAACAAAGCCTGAAATATTGGTGTAACTTAGCAGTAAGAGCTCTCACTATCAGAATGCAGAATACAGTGCAGAGATTACAGCTAGGTGTAGTATATTGCAATACACTACATACATACATACATACATACATACATACATACATACATACATACGTCTGTCTGTTGAACTAAAAGCCATCTTGCATACTTTCCCCACCTTCCCATCAAGCAGTTGTCATAAAACTATGAGAAAGCTGTGAGAAAAACCAAATGATAGACCAACCCTTGCAAGGCAAGTGTTACCCTACCTAGAGTAACCAACGAAGTAGATAACAAAACAGATGATCTCTGGGCAAACAGTAAGTCCTTCTAGTTTGGATAAAGCCTCAACTTCTTTCATCCCATCCAGCCTCTGAAAGCCTCCAGCTGCTAACAAAGACCTCAACAGCACCTCTGGCTCAGTGATATAATTGGGTATCATAAGCATACTGATAGTACCTCACCACAGACTGATGGATAACTTCTCCAGCAGCCTCACAGAGATGCTAAGCAACAGGAGTGAGAGAATCAAAACCTCGCAGAATCAACTTTTCTCCCCTACTACCACTGATTGTAATTACTCACTTAGGAGGGAAATCATTGTAAAATAGTGGCACCAATCCTCAAACGACCCAGGATTGTCAATGATACCAAAAGTCACTGAAAGGATCAAATGCATTCCTGTCACCCAGGTTGTGACAAAGCTTTTCTATTAGAGTGATTAATGTTGTCTCAGTCCAATACCATTGGTATCCAATGGATACCAATATGCTTCTTCTTCTCAAGCAGTCTACAATTGGAGCCATAACTAGACAATAATCACCCAGATTTTGGTGTCCAGCGGAGCCCCCTTCAGAAGGTGCATTAATATCTTCTTACAGGCAACTGGGATAACCTCACCTACCAAAGAACAGTTATGAATCTCCTGTACACAACTATTCTCTCCTGCTCTGGCTATCTGGAAAAAAAAACAGGAAGGGCATGGATCTACAGGTGGCTGAGCTCATGCCCCAAGCCTTTTATTTGTTTCCTCAAGTCTATAAACTACAATAAATTCCAAGTAATATAAGATATTGTCCAGTCACCATTTCCAACCTCACTGATGTGGAATCAAGATTTGGGTGAATCTGAGCAACTTTATCAGCAAAACATTGTACAACATCCTTAAAACAGCCAGATGGTAAATGCTCCTTATTGCCTTTGTAACAAGATATTAGTAACTTTAAATCAGACATCTGGAGAACAGTCTGATGATGGAATAAGGGTGGAGAAGTAAGAATGCTTCAACACCTTTATCATCATGGTACAGGACTGAACATAAACGCTCACTTATGCTTAGTTAAATTCATCATTAATCACTTATCAAAATATATACAAGACCAAGCAAGCGGTCCTGCTTCCTGCACACTGATAGGACATTATAAGTATACACACTGCAGCCAGAGTATATTCCTTTCCAAGGAATATTCTAGCCCAATGTAAGGAAAATCTGGTAGCCTATCCTATCCTAAGCTTCAATTTACTTCAAAGAAAAGGAAATTTTGGGTGAGATCTTGAAGGACAGCTTCAAAGTGAACAATTACTGTAGCTGCAATGTTGTGCGTGAATCTAGCAGTGTGTGAGTGATTCTGTAAAAGAAAAGCTACAGAGTAAAAGTTTAATACAGGTAGTCCTTGATTTATTATCACTGTTGAGCCCAAATTTTCTATTGCTGAGCTGTTATAAGTCACTTTTCTCAACGTTGTAACTTTGAACTGGTTGTAAGTCGAGAACTACCAGTAGGACGAACTTGGTCAATTAAATTCAAATGTGTACTAAAGATAATTTTCCTTCACCATTATTTGCTTATTCTCCAATTTCATTGATTCCTTACAGTGATAACAGTACTGAAGACAATATATGCGCCAGAGAAAGCAGGCAGCAATCCAACACTCTTGGACCACCATTTTAATATTGTTTTGCCAAAAGTTACGCATTTGATTTCAAGTTTTCCCCCTGCAAATTATACTACTGTTCAGACTAATATTATATCTTTTAATTTCCCTCAATAATCTATGAATTGAAACTTGCAGGACCGTACTATGCATTTCACATTCAGTAATGATTACTCTTGGAAATATGTATACTGTATATGCATGAAGTCTTTGAATGTCAGACTTACTGAACACTCAGCCGTAACGTCAGTGTTCACCTTTGTTTTGACAGGGGTGTCAAACTCAAGGGGTTCTTAGATCTGGTCTGTGGGGCTGCTCCGGAAGCAGCAAAGGACTGGCCAGCGGTGCTTCTGCCAGCAAAAACAGAGCTCAGGGGAGCCACATGCACCTCTGTGCTGTGTGTTCAGCAGCGACAGCCTCCTGCAGCCCTTTACCAGCAGAGGGCTATTAAAAAAAAAAACTAAACACAAAACAAAAGGAGAAATGCTTCCTCTTTTGCATCTGAGCATGCAAGAAGGGACAGGAAAGGAGAAAGGGAAAGAGGAAAGAGAAAGAAAATGAAGGAAAGATTGGAGAGCAAGGAAGGAAAAATAAAGGAAGTGGGGAAGGAAGAAGTAAGGAGAATCAAGAGGGAAGGAAAAAGAAGTGGGAAGGAAGGAAGATTATAATGAGAGGGAGGGAGGATCTCAGGAAAGTCCTCCATTAGCACTTGGTCACCATAGGTGCCCCCAACACAAGTCCCATGTCATGCCCACCATAGCCATGCCCCCTAGCCCTCTGAGGTCAAACCCAGCCCTCAGTGAAATTGAGTTGGACACCTCTGGTTTTGAAGGATTATAGAACTAGAAACAGGAAGCTCCATTTTTAATTAGATGGGGGAATATACAGGTGAAATTCGAAAAATTAGAATATCGTGCAATTTAAGTTCGTTTCAGTAATGCAACTTAAAAGGTGAAACTAATATATGAGATATTTACTGTTTTGAACATTTTTGAAGTATTTTGGGTTTAAAATAACCCTACTGAATTAGAAATGCTGAAATCAATTTTGTTTAGTCACGTTATGTGATTCGAAGTACTGCAGTTTGTACAGGTGAAACTCAAAAAATTAGAACATTGGGCAAAAGTTCATTTATTTCAGTAATGCAATTTAAAAGGTGAAACTAATATATGAGATAGACTCATTACATGCAAAGCAAGATAGTTCAAGCCGTGATTTGTCATAATTGAGATGATTATGGCTTACAGCTCATGAAAACCCCAAATCCACAATCTCAGAAAATTAGAATATTACATGCAATCAATAAAACAAGGATTGTACATAAACAATATCGGACCTCTGAAAAGTATAAGCATGCATATGTACCAAGTACTTGGTTTGGGCCCCTTTTGCAGCAATTACTGCCTCAATGCGGCGTGGCATGGAAGCTGTTAGCCTGTGGCGCTGCTGAGGTGTTATGGATGACCAGGATGCTTCAATAGCGGCCTTCAGCTCTTCTGCATTCTTTGGTCTCATGTCTCTCATCTTTCTCTTGGCAATGCCCCATAGATTCTCTATGGGGTTCAGGTCAGGCGAGTTTGCTGGCCAATCAAGTACAGTAATCCCATGGTCATTGAACTAGGTTTTGGTGCTTTTGGCAGTGTGGGCAGCTGCCAAGTCCTGCTGGAAAATGAAGTCAGCATCCCCATAAAGCTCATCTGCAGAAGGAAGCATGAAGTGCTCCAAAATCTCCTGGTAGACGGCTGTGTTGACCCTGGACTCAATGAAGCACAGTGGACCAACACCAGCAGATGACATGGCTCCCCAAATCAACACAGACTGAGGAAACTTCACACTGGACTTCAAGCATCTTGCAGTGTGTGCCTCTCCATTCTTCCTCCAGACTCTGGGTCCTTGGTTTCCAAATGAGATGCAAAAGTTGCTCTCATCAGAAAAGAGGACTGTGGACCACTGAGCAACAGACCAGTTCTGTTTTTCTTTAACCCAGGTAAGACGCTTCTTACGTTTGTTTATTGTTTAGGAGCTGCTTGACAAGAAGAACACGACATTTGAAGCCCATGTCCAGGATTCGTCTGTGCGTGGTGGCTCTTGATGCACTGACTCCAGCCTCAGTCCCCCCCTTGTGAAAGTCCCCAACACTTTTAAATGGCCTTTTGCTGACAATCCTCTCCAGGCTGCGGTCATCCCTGCTGCTTGTGCACCTTTTTCTTCCACACTTTTCCCTTCCACATAACTCTCTATTAATGTGCTTTGATACAACACTTTGGGAACATCCAACTTCTTTTGCAATTACCTTTTGAGGCTTTCCCTCCTTATGGTTTTCTGCACAACTGTCAGATCAGCGGTCTTTTCCATGATTGTGCTTCCTACTGAACCAGACTGAGAAACCATTTAAAGGCTCAGGAACCCTTTGCAGGTGTTATGGCTTAATTAGCTGATTAGAGTGGGACACTTTGAGCCTAGAATATTGAACCTTTTCACAATATTCTAATTTTCTGAGATTGTGGATTTGGGGTTTTCATGAGCTGTAAGCCATAATCATCTCAATTATGACACATCAGGGCTTGAACTATCTTGCTTTGCATGTAATGAGTCTATCTCATATAGTTTCACCTTTTAAGCTGCATTACTGAAATAAATGAACCTTTGCAGGATATTTTAATTTTTCGAGTTTCACCTGTACATGCAGAAAAGCTGTCCAAACAGAAATAAAATTTTGTTCATATGGACAGCATACTAATGGTAGATCCTATTTCTATGGATGGTAATAATTAGTGTTTAAGATTTCTTGTTTGAAGCATTCATAGCCACTATTTTAATTCCTTAATTAAAAACATCAGTAGATCGTTGGAGTCACTACTCATCTTTTAGGGCTTTCAGATAAATGGATCTGTGAGTGATGATGTTCTGAATCACATCTAATAGAACTCAAATCTAATTAGCATTCCAGAGCTTCCTCCATTATCATGTTAAGACAAACAAACTATAGATTAATTTAACTTCCATTCCTGGGAAAAAAACCATTTCCTTATTTTCTTTGCTAGCCTTTGGACAAATGCCACATTCAAGCTCGAAAACCATTCAACAGCAAAAACAAAAACAAAAACCCAAATGAGAGACAAAGTAGGTCAACAAATAAACATAGTCAAAAATTCATGTAACACTTCTTACAATCATAGTTCACACAAGCATGATGTTAAGAGATGCTATTCTGTGCTGACACTTTCAGGTCATTTTAAAGTCAGAAACTAATTAAAATGTCACAGACCGGGTAATCTAGTCATTTGATTTTCAAAATGAGTTTTCAGAAAGTTATCCCCAAGGCACTTGAAGCACCTAGGCTTTATGTCCTGAAAAGGATTATAAAAATAACTTGTTTTACTAAAAGCAATTTTATAAAACCCTGACATATGGAAATGCTTTTAAGAAACCGCAGAGGAAAGAAATGACATTACGTAAAGTAAGACTCCCTCAAGGTCTAATTCATGCACAGTACATGCCTTTCTTTGCCTTATTCTTTTCTGTATTTGTTTTCAGAAGAGAATTTAGGGACACAATATTTTTGAAATGCATCATAATAGCATCTGGATCAGCTAGGCCACTTTATGAAGATTGCAGTTTTGAAAAGCATCTTCAAATGTAAGGTTATTATGACATTACTATGATATTGCTAAATCCACAACGGAAGAAGCTACACTCTTGCCTGAAAATCAGAATATTCCTCAGAGTTTGCAAGATATGGAAACTCTATAGATCCGGGGTTCCCAACTGGGGGTGCTCACATCTCCTGGGGGTGTGAGATGATATTTCGGGGGGTAAGAAAATATGGGTTTAGAAGTTTCAAAATTATACTGTATATGCATAAGTATATGCATATACTTATTTATCTTTGTAAGGGGTGGGAGAATATATTAGAAGCATTCCAGGAGTGCGGGGCAGAGGTGGTATTCAGCAGGTTCTGACCAGTTCTGGAGAACCGGTAGCGGAAATTTTGAGTAGTTCGGAGAATTGGCAAATACCACCTCTGACTGGAGATTTTACAGTATCCTTCCCCTGCCATGCCCACCAAGCCACGCTCACAGAACTGGTAGTAAAAAAAAAAAAAGTATCCTACCACTGGTGCGGGGTATAGAAAAGGTTGGGAATCCCTGCTATACATGGAATATATGTAAAGAAAAGGTGTATAAAAAGCCAAAGTCAAGTAAACTAGATATGTACCCTTGTCCTGAGTTCTTTTCAAATCCATTTGAGGGTCATCTCAATCACTGAAGTACATTTGAAGCTGCAGGGGCACCAAGTGAACCAAGGAATTTGAATGGGTTCAGCATACTGATCAGTATTGTAATTTAGCATAAGAGCAGTTTCATTTGTGTCTGATGTCTTCTTACAAATCTCCTGGTTAACCATATTGCGCCCTACTCAAGTATTTTAAATATCTTTCAAAAGCCTCTTATTGTAGCATTAATCAGATTCAACTCTTCAAGATTCAGGTGGAGTACATGGTGTGGCTTTCCTAATTTCTATCCTCAAAACAGCAGTCCTGTGGGATAGGTTGGTTCAGATCAGGGGTGTCAAACTCAAGGCCCGCAGGCCAGATCCAGCCCATAGGATGCTTAGGTCTGGCCCATGGGACTGCCCTGGAAACAGCGTAGGATCACCCTGCAGTGCCTCTGCCAGTGAAAACAGAGCATGTGGCCTTCCCAAACTCCATTTTTGCTGGCAGAGGGTTTCAGGAGGCCGTCCCAGTTGAAAACGGAGCTCAGGAGCCTGTTTTCGCTGGCAGAGCACTCGGGCCGCCATATATGTCCCCGGCACGAGTGAAGCCACACACCCCGAAGGCCAAACACAACCCTGATGTGGCCCTCAATTAAATCAAGTTTGACACCCTTGGTCCAGATAGTAACTGGTAGTCAAGCAAGAATTGGTTCCCTCAGTTCCCTGGAATGCAATTAATTTAGTCCTGGAGATTTAAATTCTCACATTAAAGAACTATTATTTGACCATGGTTATGTCACTCTCAAGCTTCAATTCTGTCCTTTTACTTTGCTCTTTATAACTTGCTGGTAGTACACATACACACACACACACACACACGGAAACATATGAGAACAGGAGTTGAGTAGTGCTGTATCTGCTTTGCTATTTCTTATCATCTATTACCTTCATTCATTATCTGGTGTACTGATTCTTTTCCAGTTATTTTGAACATGTATTGAGATGCTCTTTTTGTATTTCTTAACATCCTTTGCTAAATCAGCTTAGTTGAGGCTTTCATTTTCTACAATTATAGTATTAGATTACCTGTCAATACTCTCCCTATATGACAGGACCTCTCTCCACTTCTGATATGTACCCTTTTTCCCCTTTCAAACTGAAAACAATCTGGGTATGCAAAGATTAGTTCCAAAATACCAAGCTATTCAGAGTCAGAACAGAGTGAATCATCTCCCCAATTATTTCACAATCAACTTAACTTTACAATTTCTTTTTCTTGGTAGGAGGAATGCTTTAAATAAAGCTTTGGACTGCACTACCTATACTACTGCAGACTTACTGAAACCAAGCACCTTGATCTTTTTGAGCCAGAGAAACCATAAAGCAAAAGAAATACAAGCATCCTGTCTCAACTATTAATATTCAGGCATGGTAATCAAGTTAAGGCTTTTGAATATTACCAAGTTGATGAATTGGCTTTCATCTTCCTTTTCTTGTTGGCAATACTATATTCTTCCAAGTATTATTTATGTAAAAAACATAAAACATTATTTTCAAAACATTATTTTGAAATAGTTTTTTTCCCATATTCTCATATCTGTTTCAGTGGTGGGATTCAATTTTTTTTACTACGTGTTCTGTGGGCGTGGCTTGGTGGGCGTGGTAGAGAAAGGATACTGTAAAATCTCCAGTCAGAGGTGGTATTTGCCAGTTCTCCAAACTACTCAAAATTTCCGCTAATGGTTCTCCAGAACTGGTCAGAACCCGCTGAATACCACCTCTGATCTGTTTATTCTACAAAATGTTTAATCAATTAAAATCCTTATTAAATCAAACTTGTCTATTTTTTGTACTTTGATGAAAATAGAATGCATTTGTGATGATAATAATAATAATAATAATAATAATAATAATAATAATAATAATAAT
>NW_020769318.1:11047490-11081137 GCF_900518735.1 Pseudonaja textilis
ATAATAATAATAATAATAATAATAATAATAATAATAATAATAATAATAATAATAATACAGGCATAGCAGTTAAGGCACCAGGATAAAATCTAGGAGACCATGAATTCTATTTCCACCGTAGGCATGAAGCCATGAAGGTGGCTTTAGACCAGTCACTCTCCTCTCTCAGCTCTAAGAAGGCAATGGTAAAACATTTCCAAAATCTTGCCAAGAAAATTGCAAGAATTAATCTAAGCATTAATTTGGGTTTGGCTTCTCCTAGAAATATTTGTATGTTTCAGGCATTTCTGCTCATGTGGTATATAGTAGTAAAGCTATAGTCTTTGGAGTGTCTGTAAAAATGTATGTTAGTGACATACAACTTTTACATATTTTATAAAGCTGTAAGATTATGGTTTTATTTAATATATTAACATTTAATTATTAAGAGTAACTGGTATATTTATTTCTTAGCTGTCCCTAACTGCAATGAAATCATTAAGCTTTATCTGGGGGGAAATCACACAAATTCATTTCTTATTTAAAGGAGCTGCAGTATTACAGAGTTCAAGAACACCTCTTTTGGTTTTTAGAGCAATTTTAAAAACTCTTTACATAATTGAAATCACAGATTTAGTTTTTTTGCCAGAATAAGAAATCAGCTTGTCGATGTTTTAGAAAAAGTGTCCTTTGAACTGACTGTTTTTCTAAAATATTGACAAGCTTATTTTCTTACTCTGGGAAAAAAAAAACAAATCTGTGATTCCAAATATACAGAGAATTTTCCTTTCTACATTCCACCTTCTCTCAGCCCTAGTAATCTTCTTTTAATAAACTGAGATGATAAAAGAACAAAGCTCTCACTCCTACTGTTTAATTAATCTATTCTCATCATTTTATGTCTTTACCAGTCATAATATTGCCACCCAGAGATACTCCTCTTTCCTGATTTATTCCTTTAGGGTTTATACATGATCACTCAGTCAGTGATTGAGCAAGACAAAAGGACTTTTGATTAAATGTTATATTAACAAGCACCATGTTGAACTTAATGATAGATTTAAAGCAATACCTAAGCCCACAACACAGTTAAAAAAATCTTACGCATGCAAATACAAAATACTTTAAGCACAAATTGGGAATATAACTTTATCAACATAAAGGCCAATTACATTTGGACAGTCTGATGACAAAAAACAAATACAATTCCTGTTCAAAAGAAGCACTCACATAATTGTATTGATAGATTTACTGAAGTCCATATTTCATTCTTGTTCTCCTTCTCATCAATGTCACGCTCTCAGCTTCATAATATATAGACATTTAAACTAAGTACACATCACTTCATATCTGCTAATATCAACAAAACAAATTAAAGTAAATGGCAATCTAATTAAGTATCTTTTCACCCGGAGGGCAGTATTAAAGGAGTGAGCAATTTGGAAAGTCAGGGTATAGCATCTGCTTTATTTTAACAGAAAAATATTAGAGGTGATACAGGCCGGTCATCTCAGTAAAAAGAAGGCTTGTGTCTTCCATTTGTAACTGCACTTGAAAAACTTTTAAGTGTGAAGCCAGCTCTCACAGAAACAATAGAGCAAAGAATTCTTTTGAGTCATATGATCTTTGGCTACAACAAGTCATCATAGCATGAAAATCACTGAAGAATTTTAGCCATTGTTCCTTGACACATGATTGCCTCTCTGACTATAATGTCATATCTTATCTGAGAGGGAGCATGGAAATTGATGCATTCACTTTAACTTCACTTAAAGCTTGATATAGATTTTATCCTGAAGGGAGATCTTTTCCTACATCAAATCAGGAAGACAGAATATTGCTAGAAGCCATGTCCTAATTCTTTTCAAGTGCACATCATCTCTTTTCTGATACCAAATTTTGACTAGAACAGAAGTTGCATAATGGCCTTTCGCATAATGACTTTTTGCATATTATGCAGACTGCGTAAGGCATTTGTGCATCATTTTGCAAATATATTGATTGAAAATGAAAGAATATTATTATTCACTTGGAAACTACTACATTCTGCAGGGAATTTTACATAAGGAAAAGAGGATATTATATCACTTCAGAGTTTACCCCTTTCTCATAATTTCTTAACACATATATTACCAAATGTTTTTTCTTTAAAAGCTGCCCAAGTGGTTTATCTTGAACATTCATGTATGTTAGGTATAAGGAATAATATATTGAACTGAACTTGCCAAATACGTTTTGGACTCAGAGAAGAAAAATCCAAAGCAGCTTGTTGATATGGAGCACAATTAATTCGGAACATCTCACCTTTCCTAGATGAATTTACAGTATGTAGCAGAAGCTTTTATGAAGAGAAACACAAGGCTGTGCCGCCCACATGGCCCACGGGAACCCTCCCTGGCCACTCACTCCTTACCTGGTAAACTTGTCTGCTAAATTGCTATTTTTCCCTTTTCCAACCATCATCTGTTCTGCTGTGCAGGGAGATTTAAATTAGCTAGGAAGCAGGAAATGGTTGGATTTCTTGCTTTTCTAGCTAGTCTTCGGCTCAGCACAGCTGAACCTCCCTTAGGACTGAAAGTTTGCTTGCAAGCAAATTCAGTGCAGACTCACGGCAAGCAAATTTGAGAGACTGAGCTAGCCGATGGCAGATAGATAGATCATCGAATGATTCTGTGAGCAACTCAGTCTGCCTGCTTTGCCTGATTTTGGGTAAAAGTTGCTCTTTTTTATAAAAAAATTCAATATTTATATAAATATTTATAATATTTACATACAAGCCATGCCCAGCCAGTCACTTGACCACCAAGCCACATCCACAAATTAGGCCACACCCACAGAACCGGTTAGTGGTCCCTGGGATCTAAAATTATGAGTTTGGTGGTCCCTGAGGTCCAAAAGGTTGGCGACCCCTGTTCTAGATGGTTCCACTTACAGAAATATTCTCAGTTTCATTCAAAAAGGATAAAGATCCTCCAAAGTCATTTCTCACAATTCTCCTAAAACCCCAGATATTCTACATTAAATGGCAGAGAAAGTGCATTAAGAACATTTTCTAAAATAAAGTAAGAATTGTGTTATGATATTTTGGTATGTCATGATTTAATGTATGTAGGGCATGATATTGTACCAAAATATTTGATTAGATATTTGATTTATTAAATGATTAGAATATTCTAATTAAAACCAGTAAAAATATACCTGTTTTCCTAGGAAGAAAATAAGCACTCACTTAATAAATTTCCCCAAAATGATCTGTCCTATTAACAAAGTACAGCATGAGACAAAAAATATTTCCCTATGTAGTGTAAACATGGCCAAATAAGCTTTCCAAAACTAGTTATATATTTTGTCAGCTAAGAGTCAGTAACAGCCAAAGTAACTTCCCAGCATAAGTGGGCAGGAACAAGAATTCACACGCCATGTGATTTCTCCAACTTTTAGTTTTTATTCTAAAAGGAGCAGCCTCAGGATGAAAACATGAACAAATGGCTTTTGGAATATTATCAATAAATGTCCCCACATATGTCTATTTCAATTAGTCTAAGTGACATTTCCATGGAACTTTAAAAACATATTGAGAAAGAACTGCCAGATGATGAAGAGAAATAAATTTCTAACTTTTTAAAACTACAAGTTGGCAAATCAAAGCTCTTTAAAACAAAACAGGTGTTTGTTCTAAAGATGATATCTTCTAACTTTAAGACCTACCATTCCTTGGCTAAACTTAGAAGGTGGATGCAATCACCATGATGCAAATGCCAAACTAATCACAGTAAATATTTTCCATGAAATCTTGCACTTCAAACAATCAGCAATGTAGCTATTTACTACAGGTTATAAACATTTTATAATATGCACTTCCAGAATTTTAAAATAAACTTTTTAAATGATAACTTTATTGTTGCATAAGTTTTCATTTTTTAAAAGGAAAAAAAATGTTTTCTTTAAATTATGCTGCTGAAATGATGGCTGTGACTATGAAATTAACACTTAAACTAATTTTCTGTTTGCTCCTTTTCCTCCAACTACCAACAATGGATCTCTATCTCAAATTCAGTTTTTCTCCCCAGGATTTAAAGAAACATTTCACCAACATCGTGGTCGCTAATAAAAGTTGAGTATCTTTCCTGGAGAGGGATAACTTTGTCAGAATGAACAGATGCCAGTTCTTTCCATCTCCCCACCCCCCCCACCTTCCCCATGCGTGTACATGCTCACCTGCTGCTCACCCGAAGAAACATTTTGAAGGGATGCCAAAAAGCAGGGAAGAAAGAGAAACCTCGTCCAAATACCGTGGCACTGACAGGCACCACTGCTCGCCATCAGACACAAAGGATGACGGAGCAACTGCACAGCTGGAGGAGGAGGAAGGATCGGGGCTGAGGGGGTCCAAGGATGAGAAAGGAGGAGAGAAAGGAAGATGTCGGAACTGAAGGGGAGGATCTTTAAACCTTCTGTGTGGGGTGTATGTGTGTGTGTGTGAGTGAGAGAAAGAGAGAGAGGGAGGGAGGGAGGGAGGAGGAAAAGAAGGGATTGGAGGATGAAGATTGGGAAAATAAAGAAGTGGAGGAAATTGAAAGGCAAAGTATATTAGGAAAAAGTGGCTGAAGATGGATGGAAGTTAAGAAGGAGAAGCAATAGCTGCAATTCGAAATGCATTCGTTTGGGAGGAACGAATCCCTTTACGATACATGGAAGATTTTTTATTTCTGGTTACATATGGTTAAAATTAAGCTGCAAAGGAGAGAAGGCTGGGGGTGGGTGGAGAAGATCCGGAAAAGCTTCCGAAGTCTCGGTATATAGAGAAGGGAGAACAGTTAAAAAAGAAAAAGGGACCGTGGCCAAGAAAGCTGCTGCTGCTGCTGCTGCTACTGCAAAACAGGAGCGTGTTTTCTCCCCCCTCCTAAAATCTGTGTCCCAAAAGAAGCTTTAAATAGCGCGAAAGAATGCAGAACGAGGAATGAGAAAGAAGGGCGACAGAGGGAACGGAACAACCCCTACGATTTCGAGGGAAAAGGGGGCTAAGAAGGACGGGGAGCTAAAGAAGCCAGGCGGCTTTACCGCTCTCCTTCTACCCCACCCTTCCCGCCATCAGTCAGTCCCTCAGCCGCGCTGGCCCCACAGGCGCTGCTTTTCCTCTCCGCCTTCCAGGCGGTTATGAAGGCGCAGGCGCAGCCCAGCCCGCCCCGCGGCCTCCCAGACAGGATCCAGCCGGCTTCCTGGGGGGTGGGCTGGGGTGGGGGTGAAGGCGGGACCGAGCGTGTGACGGGAAGTGCAACGGCCCAATGAGAGGGCCAAGAAAAGCCCGGTCCGACCTCTGGCGTTGATGATGTCACTCGGAAGCGGAGCGCGGGAAAGCTCGAAGGACGGCGGGTGAGTGAGGATGGCAGGACGGCGTAGCCTTGCCGTTGAGGGGCTGTGAGTCCCTCTTTGGGGCTGTGCTTGGGGAACGACCGTCCCCCCCCGTAGGTATTCTCACGCACGTCCCTCAGGACCCGGTGGGGAAAGCCCTCCTGTCGCCGTTTCTCGGGTGACCTCAACGGGGAAGGGAACGAGGCGTGTTATACTAGCTGAGCCATAGACAGCATTCCCCAACCTAGTGCTCTCTTGG
The DNA here is from genome assembly GCF_900518735.1 of Pseudonaja textilis. The sequence goes on from NW_020769318.1 coordinate 11,053,081, forward strand.
TGTATTGGACGACATGTCCCATCATCCTAATCCCAGCGTGGCTTGTGGGAGGTCATGCAGCACACTTGGAAGGGCACTTGGTCGAGAAAGTTTGAAATAAAATATAACCTTTAGGGTTTCTATCCCTGATCCTCAAATAGTGATTGTATAATTGATAAAATTCTGGATTGCAGGATGAGCATCAGTAAAAAAAAAAAAAGAATCCCAGGGATCATTCTTCACTAGAAGAGGCATGCACTGTATTTTGCAGTTTTATTTCTGCATTTGCATTCTATTTCTGCTAGACTGAGAGTTTTTATTGGGGGATGTAGAAATGCTGCTTTTGTCATGGATTAAGGCTGAAGCCTTTTATAATGTTTACATAGGCAAAGAAAATGTCCTCACAAAAACCAATGAGATATGGACATACAGAAGGCCAGACAGATGTCTGCTTCAATGATACTGGAAGGTGAGTGACTGAAGCTTATCTTTGCTTATCTAGTGATTTACTTAAGACATATACAGATATTTTTGAAATGTGCTTAGTTGCACAAAATTAGGCAACCAAAGACAGAAATCTATTATTGGTGGGCAGATGTCCCCAAGTGTTTGTTGAAAATGAGAAATTTGCATATCTTTTTACACAGAAATGATTTATGCTCTGTGAAATACCCAAGGTAGAGCTCAAATGTTGTTCTGTATCTAACTTGTTGAATTACAAGGCACTCCTTCATAATTATGAAATACTGAATGTTTTTGTAAAAGACTTCTTTACCTAATCACAGTGTTCTTTACATTAGTTGGTGAGGTCTTCCTTACCTTTTATAATCTCATTGATTATTTCCATTATATTATCTGGTTATTTTATATGCAATTTTCCACTTTATAGAAGACCTTTATGTTATATTATCTGCAGGCACACTGAGCACCACTGCAGAAAGGCAGAGTATATAGGTATTAAAATATTTACACATTTCAATTGCAGTTCAGCATAGCACTATGATGGAAACATACACCTGATCCTTGTGTGTGGAAAGTATGTTCAATGGTCATCTGTGCCTGACTGAATAATAAGCAGCAAATGAATTAAGAGAAACTAGTGCTGGATTCATGACAACACATTATAAAGTTTATTAGTCTCTTTTCAAAGTGACTAGGTTTCAACACCCCCTCCCCACCCCACCATGTAAGCCATGCCAAAGTTCTTTCCAAATATAATTAAAATAAATAACCAAATAAATTCAATGTACATAGGTTGTTAGCAATGTCACCTGGGATCCTCATTGCTATCACTAAGCAATACAGTCATAAAGTGTGGCATTGTGTGATCACGCTGCTTAGTGATGTGATTCCAGTACTCCCAGTTGCCATCCTTAAGTGAATCATTGTGGGTTTGCATATATGTGTGCTGGGTTTGCACATTGTGGTAAATCATAAGCTGGTTTAGAAATCAGATTGATCTGATTCACTTAAGAAGACAAAAGAAAGGAAAATACAGTAGCAATTTAATATGTATATGTATACCTGAGATTAATTAACCTGAGGAACTATTTAGGAAACATCAATCCTATAAATGTCATTCCTTGAGACCAGCATCTTTGCTTGTATCATTTATTCTTTAAGGATTATTTAAAGGAAAAATAGAGTTTGATATAGTATCTTTTTTACAACATAGTTTAATGATATCTATGTGTGTTTGAAATAGTTGTGCATATTGTTATTGTATCATTTTATTTTGATTGTATTTCTTTAGTTGTATTGTAACTTGTGGCAGTGATGGAGATGTAAGAATTTGGGAAAGCCTGGATGATGATGATCCAAAGTCCATTAATGTAGGCGAAAAAGCCTACTCATTTGCTCTCAAGGTACTCCTGAAACTGATACAAATGATCGTGTGTTTTCTTTCACTATATGCATAATTATTATATATGATAGAACATCAACTAGATTTGTTTATTGTGCTTTGTTTGCTAAAACATGATTAGCAAACTGTACTACAATTGGCTGGATTCATACATCATTCTAAATTACATAAACCACAGTATACAGGTGAAACTCGAAAAATTAAAATATTGTGCAAAAGTTCATTTATTTCAGTAATGCAACTTAAAAGGTGAAACTAATATATGAGATAAACTCATTACATTCAAAGCAAGATAGTTCAAGCCGTGATGTATCATAATTGTGATGATTATGGCTTACAGCTCATGAAAACCCCAAATCCACAATCTCAGAAAATTAGAATATTGTGAAAAGGTTCAATATTCTAGGCTCAAAGTGTCCCACTCTAATCAGCTAATTAAGCCATAACACCTGCAAAGGGTTCCTGGGCCTTTAAACGGTCTCTCAATCTGGTTCAGTAGGAAGCACAATCATGGAAAAGACCGCTGACCTAACAGTTGTGCAGAAAACCATCATTGACACCTTCCATAAGGAGGGAAAGCCTCAAAAGGTAATTGCAAAAGAAGTTGGATGTTCCCAAAGTGCTGTATCAAAGCACATTAATAGAGAGTTATGTGGAAGGGAAAAGTGTGGAAGAAAAAGGTGCACAAGCAGCAGGGATGACCGCAGCCTGGAGAGGATTGTCAGGAAAAGGCCATTTAAAAGTGTTGGGGACTTTCACAAGGAGTGGACTGAGGCTGGAGTCAGTGCATCAAGAGCCACCACACACAGACGAATCCTGGACATGGGCTTCAAATGTCGTGTTCTTCTTGTCAAGCAGCTCCTGAACAACAAACAAACATGAGAAGTGTCTTACCCGGGTTAAAGAAAAACAGAACTGGTCTGTTGCTCAGTGGTCCACAGTCCTCTTTTCTGATGAGAGCAACTTTTGCATCTCATTTGGAAACCAAGGACCCAGAGTCTGGAGGAAGAATGGAGAGGCACACACTGCAAGATGCTTGAAGTCCAGTGTGAAGTTTCCTCGGTCTGTTGATTTGGGGAGCCATGTCATCTGCTGGTGTTGGTCCACTGTGCTTCATTAAGTCCAGGGTCAACACAGCTGTCTACCAGGAGATTTTGGAGCACTTCATGCTTCCTTCTGCAGATGAGCTTTATGGGGATGCTGACTTCATTTTCCAGCAGGACTTGGCACCTGCCCACGCTGCCAAAAGCACCAAAACCTGGTTCAATGACCGTGGGATTACTGTGCTTGATTGGCCAGCAAACTCGCCTGACCTGGACCCCATAGAGAATCTATGGGGCATTGCCAAGAGAAAGATGAGAGACATGAGACCGAACAATGCGGAAGAGCTGCAGGCGGCTATTGGAGCATCCTGGTCCTCCATAACACCTCAGCAGTGCCACACTCTGATAGCTTCCATGCCACACTGCATTGAGGCAGTAATTGCTGCAAAAGGGGCCCAAACCACGTACTGAGTACATATGCATGCTTATACTTTTCAGAGGTCCGATATTGTTCTATGTACAATCCTTTTTTTATTGATTGCATATAATATTCTAATTTTCTGAGATTGTGGATTTGGGGTTTTCATGAGCTGTAAGCCATAACCATCTCAATTATGACAAATCACAGCTTGAACTATCTTGCTTTGCATGTAATGAGTCTATCTTATATATTAGTTTCTCCTTTTAAATTGCATTACTGAAATAAATGAACTTTTGCCCGATGTTCTAATTTTTTGAGTTTCACCTGTACAAACTGCAGTACTTGGAATCACATAACGTGACTAAACAAAATTGATTTCAGCATTTCTAATTCAGTAGGGTTATTTTAACCCCAAAATACTTCAAAAATGTTCAAAACAGTAAATATCACCATTGCATCCAAAACATGGTAGGTAAATAGTGTTAATTTTAAATTTCCTATATCTATATGATCTGGCCTTGAGTTCAGAAAATTGGGTTTGAAAACAAGTCAGGCTGTTCATCTAAGAGGAACAGAATTATGATCACATTCACAATTTTTTGTAAACTCTTGTAAAATGAAATAAATTATCCCTTTTCATCCATCCCTTTCAATTTTTCTGATCAGATGTACCTCAAATGATTAATTGTGGGGACTTAGGGTAGCAAAATATAACTTTTTCTGCAAGTTACAACCGTTCAGTTACATATAATAGATATATTTATTCATTGTGTTACCACCTACATTTTATTGTGAAGTGATAATAGAAATGTCTGCATTTTAAAAAAATTATGAAGCTTCTTGCTCAGAAGCAAAAAGTCAAATATATACAAATTACAGTTTTTCCCTGAATCACTATGTGTCTCTAAGCTTTAAGTTTGGCTTTCTGTTGCTGTCTAGATCAAAATTCCTAAGAGAATTTCAGTACATTATTCAGTATTGGATGAAGTCTGCCCCCTGGTGAATAAGGCATGTCAAAGCAAATCTAGTGTTTTCTATAACACATCCAATTTTTATATCACAAGTGGAAACTGCACTTCCTTTTTTGTCCTGTAGATTTGGGTTGAATATTTTGAAGTTATCATCTGTTAGACTTAGGGAAATTTAACAGATGTAGCATCATCTGAAGCTTCTATTTCCCCCCTTAAAATAGACCCCAAAATTAAAATATATTGATCTCATATCCCTGGGAAGACTCAGACCCAAAGAGGAGACTAGGAGGCCAAATTTAAAGTCTGGTTGTTTTTGTATGTTTATGTATGATTAATGTGCTATATATTTATCTAAATGCTTTTAATAATATGAATGCAACCAAATCTTCTATTTTTTTTCCTTCATCACAGTTTTGCAGTTTTCTCCCAAGGCTTTGTTCACTATTGATCTTGTTCTGTAGTTAGTTTCCTAGTCTTTCAACCTGAGTATGTAGTGGGTTCTTTCTTGCCATTCATTACATATTTTCAGAATACCCTGTTTTCATGTTTCTTCCTCAACTTTATATTTGCATACACATACATGAATCATTGTAATTTGTAAAGCAAACCATCAATTTAGGTGATCCTGGTTTAAAATAATAGTTCAATTGAAAAGGGATGTTTAAAAACAAGAAATTAAATTAACAATCAAAATTTCTGAAATATTCTAAAATAGGCAAAATATACAAAATATCTGACTTGACACTTCTTTGATTTTGTGAAGAACATGTGACATTGGGCAAAATCATATATACCTGCAATGCAAAGTGTTGGCTGACTCTTGTTTTAAAGCATAACCTTAAGAAATAATCTTAAACCTTAATAACATCTACCGATTCTGCATCTCAGATATTGTCCTATAGTTTTCAGCTTTGGATCTGTGTATAGAAAATAATTGCTAAACTTGAGAATAGCACTTGCAGATAAAAATAATAAACGAAGGCAGTACTTTAAATGCAAGGTTTAGATTGGCAGTGATCTCTCCAGTCTCTGCGTGAGTGTTCTGAGACAGAAATGAAGTTGGATTCCTTATTATCTCAAAAAGTAAGTCCACCTACAGTTGCTTGGTGTAATCAATGCCTTTAATATTTGAAGAAGCAGTTGGAGAGAAATCACTGGGTTTTTTTTTTTTCAGAACTTTTCTATCTGTCAAATTACATAAAATATTCTGTTCAAGGCAATGAAGGATGGACTAGTCTATAATCCTAATACTGCTTTATTTGTAGAATGGGAGATTGATTACTGCAGTATCTAACAACAGTGTCCAAATCCATACATTCCCAGAAGGTCTTCCAGATGGTATCTTGACCCGTTTTACCACAAATGCAAACCATGTTGTTTTCAGTGCTGATGGGAGCAAAGTAGCTGTTGGATCTAGGTAAATATATTTGGGAGTTGAAAAGAAAAATACCCAAACTGTTTCACGTATGGATTATTTTTCCTACCTGAATTTTCTGGGAAAGAAGTATTCCTTTAACTAAGACATAAGCATTCTGTGCCAGCAACTTTGTATGCTCTGCTCACTGACCTTCTAAGACAGTTTTTAACTCATCCTTCCTTTATCTGTTGTCCTCCAAATGGGTGATTTTACATTTTCCACTTCATGTCAAAAAGCCAACGACAGATCAGAGTAATGGAATTTGCAGTCCAACAATATCTGGAAGCTTCAGGATGGAGAAGTTGCCTCAGATTTTTAACATTTTATAGAGATATAGCAGCAGTTCATAGTAGTCATCCGTTTTGTGGGATATGGAAAGCTCAAAAGGGAATTTTGATGTTGAGTGTTTCACATAAGCAAGACAATAGTATTTGCTATGGAAGATTAATAAGTTTCAGAAAGTTGGTTTTAAACTGCCACAGCCATTCTTTAATTCTTGCTGTTATAAATAGGCTGTATGATTTTATTTTTAAAAATGGTTTCAGATTTTTTCATTGATCTGTTATTAAAGTGTGTTTGTGGTAGAATTTTATTTAAATAATTGTTTATTTTAATCAATAATTAACATGTTTTAATTTTAAAATTAGAACCAATTTGATGTAATAGTTAAGGCATCAGACTAGAAACAGGGAGACTGAATTTTGGTTCCACTTTAGGCATAAAGCCACCTTGGTGATCTTAGGCCCATCACTTTCTCTCTCTGCCCTGGGAAACGGGCAATAGCAAACCACATCTGCGAAAACCTTGCCAAGAAAACTGCAGGATCTAGTCAGCCAGTTACCAAAAGTTAAAAATTATTCAAAGACGAACACACACAATCTTTTAGAATAATCTATTGCTTGGAGAGATTTTACTTCCACAGTTATATGTACGTGTGTGTCCATAGATGTGCCCAAGAATGACTCTTAAAAGGTAGTTAAAATGCTATTTAGAATGGTGGTACAGTGACTGTTTATTCAATTTAAAATTACTCTTGTGTTGTTGCTTTAATTATAATTATCTCTAGTGATTTTCTGGTGAAAATAGTCGATGTAACTGACAGCAGCCAACAAAAGACATTTCGAGGACATGATGCACCTGTTTTGAGTGTGTCATTGGATCCAACTGATACCTTTCTGGTATGTCCTATAGACTTTCTTTTCATTGCTTTTTAATAACATATTCTATAATTCTACAATTTTGTATTGTCGTATTTTCCCAACGCAACATTTCATTTACAGATTAATTTACAGTTTACAGATGCAGGAACTTGTGTATACCAATTTATTAACTTATACCTTATGAGTTAATCTCATATTTACTTAATGAAGGGAACTTATTTATTACTTTGTCTTTGTTAAGGCTGTGTCCAAAAAGATTAAATGATGGTAAATCAAAGAAATATTAGCTCAAAATCAAATTTGTGGATGATGTGTAAACCTACATGCATGATTACATTTCTGTAGACCATAAAAGTGATGTAACAATTATCTTTTACCTAAGAAAGACTTGAAGGGATTGGTTGTGGTTCATATTTAGATGGAGAAATTATTGTACCATATTTTGTATAAATAAAAATACCGTCAGGCACAAAACAAAAAATGATCATCTTTCAAGCTGAGTTCTTTATTATTTTCACACCTATAGACAAAACCTTGCCAGTCTGAGGACTGCTATTTGCATCTACAACAGAGTTCCTCGACCTTTCTGGCTTTGCAGACTGGTGGGGGTGTGTGTGAGAGGGGATGGTTTCGTGCGAGCGGTAGGCAAATGCATACGTGCAGTTCCATATCCATGAGTGATAGACATAATGCTCTTGCAGCTCACGCAAATGGGGATGCGTAGGAGGCGCGCTCGCCCACCATTTCCATGGTCCAGTTCTGAACAGCTCAGGACCCAGTAGTGGGCTGCGACTAAAGATTGGGGACCCCTGATCTACAATATACTCTCTGAACTATTAAGGAAGGCTGCCTTAAGACTGAGTTGCCACTTGCTTCTCTGGAATGCACCCCCACCCTCTTGGGGATTCACTTTTTAAATATATTTTATCACAAATACATAGATAGCATAAATAGATGAAAGGGTATATTTGTTGGACTACATGATAGTTTAAAAGTACCCAGTTTTTAGAGTTTTTACTACCATCTTTTTCAATATATTGTATTTACTTACTATATTCCTTTTCTACAGTAGGATAATAAATGTTCTTAAATACCTGTTTCAGATTTCACCCAGCTGGTTCCTACAGGCAAGGAAATCCCAGTCAGGTGAATGAATTAATAAATAGTAATTTATGTATTAAAATTACATCCTGCCTTTTGGCTTAAAAAAACATTCTCCGCCAGAGTGGGATGTTTCAGGAAAAGTATGTCAGCAAAGATGTGGTTTCACAAAGTATCATAATACTGAACTCTGCCATTTTTAATGTAAGTACTAAGCAGTAAGTAATGCCAGGTGCTATTATCTTTAAAAATATTCCTTTTGCAGGCATCGGCTAGTTGTGACGGATCTGTCAGAGTGTGGAAAATTTCAGAACAGGTAAATAATATTTTCTGTTTCCCATTTTGAATCTTGCTAAACTTGTAGACTATAATTCTTTTAGCAATTTGGAATAAACTTTTTTGGATTCAATGAAGCTTGGAACCAGGGGTGGGATTCAACCGGCATTACTACTGGTTCAGTATTTGCTGTGCGCGCATGTACTACACCATTAGCTGAGCCACTGGGACAGCTGATAAGTGCTGCACGCAGGTGCGCAGCATTTCAAAAAGCACTTTTTCCCTGCTTTTTTCAACCGCAGCTGTGCCACACAAAGCAGCTGAGGTTGGAAAAGCAGGAAATAAAGGTCAGGTAAGAGCCCGGGAAGGCGGGTGGGCCAAACAGCAGCAGATGCAGAACCGGTTCTGTGTCTGCTGCTCTTCAGATCTACCGGTTCTATAGAGCCGGGCAGAACTGGCAGCATCCCACCCCTGCTTGGAACACAAACCTTAACATATATAGTGAGTTATAAATACTACATTTAGGAATGTTTTGTCTTGAAAGTCAGTTGTGATAGTCCAGCTCTTTTTATGGAAAATGCATGTTTTTTTTCAGTGGGGAACTCTTAATAATTCAAGAAACCCCAGGATATAGTAAGAAAATAATAATGTGAGAAGCAGTAATTTATTTTTATTTACTTTGGAAGAGCAACTCCTTTTAAAGCAATTGATTGAAAAACAGGGCTGTCACACATGAATTAGATTGATAACTTGTTAAAACTATCTAGGGAGTTTCATGTCTGGATGGCCCTAAACCTGGATCTCTTTAACGTTCCAGGAATGGCAGAGTAAGTATTCTGTAACTGTTTTCATGCTTAAAAAGTCAATATGGCTGCTGACAAGGATGACCCGACACCTACTTCTTACAACTTGCAAAATATTTTATATTTCACAAAGGTTTATGTCAAGCTAATTAACACCCGTTATCTTATTTTACTTCCAGAATTGTGAGATAAGCTGGCCGCTGCTGCAAAAATGTAATGATGTGATAAATGCAAAATCCCTATGTAGACTGAGCTGGCAACCGAAAATAGGAAAGGTAATAAGTCACCTGTCTATTTTTGTTTTAGTGTGTCTGTGTGCATGTGCGCATGCATTGCGCTATGATGGTCTGCAAGAAACGGTACTGATGACACATGTCATTATTTGGATGTCACTGCTGTTTTATATGGATGCCTCTGGGGGTGAGTGCATGTGTGCACACACATGCTGACTTAGGCAGGTGGGTAGATGGCAACACCAAAGCCTCATTCTTGGTTTCCTTGCTTGTGAAAGATATCTGCAAAGTAGCAAAAAAAGTGAAAAGACACAGTGGAAGTCCAGGTTACCCATTGCCCCAATTCCTCTTTGCTGCTTTGCAAGAATCAAGGAAAATAATGGGAGAAACGATGGGGAGGAAAGATGCCCTTCCTTTTCTTTATGCCAAGAAGTCACAGGGTCCTAAAAGTTCCAGGCTTTCTTGAATCACTCATCATTCCTTTTGCCCGTTTTCTGAGAACTTTGTTCACTTGCAAGAAGTGTTGTAGTGAGAAGAGAGAAGTGAAAAAAAAACTAGCAGCAGTAGAAGGAGGAGTTGGAAGGAAAATTCAATTTATTTTTGAAAGGCAACAAAAAAAGTCATAAAGAACTGGAGAACAAAAAATATTCACCTGGACAAGCAAGTGGAAACAAAAATGTGTACAAGGAGAAGAGAGTTATCTAGTAAAAATACCTCATGAATAGTACTATAAAGCTAATAGCAGCATTTCTCTGCAAAGCCCATTATATTTAGGCTGCATTCAGGAAAGTGCTTTAGCAGTCAGTTCTGGGGAAAAAGTGAGTGTGTAAAGGAGCCCCAAACAAAAATGTTTGTATATCATGCTTGGCCTGGATTGTGAGGATTGAGGGAAAGTAGAAGTCTTAATAATTTTGATGAAAATCCCATTTCTCATCTAGCTAACTCTAGTCATATCAGTGGTAGAACTAGAATGGGCTACAGGATTCTCATTAAAGTAGGCTTGATAAATTAAGTTGCTGATGCTTGGCATGTTACATCATGCAGTTGTTTGATTGAAATAGGACATTTATTAGAACTTTATTGCTCTTGAGGACTCACAAAGGGATTTTAAAATCCTGCCCTATTCTAACTCAGCGTAACATCTGTGATTGCTTGACATTTATTATCTCTCGAGACTTGGTTCAATACTTTATGAAAAGCTTTTCTGGAATAGGACACAATCCACATGACCCTGGAAAGAATGCAGAGAAGAGAAACAAAAATGATTTGGGGACTGGAGGCTTAAAACATATAAAAAAACAGTTGCAGGAATTGGGGATGTCTACTCTAATGAAAAGAAGGACTAGGGGGAATATTATAGCAAATCCAATATTTATGGGGCTCCTACAAAGATGAGAGGTGGTCAAATTATTTTCCAAAGTACCAAAAGGCAAGACAAGAAACAATGTTTGGAAACTAACTAAGGAGAGAAACAATTAAAACTAAGGAGAAGTTTTGTAACGGTGAAAGCAACTAACCAATAGAATAATTTGCCTTCAGAAGTTGTGGGTGCTCCATCCCTGAAGACTTTCAAAAGGAGGCTGGACAATGATTTGTCTGAAATGATGTAGAGTCTCTTGCCGGAGGAGAGGGTTGGATTAGAAGAGCTCCAAGGTCCCTTCCAACTCTATTCTATGTAGCTCAAATGTATTCCAAAGTTCCTTGAGTTGAAACCAAGATATTTAACTATTTATTTATTTATAAAATTTATTAGCCATGTTGAACAAGCCATCGTGGCCAATATCCATGTTCACAAACCACACTAAACTAAAAACCAGTCCCCATTATAGGTCACCCAGATGTCTACAGACCAAGTATTTGGTTTGTGTGAGTTTGTTTGTAAATGAAACCAGGATAGAACTTCTTTAAAGGGGCATTTAAAAATCAGGTCCATCTTATTAACATTTTTTTCTCCCCAAATAGCGACTAGCCATTCCAGTAGAAAAAACAATCAAACTATATAGAAGAGAAACATGGGATCATGAACTGGATCTATCAGACAATTTTATCACGCAGGTTGGTTTCCTTTTAGGTAGCTGCTTTTTAATCTGCTCTTGTTCTAAGTAATGTTTGCTTGGTATCAGGGAAGAGAAAACTACTTTCTTAAGCTGATTGATAGTTAGTGAGTCAGTCTGTTTGTGCAAGAGTTTGGTGCTAAATGGGAAGTCTGTATGATATTTGGCTTATGTATGTATGTCAAAGTAAAAGCAGAGACCTATGATCAATAGTAGTCAGAAGTTAAGGTACCTTTGTTTAATGAGCTGTGTAAAATCTTGCAAAAGCAACAGTTGTGCTGCCTGTTACAGAAGTGTGTTTTCCTCCTAACATTGACTGTGTGTACATTTGTAAATAGATTACTATTAGGGATCTACAGATGCAAGATCCAAAACCCAATTGGGCAGATCACTAAGAAGCTGGTATGCTTGCCCTTGACCAGCTAGATCTCAGTTATACATGCCAGGTCTGCATGCTCATCAGCAGGTTGTGAATGAGGACAATCTTACTATATACATGATTTGAGGTTTACCAACAGCAGGATAAACCCAAGGTCACCAACAATCCAATATCCGGAATCCTGGATTAGGTCACTAAGCTAGAATTGGAGATTGACTCCATATTATTTATTTCCTTTCATCTAGAATGGCCCACATGGCAGCCATTAGCATATCTCTCCTGGCCTGTTACAACCAGCATTGTGCTTGTTTTCATCTCCCCATCATGGGTGCCTGCTAGTCCCCACATCCTGTTGCTTAACAGTCAAACCCATATTTCACAATCATACCACCATTCTATATTAAAACTCAATATCGTTAAAATTTACGACTTCCGAGTTCTTCACCTGGCACTTGCTAACTTCCTTTATTAGAACATCCACACCCTCGCTAACTTCAGATTATTACTTGCACATCTTTACAGCTGTCAACTTTCTTTCTTTTTCACGTTAGCCTCTAAATGTTGTGGCCTGGTCTCCATGTGGACAATATTTGGCAGCTGGAAGTATCGGTGGCTATATAGTCATTTGGAGAGTGGAAACTCAAGAATGTCTGGAAAGGTACCAGTTGGTTTCAGTACAAAAGATGGGCTTTTGCAAAGACAAAGAAAAAGTATGGGAGCCACTAATGTATGACATAAAAGGTTTGGATAACTTATACCATAAAATCAAAACTGGCAAATTTTGAGACTTTCTACATTCACATGGCTTGATCAAGTAGCATAAAGTTAATTGTTTGGTTTTGGTTTAGCATGCTGTATAAGACCTGAGTAGCTGCTTAGCAAAAGTCTTCCTATCAGAATGATTTCAGATGCATCTTTTATTATTATTGCCTTTCTTAGGGTGAAACATGAAAAAGGTTACACTGTCTGTGGTCTGGCATGGCATCCCAAAGGTGGCCAGCTTGCTTATACAGATACAGAAGGCAATCTTGGACTGCTTGAGAATGTCTGTGATGTAGAAGGGAAGAAATCAATCCATAAGGTAATATAAACTGGAAATTTCCTTGTGGTTTTTTAAAATTAACTTGTGATTATGAACCTAATCATATGAATCTGACATTGACTGGAAGGTAATTTCCTTTTTTTAAAATGGTTGCTCATTTGGGCTACATATATTTTATTCATTGTTAAATCCTGACTTTAGGCACCTGATTCTTCTATCAAAAGCTACGATGAACTTTTTGATGAGGATGACAAAGAGGACTTTCTGAATAGGGATTTCAGTGAGGATGACTGGGGCTCTAAGGCAGCAACAAATGATGAAGATGAAGATGACTTTAACGTGTCGGGACGTCCCAGAAACCGAGGCGCAATAATAGAAGATGATGAGAACTCTCTAGGTTAGAAATTCCCAAAGTAGGAGGTTCAAAGCAGAGGGAGGGGCTGAATGTTGAGGCAGCTGTAAATCTATAATCATCAAAAAAAGAAAACAACACATTATACACATATTGTCCCCTCTAGTTGAATACTGATTAATATAGTGCTACAATGTTAGTTCCCACCCTTTGCAAACCATGATTATAAATCTATAATCATGTAATGCTGTCGGTTTAGCTGCCAGCATTCTGAAGATGTTATAAAATGTCTTGATATGATCTATCTGCCTTCTGTAGATACTGGATTGCTGAAAGCTAATTCTGCCCTTGATAAGGAGGAAGAAGAGGATGATTTGGACAATTTTCCAGTTCAGCCACTGCCTTCTGACCAGAGGCCGCTCTACAGTGGGCCCTTGCCAACTCCTCGCCAAAAGCCATTCCAGTCTGGTTCTACCCCAACACATCTCACTCACCGCTTCATGGTTAATTTCAGGTTTTAAAGCGCTTCATTAGCCGACCTTTTAAACAATAAGATTATTAATATTTTAAGTAATTTGTAATAGCCCAGAAATGATAAGAATAAGGCAGCATATAAATTTAAATAATAGTAATAATAACAGTATTTGCAATAATAATAATGATAATAATAATAATGAAGCTTCCAAATAGCCTACATAAGCAGTTTCACAGTACAAAACAATGGCTTTTAACATATGTGGATGGTGTTGGGATCACGTTCAAACTGTTAGGCTTTATCAGTATAAATGGATAAAGGACTGCAATTCTCACAAAAATCTCAAGAGCAAGTTCATTTTCTAAGTAACTGCTATAACTATATACCTAACTACTATAACTATACTGGTAGTAGCTAACTACTACAACTATAGCTATTGACTATAAACTTGCTCTTATAAAAACAGGATAAGTATAATCAGTTGGTCCCCTTAACATACTGACTGCACTTTTTGTGTACTCTCTTCTTTTTAAAACTGAGTATTTATAGTAAAATGAGTCGCAAAAAACCTTTTCAAAAATAGAGGTAGGTGTCTTTGAATTTCTGACTATGACTAAAATAATATAGATTTCTTCAAAAATAGGAGGGAAAGATAAACGTATTTAAGTATATTTAAATGTGTGGGGGGGATAGAATTTATTGCTTCTAGAGAGAATGGAAATTTATTTCAGAAATTGGGAATTTAGCTTATCTCTCAGATGTTGATCCTTGTTATGCTACTTGCTTATTCTGAGTTTACTTCAATGGCAAATTCGTGTTGCAACTTATATAATGTACGGTATCTATCTTGGTATATAGTCTTCCACTGATGGTGCTGTCATCTCTCATTCCCTCCGTCTCAAACTTCACCCGTTGATTAAACATACCCAGAGATTATGAACGGGCTGTGAGTTATATGGTGTATGTGTGTGTGTACATATATACATATGGCAGATCTAAAGTCAACCTTGCAGAAATATTTCTATCTTCTTAACAAGCTTTAACCTCCCCCTTATAGGTATGGAACTCTGTGGGTATTATTCGCTGCTATAATGATGAACAAGACAATGCTATTGATGTTGAATTCCATGATACTGCAGTACATCATGCAATGCATTTGCCAAATAATTTGAATCACACAATGGCAGACCTTTCCAGTGAAGCTATTTTATTGGCCTGTGAGAGCACAGAGGAACTAGCAAGGTAAAAAAAGACAAAATACTTAATTGTGAATTATAACCAATAAAACTAACTTTGTATTCCATGAATTCGCAAGGGAGCGAGAGTGATGAGGATGGGACCAGTGCACTTCAGAGCTACTGTTAAGTCCTAATTGCTTCAGATTTTCCTTTAAAAAAAAATCACATGGAGAATGAAGAAAAAGTGAAACCGATAACTGCAGATCTCCAAATTGGAGCTACTTAATATTAGTTCAAAAGCATCAGTGTAATCAACAAGCATTTTAGTTTATAATGCACAAAAATGCAAGGCAAGAGGTATGTATCTGGACTTCCCCATATACATACTTACATTCATTTCCCTCTTTCATCTTTAGCAAGCTACATTGCATCCATTTCAACTCCTGGGATCCTAACAAGGAATGGACTGTTGATATGCTGCAGGATGAAGTCATTGAAGCTATTTGTTTGGGCCAGGGCTGGGCTGCATGTGCCACTAGTTCTCTTCTGCTTCGTGTGTTCACCATTGGCGGAGTTCAGAAAGAGATTTTCAGTTTCCCTGGACCTGTGGTGTCGATGGCAGGACATGGAGAGCAGCTCCTGGTGGTCTTTCACAAAGGTGCTTTTGGTATTCTTTGTTGTTTAGTTGTTTAAAATGTAGATTATTCAAATCTCTTTCAGGTGTCCTTGTAGGACTGGGGAAGGAATGTGGCTGATAGATAGATGCACAGTGTTTTCCAAGACCAGGAATTTCCAAACATTTTGACCTTAGAAAACGTTTGATGTTCAAATGAGCCCTTTTGCATCCTGAGTCTAGGGCAAATTTAAATCAAACATTTGGTCATTCTACATAGTTTCCTCTTTAAAATTTTTAAACACCATGCCGTTATAGCTTTGAATTTTTTAAGTCATCCGGTTTCCAAATAGAATTGAAATTTTAATCACATGACTAAGCTGTCTTGAAGTGTCTAAGATTTGTAACTTTCTGCTACTTTTATCCAAAACTAGAATTTGTTGCCTGGTTCTAGTGCTTGCATTTAGGAAAACTTGGGCTAGGAAAGTTTTTTTATTAAGTAAAATCAGTTGTTAACTAGTTCAGTGCTGTCAAATCTTCCTATAGCAGTAATGTAAAACAAGGAGACTTTATGCTGTGTTGCTGCTTTCCTTCTGGGTGGAGATATTGAGCATGTAATCATCTATATCAGGGGTGTCAAACTTGCGGCTCGTGGCCAGATGCATCACACACAGGCCACACCCACCCCAGCTCCACAAAGGGAAAAAAAGTCACAAAATGTCATGTGAGAGCAACGTGACACCACAAGTTTGACACCCGTGATCTACACGTTAAGTGTCTGCTCTTGTCATTCAGCCATGATTCATTCTAGCTTTCTATTGTCTTTATTTTTTTAAAAAAAGATGCAATATTAGTAAAAGGTAGAACTTAAGGATTCAAAACAAAGCAAACATTATTCTACATCTCACAGTGGTTTCTGTAAAAGTAGAATAATGATAATTACTGCTATTATTATTATTATTATATGCTTTATTCATTAAGCATGAAACTCGGTCAACTGAACATTTAAAAATATATCCCAAATACCAGTGACTGGTGCTAATGGTTGATACGGGTTGCTGCCAGCGTCTTAGGTATCAACCGAGCACCTTCTTAAGATGTACTATGTTCTGAGTAGTGTAGTTTTTTTCAGTTCCCTGGTGTTATTGCAGGAAGCTGCAATTTCTTGATGTATTATTATTACTATTAGAATTTCATTTGGACAAATATTTTAGACCTCACTTCATGAATATAATTTTATGTTCCTAAAATAAATTAAGTCCCAAATTATAATCATATTGACAATGTTTAAATTACTCTGGAATAAAAATCCATCACAATGATTCAGAAGCACAAAGAAGAATTTGCATCTGCGCACATAAGTTCCTTCCTTTTCTTTACCCTTCCCCACAACTTTTCAGTGTGACTTACTTTGGTCACAATTAACACTGTACCTCTCCCACCCTCACCCTTATTTGTAGGCACTGGATTTGAAGGGGATCAGTGTCTTGGAATTCAGCTTCTAGAACTTGGGAAAAAGAAAAGACAAATTTTACACGGTGAATCTCTTCCTCTTTCCAGGAAATCCTATTTAGCATGGGTAGGATTTTCAGCAGAAGGTAAGATGGATCATTTAAGACATAGTTAAATCCTAATTTAACTATGTCTTTATGTCTTTAATCCTAATGGTAAAATAATAGTGAGGGAAGGTGAATGTGATCAACTCTTTGTACATTTGTAATCCTCAACCCAGACATCAGGAATGGAAGAAATCACATGCTTAGTCGACTAAAAATTATACATCTATAATCAATGTCAAAACAATGCTATTAATACCTAAGAGGAAAGGGAAAAAAAGGAATGGACAGACTACACTGAATGTCCATAGATTTTTACTCTGGGTTACCAGAAGAGGGAGTTATTGCCAAAGTTAGCTACAAGTCTGTTGATTTTCTTCAAAATGTTTTGTTCTTTTTAATATAAGTGATGATGATGAGAGATGTAGCATTTAATGTCAAGTTCATTCATGAATCTGCAGCTGTTTCAAAGAGCAGTGATTGTTGAAACAAAACTATGTGCTTTTCTAATGAATGACTAGGTACTCCTTGTTATGTGGATTCTGTGGGAATTGTACGAATGCTGAACCGAAGGCATAGTAATATTTGGACCCCAGTCTGTAATACAAGGGAGCACTGTAAAGGGAAGTCAAACCATTATTGGATTGTTGGCATTCATGAAAACCCTCAGCAGCTCAGGTACAACAATAATTTAAAATTGTCCCTGTTGTTCTTTAGAACAGTCCTCAACACAGAAATATTCAAACATCTGTTGAATGATCGTTTTCTCAATCATCCTCTCTTGTCAGCTTCCCATTGCCTTATTTTATTTAAACTAGGGCCTTCCAGAATTTATTTATTTTTTTACGAAAAAGAGGCCTGTGGAACTAGCATGCCATACGCACAAAATATTGTGTTCTTCCGATTCCCCTTTCAAGTAACTCTTTTCTAGGAAATTCATTAAAACCTCAGAACATTTCAGCCTGGGAAGACGAGTATGAATGAAAGTCATTGTGGCTTTTTTTCCTTTCGCTCATCCAAGATAAATGAAGACAGAAAACACATAATTTAAACACAGCTAAAAAGGATGTCTGTGAAAGTGTTACCTTGATTGAACACTTGGTTTTAAAAGAGTGGCTGATTGGGTTAGATGTTTAGATTGTGAAAACACTTTCCAGTTAATATTTTTAATTAATTGATTGAATAAGAACAATGCATTTATTTTATAATATTTTAGGCTTCATTCCTTTAATCCCTAATGTAATATACTTCAAAACATAATAGACAATGAAATATAATTAATAGAATGGCACTAGTAGACTTGTGCATATAAGAGATGAAATTTGAAACACTGTCTCTAACCGCATTTATGCTCATGAGCTTCTAGTCTTATTTGATGTACTTCAGTGAATTTGGTATCTTGATAAAGTAAAGTTTTATCTTGGCTCAGCCTTGCAGTGATTTAAGTTACTCACTGGTTTGCCTAAAATGGCAGCATATTATTAGGCCAGGCGATAGTTAAGATGACTGTGACATTATACTCTCTGTGCAAGCAATCTTTTTGTGTCTTTGACTTTACTAAAGCTCTGCTAAGTAATTATAAAACAATATGGCATCTTATATTAAATGAATTAAAGTGATAGAGGAATAGTTTTGCTATTTTTAGAGAAATCTCATTTGGATACTAATTCAAGTATTTGGATATTCAAGGCTTAGGGTTTTTTCCCTAAAATGTGTTAATTTTTAGCCTGATCTTTTTTAAAAAAATGAGAAAAATACAAACTTCCTCTTCTTTACATGTATACTGCTGAATGTGTAAGCAGCCTCCTTATGCTATAGGGACTCTGGGAAGGAGAAAAGGGTAGCGCTATATCTTTTGATTCTGCATTTTTCTTAAATAGATGCATTCTTTGTAAAGGAGCTCGTTTTCCAGCTACGCTTCCCCGTCCTGCGGTAACAGTACTGCCATTTAAGCTCCCTTTTTGTCAAACTGCAACAGATAAGGGTCAAATGGAGGTGGGTAACCAGAATGTATAATTTAGTGTTTAGATCCATTCTGAAATAAGTTTTGCTATTTTTGTCTAAAAGATCCATTTTGCTTGCTTTCCACTTTGTCCTTATTGCATGGAAATTGCAATTTTTTGTAATTTGTAATTTTATATTCCCATTAGGTATGTTCTAAATATCATGCATGTAGATAATCTCCATAAAGTGGTCCTCTCCTATTAAATTAATATTGAGTTTATTTGCACAATTTAGTTGCAGATGAATATGCTACAACGGTCTTTGACTTACAATAGTTCATTTAGTGACTGTTTCATTTATCACACTTATGACCATTGTAGCATCCCCATAGGCACATGGTTTACATTTACATTGGGATGTTTGACAACTGACTCACATTTATGATGATTTCAGTGTCCTGGAGTCATGTGATCCCCTTTTGCAACCTTCTGACAAGCGAAGTCAATGGGGAAATCAGTTTTGCTTTACATTATTTTGATTTTGTAAAGGTTCCTTTATATTTTCAAATTAATTCAAATTCCAAGTAATGTGATCTGTTTCATTTGCCTATTTCCAGTCTTTTGGAATTTTAATTATCACAGTTTCAGAATAATTTATAAATTTCTCCTTATTCAGTACCAAATTTTATATTATATATCTTGCAGCCATGATAAAATAGTTGAGATGAACTGTGTTTTTCTTTCCTTTCCCTGCATGTTATAGGAGCAATTCTGGCGCTCAGTCTTGTTCCACAACTATGTAGACTATTTATCCCAAAATGGATATGAATATGATGAAAGCGTGAAAGGCCAGGCAGTCCAAGAGCAGCAGAATCTTCTGATGAAAATGTTTGCAGTAAGTGCGTAAAGTTATAAATCTGTCCTCAATCTAATGCCTTTCAGTGTACTAGATATCAGCTTCTATTAAGCCTCAGCCCACCAAGCTGATACAGGAGTTAAGGTGAAATATTGGAAGGGCACCACATTGGGAATAGTTATTTCAAATTTACCTGAGTAAAATTTCTTAGACGGTTGATTATTATATTGCTTAAATAAAAAAATCCTAATCATTTTTCTTTATAATTTTTTTAATTGTCTGTTCCACACAATCATTTATTTCATGTGACTAGTTGTTATATTTGCTAACTCTGAAATGGACAAGGAAAGTTTGAAGTACAAAACTAGGCAAAATGTAACTTGTTACTATACATATCATAAATGTTCAGTATACGTTAGTCATAATCTCAAAAGTGCTTTTTCAAGAGGCAACTGGACTTTCTTGTCCAGTTGCCTCTTGAAAAAGCACCTTAGAGACAACCATGACCTGGGTGACTGAGAATCTAAATAGACATTTTAGATAGTCATCCTGTACAATAAGTAGACATTTGCCAGTCAACAGAAAAAAAATATTGCAAGTGTCCATGGGAAATTGAAATAACATCAAAAAGATGAAATGTGCATCTTTTTGTGAGTTTCGTGTCATGATGATGCTTCATTGCTTCCCTTCCTCCCGTGGTCCTAATAATTTGACTGTGGACAGAGCTGCTGCAAGAGAGAGGAACCAAAACCACTGGCATAAAGCTGGCAGCAAGGTGCAGTTAAGGAGAGGGTCTAAGGCAGAAGAAACTTGAACTAAAGGAGATGGATGTGCCTAAGCATTTGTATCAGAAGTAGCAAAAGCTTTGGGAAGCAAAAGGCCAGATCCAGAGATAAAGGAAAACCAGGCTCAGGAAATGAGTTGCCTAGATCAGCAAGTTATGTTCAAAGCTGCCAGCCTAGAAATGAAATTAATTAATTGTCTGATTACCCTACCATGTTTTATAAATAGCCCCAGGAAGCCCGAGTATTCTTGTAACTATGGGGTGAAGACTGAGAATTTAACACTTATCTGTACGTGCCAGGATCCTAATAAAAATGGCCTATCCTGGCCAAACCCATTTGTTTTTCAAGATAAGCCTGTTTCAGCTTCCTTGAAATATAAATTTTTGGAGAGGAACCTGAGAAGGAGAAAGACTCTTAAGAGATCCTTCCTCAGCCCATACTTTTATTTATTCAGGCTTCCCAGTGGATTTTATGTGCTGTGCAAGTTAATTATTAGGTGAAGAGTTTGGTCCTTGCCTATGTTATATTATAGCTAACTGGAAACAAGGCTCATCATGAAATAGATGTTTGAAAAGCAGAAGGAGACATGGATTTCTTGAACTCACTATTTTTTTTATTCAAAAAAACTACACTATGGATGTTCTCTGTCTCTTAAATATAGTTTTTCTTCAGTTGGACGTTTTACATGCAGTTTCCTGAGGTTGCTCACTTTTACTGTTGCATCATAATTGGAGTTATTTTCACAGCTACGAAATGGCTTTATAAGAAAATAGCTGGGACTCATTCTGTTCTGTCATGGATGTGTTAAGATTCCTTGAATTTGTGTCTAGTAAAGAATGTATGAGAACTGAATGTTCTTTTTTCTTAGAAAACAAACATTTTTTATCCTCTTTCCCCCCGCACCCCAAACAAATATTTTTCTGATAAATGTTAAAACTTTTTTTCTTCCTCGCTTTAAAAATAGTTATCTTGCACACTGGAACGTGAATTTCGCTGTATGGAGCTTGTTGAATTCATGACACAAAACGCCACGAGCCTAGCTATCAAATATGCCTCTCGCTCGCGGAGGCTAATTCTTGCCCAGAAACTCAGTGAACTTGCCGCTGAGAAGATCTCAGAGCTGGCATCTGCTGAAGCGTATGCTGAGCAAGAAGAGGAAGAAGAGAAGCAGCCACCGGATTTTAGAAACCATCTGAATGCTGGGTAAAAGTGAACTCTGGAAGCGGACACAAACGCATAGCAAATTCTTTCAATTTTGTTTATGTTTGAAGTTAGGCAGGTGCTTCCTAAGTTCACCGTGGAGGAAAATGTTCCAATTGTCCCATCGGGTCAGATTAACAGTGTAAAAAGGCTGTCAATTGCAGGTAGTGCTCAACTTAACAACCATTCATTTAGCGACTTGTTTTTAGTTACAATAGCACTGAAAAAAGTGACTTACAACTGGTCCTCGCACTTACTTAGCATCCCCATGGTCATGTGATCAAAATTTGGGAACTTGGCAACAGGCATGTATATACGATGGTTGCAGAACCCCTGGGTCACCTGGTCACCATTTGAAACCTTCCCAGCGAGCTTCTAAGAAGCAAAATCGGGGGGGGGGGGGGGGAGAGCCGGCTTTGCTTAACAGCTGCCTGATTTACTTAGCAGTCGCAATGATCTTCTTAACAACTGTGGCAAAAAAAGGTCATAAAATTGGATGCAACCCTCTTAACAGCTGCCTTGCTTAGCAACAGAAAGCCTCATCTCAATTGTTGTAAGTTGAGAACTATCTGTATAATATCAAAAACCCAAGGCCTGGATTCAGTAGCATACTTTTCAACCCAAGGCAACGCCCTAGTGCAATTGAGCCAGGGAGAGGATGGGAAAAATCAGCAATCCAGCTCTTTTAAAGGGCTCTAGGTAAAAGGAAAGATGAAGCTTTGTAACCAGAATGGAAGAATGCCGTTAAGAAAGGGATGAATGCAGTTAAGAAAGGAGAAAGGCTCTGGACAGACCCAGCGGTGGCTATTGTCACTGAAGGAAACAAAATACAGTAGCCTGTAATGAAGTGAATCATCTGGGCAATAGCCCAGAAAACTGAAAAAGTATTATTTTCATGGAAATGACTCAGTAATTGATTCCATGAGGACCAGGATAGCCTGTATAATGGAAATGAAAGGAGCTATTTTATCATTTTTGTTAAACCTGGCTTTTCTTGTAGGGGATGCGTGACTGTTGCCCTTTTCTTGATAGTTTAAGCAAAAGAATAGAAGCCATTGACTGACTTGGTTTCTCTGTATGCAGGTACAGTAACAGCCCCACAGAATGGAGTCATCCTCGAGAAAGAAACATTCAACGCCAACAAAGTATGGAGACCCATGAAGAGGATGAGGAGAAAGCGAATACTCTTAATGAGGCAAAATCTAGTAAGCTGAGCAAGCATCCATGAATATTAGAGCAGAAGGCTACATGGTTATAAATTCAGATTCTGAAGGCTGGGTAGTCTTTTCAGAGAAGGATCACCCCATGGAACAGAGATGGGCAACTTGTGAGGAGCTGGAAGTCCTCAGAAATTGTCCCCAGGCTTCCAACCTCAAGGAGGGCCCTGTCGGAGATCCTCTGGTGGCACAATGTTGACATTGGGAGAGCACAGTGAACATTTTTATGAGTAGTTATGAGGAGAGGGTAAGTCCCCACATGGAATGCTGAAGCGAGATACAATAAGTGCAGACATGAAAAATGCCCAGTTAGACCTGCATGCTGTGTTTGATCACACAAGATGGCGCTTGTTGATCCAAAAAGCAAACCCTGCACCTGCAGGGAAAATGCTAGGAAGTTCATGAGAAAGAGGAGTTGGTAAGAGTGGCTGTGAGAAGTTCAAAAGTGCTAGTGCATTTGTAGCCCTATTGTACATCCTTTCTGTTTCAATATTTATCACATGTAGTCATACTCAATTAAACTGGGAAATGTTTTAAATATTTCCACTGAAATATTAATGTTTCCTCTGCTTTAATTCTTCTGAAGGCTCTCCCACGCTGCATAGAAATGCATCTGCTTTGAAGTCGGGTAAGTCAAACAATTTATTGTAGGCAGGAAAACCCCTTAATTGTTAAACATTTTGTCCAAATATTAGATTTCAGCTATGCAACCGTACTCCCACACAATTCGTTAAATGCTTTTCTTCTCATGAACATCTTTTAAGCTGAGGAAATAAATTCGAAACATTTATACGTCATTCAATTTTTTCTTCAATCGCTCCTCCGTTGAAATTTTGCCTCCTGATTAATACAGAGCTCTATTATGTCCAATGTTGCTGCTGTATAGTTTGCCATTGGATTGTGATGGATCAGTTCAGTTTCACAAATCAAGGGCTCCGCTCTCCCAGGGACTTTTTATCCAGAAACAGTGTCATGCAAAAGTGCTAGTTTAATGGCTTTTAGCATAATCTTGTGCCCCTCATTAGAACCAACTTTCTCCTTGCAACATTGTAATAAGGTTATGTAAATTGCTGAGAGACCATAGTATTTAGGTGATACAAAAAGGAAAATTGTTCAAATATTGCAAATCAGCAGATGTATAAAAAGGAAAAAAATTAGAAACGATAGTTCTTTTTTAAAAAGTTCTTTGTTCATTTTTTCCTTTTATTATCTGTTGTGGGTCTCTCTCTCTCTCTCTCTCTCTCTCTCTCTCTCTCTCTCTCTCTCTCACACACACACACACACACACACACACACACACCAGGACAACACAGACCTTAATATTAAGTAATTTAGATTAAGACCAAAACCTTTATATGTAGGTAGTCCTCAACTTTTCCATTGCTAAGCAAGTCAGTTATTAGATGACTTGCACCTCATTTTACCACCTTTTTTGCCACAGTGCTTAAGCAAATCGCTACAGTTATTAAGTGAATCACATGGTTGTTAAGTGAATCTGGCTCTCCCCACTGAGTTTGCTTGCCAGAAGCCAGCTGGAAAGGTTGCAAGTGATGAACACCTGACCCTGGGATAGTGCAACTGTCATGAATACTTGCCGGTTGCAAAACACTCAGATTCTGATCATATGACTGCAATAGTCACAGATGTGAAAACCAGTCATAAATCATTTTCTTCAGTGCCGTAACTTTGAATGAATGGTTATAAATTGAGCACTACCACCTTAATGCAAATCACAGTGTGTTCATTTTTATTTTTTCCTTTCCAATATTATATTTAAATGAAAAAGCCAAATAATTTTAATGCTCATAACACTGATATCTTTACTTCCAGCTTATATTTACATAATATCTACTTTTTTCCTTTAATTTCCAATTTTCAAGTCACTTAATTAATGGAATTTAAAAACATTGTAATTATATCAAATTTGATATGAAATAATGTATCACAACTTACAACACAATTAAAAAGGTGGGGGAATAAAATTAGCAATCCTAAAAGATATGTGTTAATGCCCGGGCCTAACTCAGACATCCTCCATATGCGGATATGATATCAACTCAGTTGGGAACATCCTCACACTCCAACTCACTACCCTTCAAAAGGAAGCACTTTGATTAAATGGGAACCATGGGAAGGACTTGAGCACCACAGTCTGCTGGAGAAGCAGTAATTGTGAAGGCAGGCCGAAAAACAGATGCTAGATTTTATCTAGAAATATCTTCACGGGAAATTGAATGCTAAATTAACATCTAGATAGAAGGTTCTGTTCATATCCTAATGATTAGAGGCAGGGCTATATGAACAGCCCTGCTTAATTCTTGTAAATAAAAATCGTTCAGTATAATTTCTTAATACACATGCAGAGAGTTTGGCAAATATTTGCACTGATATTCTTCTCTTGGGTTTCCTCCCCACCTTTTTTTTTCTTTTTCTTTTTTTGGTTAATGAAAGCTGTCATTGCATCTAGCAACTCAGTACGAGTAAATCCTTTTAAGGTGAGAACTGATGGCTTTAATTTACCTTACTTTTAAGTAAGATATTTTTGAGGTCCCACAGAGGAAAGATGAGTTCTTAAATCTCTTGCTCCTATAGGTATCCAATAGCCAAAAAGATGCATTTGTTCACTCGCCCAATATTCTGGATAACCTGACGAGGCTGCCTAAGAAAAATCCCACGATAAATGGTCAAGGAGTTCCAAACAAGAAGAGTCCAATCATCAAACCGTTGATTCCCAAGTCCAAGTCAAAGCAGGTAATGGATTGGACCTCCATCTTGTTTTGTGGAAACGGAGCTTGGCAAAGTTACTTTTATCAGGTGTAGCAAGTCTTAGGAATGTAATGAAAGCAGAAGGACTATCCAAAGACTGATTGGCAGGAAAAAAGATTGGAAAAGGTGGGGCAGGATACTGGTATCAAGTGGACTTCTCTTTTTTGTTTCCCTGTCAAGTTTGAAAAAACTGGTGGTAGTATTAATTAAGTAGAAAAAGGAAATTTGCTCTTGATGACAACTCAGGAAATGTTTATAAGGTGGCCCAAATAGTCCCTTCCACCCCCCGTCCACCCCCAATTTCTTTCCCTGTCATGCAGTGGCTGAATAAGAAAGGCAGGCAAGGGAGTGAAATAGAATAGTGCAGTTAGAAATGGCCCAGACATAATGTTTAATAATTTTAACTTTGTTTAGAGCACATAGAAATATTAATGATATACCATATATTACGTACTTGGATTACTCTAAGTATATACAAATACTCTTAATAGCATACATTTTTTGCTTTTCAACTACTGCTTATATACTGTTTATATTTACTAGAGCCAGTTTGGTCTAGTGGTTAAGGCACCAGACTAGAAAATGAGAGGCAGTCAATTCTAGTCCCGCGTTAGACATGAAAGCCAGCTGGGTGACTGAGCCGGTCATTCTCTCTCAACCCAATTAATCTCACAGTGTTGATGTTGGGACAATAGGAAGAGGAAGGTGTGTTGGATGTGTTTGCCACCTTGAGATATATGTAAAAATAATAAAGGTAGGATACAAACAAGTAAAACATTTCTCATCTGAAAGCTAATGAGAAATAAACCTCATGATTTTTGTTTCTAGTCCTAGAGACTTTATAGAAGCTGCACTTTAAACAGTCAGCAATCAAGAAAATGGATGGACCCAGAGCAAAAATTATTCTAAATTGAATTAGAATAGAGTTAACATGCTTACTTTCCATTTAAATCCTAGTTTGCTGCACTGCTTAAATCTTTATTTCTTTATCTCACTGTCTCCTTCCATTGTAATTAATATTACTGCTTCCAAAACTATTGAGTAAAGAATTACTGCAAAAATATTTTCCCTTAGGAGTTAGGTGGATGCTTCTTGCTTAAATTAGAGCTTCTTGCTCTGAGAACCTTAAGAGTATGAAATGCAATATATAAAGCAGCCGTTTACGATGAATTACTAAAGTATATATATTTCATTGCTCAGCCTGCAGCAACTGCATTTTTCCAGCCCCGAGCACTTACTACTGAAAAGAAAGCCAGAGAAGATAGAGGGGAGAAAAATGAAACTATATCGTCTGAACTTCAAACTGTGACTGAGAACAAAGATAATAAAAGGTCAGTGTGCCAAAGAGTCTCATTGTTATTTTGAATTGATTCTGCCTTCTGGGAATAAAAATGTTCATAGGTAGCATAAAGCTTTTATTTCAAATCTTTTTCTCATCTGTACTGTATTTAGGCCAAAGACTGGATTCCAGATGTGGCTAGAAGAGAACAGAAGCAGTATTTTATCAGATAATCCTAATTTTGAAGAAACAGAAATAATTAAAGAAGGCATGGTTCGATACAGAGGTCTGTCTGCTGAGGAAAGGATGGTAATGGAATCTTCTTCTGGAGGATTATGCCTTTTTTACCATGTAAAAATGTACAGTAGTCCTCAACTTACAACCATTCTTTTAACAATTGTTCAAAGTTACAGCGCCACTGGAAGAAGAGACTTAGGGCTGCTCCTCACACTTAACAACTGTTGTAGCGTCCCCACAGAGACATGATCAGAAGTCGGGCGTTGGCAACTAGCATGTATTTATGACAAGTGGCAGGATCCTGGGGTCACATGATTGCTATTTGCAACTTTCCTAGCCAGCTTTCAACAAGAAAAGTCAAAAGAGGAAGTCAGATTCATTTAATGACTGCATGCTTCATTTGAAAACTGCAATTGTTTGCTTAACAATTGTGGCAAAAAATAATAATAAAATCAGGCACAATTTATTAATTTATTTATTTTTTATTTTTTTATTTTTAACAAATTTTATTCAGTTTTTCACATTAAAAACAAAAATCTCTTTAGTGGACAACATATTTCCGGATCATCACCTTTACATACAAATATGACAGCAATTATACATTCATATATGCATATTTAATTCTATTATTACCTTTTCCATTCCAAATTTTCAGTAAAGAGAAACAAGCACATTAATTCTAGCCTCTTTCATTAATCTCAATCGAAACATCTTTTTTTTAATTTCAATTATTTCAAATATAATCCTTTAATATTTATTTTAAAAATAAAGATAAACAATATGTGTTTGCCTAATAATAACAACAACAACAATAATAATAATAATAATAATAATAATAATAATAATAATAATAATAA
>NW_020769318.1:11081147-11122385 GCF_900518735.1 Pseudonaja textilis
AATAATAATAATAATAATAATAATAATAATAATAATAATAATAATAATAATAAAGGTTACCAATGTCTCTCCTTGCTTTTAATAGTCTATATTAATTTAATAATTTAGTTGGTTCTTTAGTCTGTCATAATTCCTTTCCATTACACATTCTTTTTATACATTCTAGATTAATACAAATTTTTACACTAAAGTAAAAAAAAAGTATAGGTTCCCCCCTTTACTGCTTTGAGTGTGACACCTCAATGATTAAAATATACCTTTATTCCCTCATCTTGATTCCCAATAAACCATTTTTTAAGAAGTTACAATAATAATTATTACATCTTTTCATTTGGATTCTGCAGCATATTTCCCCCCCTTAAGTTTTAATAAAAGTTATCAGTATCTATATTACCCTATTTTCTAAATATTTTTAATTGCAGAAATATTCTTATTACCCCTTGTCACCCTGCAGAATCCCCTTTTTAATTCTTCAACCATTATCTGTGAAAAAACAATTTCTTTTCAACATTTTACTATTTCCGTATTTCTTTATTTCATGCACCCGTTTCTTACTGCTTCTCCTCTCCCTCTTTTCCCCATATCTTTTCTCATTCCAGTTTATATCCCTCTCTTTCTTAATATCTTCCTTTCCCCTTTTTCTGCTGGGTCTTTCTCCCTTTCCCGACTTCCCAGCTATTCCCCCTTTTGATTGCCTTCTTAAATCTCAACTTTTTAACCTTCCTTCTTTCCCCACTTCTTTGTAGTGTTCTTTGTGTTAATTGTCTATTTAAAATGTCTTCTCCTTGAGTCGACTCCTCCTCTGAAGCTCTTTCTTCTTGTTCTTCAATCGCCATTTCCATTGTTTCTAACACAGAGCAAAGTGATTCACCTCTTTCCTGTAGTAATTCTCTCATATTTTTAAGTTCCATTTTTAATTCCCGAAGAGAGATCATCATTACACACTCTTGTATTTTATGATTGTTAAAGTCCACAAAAAACCACTTTTGCTTTCCTTCTTTCTTCTTTCAATTTTCTAAAGTTCTCAGTTATTCCAGCCGAGGGTCTATACCAAAAACATCAATCAATCCCACAGTCAGTCTTTCCTTGCTTTTTTCTTTATTCTGGTTCTGCTTTCACTTTCTAAGATTCTTACTTTGTTTCAATATTTCTTTAGTGTTATATCCACACAAGTTCATTCAGAAACAGGATGCTTTCCCTTTTGTTTGAGCTCAAGTTTTTGTCAAAAGGTGGCACTCTCCATTATACAAAGTCTTCACCTTTTCCCCCTAATTTTTTTATTTAGGGTTTTTCGAACCTCAATATTCCAGCACAGTCCAGTCTCCAGTTTGTAAACTTTATTATTATTATTTTTTGACAATCTTAAGTCCAGCTTTATGCCTGTTTATTCCCAAAATATTTTAGTCCAATTTAGTTAAATTTTTAGTTCCAGCTTCGTTCCCGGTTCGAAGCCCCGCTTAGCTGTCAAAAATATTTTCTTATTTTTTTTCCTGTCCCTTTGTAATTTCGCCGTTCACTTTTCTTTTCTTAAAAATTCCATGTTACCTTTAGCCTCAGAGTCGCGATCTACGGTCCATCAGCAAGGAGGCTCTGCCTTCTTCCCACAATTTATTAGTTTATTAATAAGCCTTGCTTACCAGCAGAAATTCTGGTTCCTATTGAGATTGTAAGTTGAAGACTGCATGAATCCTTTTTTTTTTTTTCCACTTTTCCTTAAGTCACACAATTTTACAAGTAAAAAGCAGGAAGTAGAATGTAGTTGTTCCCCCCCCCTTTTTTTTTTTTTTTTGCAGAGCTGTGTGAGGAGTTCCTCCTCTGGATGCATATTTGACTAATAATCCATTTCGAACATTATCTTGCCTCTTCTCCAAGAAGTTTTTTTCTTGTCCACTGTGACTATGCAATGATACTATGTAGAAATTAAGCAAAGAGAGTGATTGGCCAAAATTATTCATTGAAATTTATAGCTGAATGAAGATTGAATCTGATTATCTCTAATACCTAGTTTCCCCGAAAATAAGACCAGGTCTTATATTAATTTTTGCTCCAAAAGACACATTAGGACTTATTTTCCTGTTAGGGCTTATTTTCAGGGAAATATGGTACTAAATGCATTTCTCTGGCTGATAATCTTAACTGGAGCTTATTTTTAGGGTAGAGTTTATATTACGAGCATCCTGAAAAATCATGCTAGGGTTTATTTTGCAGTTGAGTCTTATTTTCAGGGAAACTACTTCAGCACTAACCTTGAAACCACACTCAACTGAAGTACTTGAACGTGTTGCAATGAAAATGTGCAAGGCCATCTCGTGCCATTGTTTAGTGCCAGATCATTCAGCCACGTGGTCTTATTCTTTTTAGACCTTATTTCTGGAAAATTAAGAATAATTTTGTCACCCTTGTAAAGGCTCAAAATTGACATTTTCCAGTATAGTTCCATTGCTAGTGTTTTCAAAAAAAATTTTTTTTTGTTTAGTCACTAAATCATGTCTGACTCTGCAATCCTATGGACCGGAGCATGCCAGGCTATCCTATCTTCCCATAGCCTTTTGATATTGTCCATGGGAATTTCTTGGCAAGGATATTGGAGTAGGTTGCCATTTCCTTCTCCAGTGGGGCACATTTTGTCAGGCATCTCTACTATGACTTGTCCATCTTAGGTGGCCCTGTGCACGGCTTAGTTCATAGCATTATAGTCTCCACTATACACATATATAGGAGCTTATTTATGGGAAAGTCACATTGATGACAATATTATACTTTAATAGCAATCATAGAAGTGTTGCTGTTTTGTTTT
Source organism: Pseudonaja textilis (assembly GCF_900518735.1). The sequence continues at coordinate 11,083,945 of NW_020769318.1, forward strand.
TGTTTCCATTAACGCAAGGTTTGGACTGAGAAAGCCAAAGGAAGAGACACCAGTGATCCATCTGAAGGGAAAAAGCGAAAGCGTCCAGAGGACATTAACAATAAAAAGCAAGAAGGCCAAGAACAAAACTCAGAAGAGGATGTGGGCTCTGCTAAAAAATCCAAAGGATTTAACCAGGCTACCTTTGCAAAACTGTCAACGTTTGCATATAAGCGGAGTTAAACACATATTTTACCTGTTGACATTAGCCTATAATATTAAAACATTTCCAACAGATGGATAAAGACTGTTCCCCTAAGGAAATGTGCTTCTGTTCTGAACATTCAAGAAAAGGAAGTTTGTGGAAACATGGCTATGAAGATATGCAGAATACATGAATATAGAAATGGAGGTTCAACAATACTCTGGAGCAAGGTGACCTATTCTGAAGCTCTGTGAAACATTCTGTTCCTGTACAAGCACATCCTTAATAGTTGTACAGCTGAAGTTATAGCTTATCTACATTGTATAGGATAGTTAGTAACTAATTTGCCTTTATAGGTGTCAAGGTGTTACTGTTGTAACTGTAGAATGGGTTCCAACTGATATATGTTTGTGACTGAAAGCCAGATATTCACTAAATTGCTACTTCAGGTATCACATGCGGTTAGTGCTTTATAGGTCACTAAAGCAAGAGAGGGTAGAATGAAGCATGGAGAGGAGACGTGATTCAGGAGATGAACTGTGGTAACTTGATACCAAGTTCCCGTTTGTTTTCTCCATTTCCTCCATGCCCAGCATATAACAAGGATTGTTATTTTTTCTGCTTTATTGTAAGCTGAACTTAATAATGGAGCCAGCTCATTATTTCGTTGCCATTCAGGTAAAACCCTCTAATGGTTTGTTTCATTCAACTTCCATTCTAGAAAAATCCACAAAGAATGTATTTTAGTTACCTCGGTTCAGATTCCCGCCAGACTGATATCTGCCATATAATTCATATTTCACTCCCAGACAGCATTGTATTCTAGAAGCTACATCAAAGCCCAGTTTGGGGGAGGATCCTAGTCCCTGGGCATTAAAAGATATCCTTTAGTTCTGTGTAGCAAGCTGAAAAATCCCAGGCTCAGACTATTATGCCATTGTTCTCCACGTTTTGCAATGTTTTATTTTTATGTTACTGGTGATTTTAAATAAAGCAAGAACCTTTTTTATTTTGGCTACTGAACACTTTATTTCCATTTTCAACATCTTTCACAGGTAGTCCTCACTTAGGGAATTGAAACAGGCACTCCATTGCTAAGTGTTGCGGTCCCTGGGGAAAAAAATCAATTTCCAATAAGCGCAGTGGCTGCAATGGACTTAACAATATCACTTTCCATTTGGTTGTTAGGTAGGTGAAGGCAGTCATTAAGAAAAAACATTGCATGATGACAAGTTATGATTTTATTTCTATATTCTTCATTAACTGCTTGACACAAGCCAGTTGGGAAGAACAAAAATGGCAGTCAAGTGACTGGGACACTGTGCCAATAGGAAATGTGTGCCAATTGTGAAGTGTCAATAGTAGCAACCATGCAACAGGGATACTCTTGTCATAAATGTGAGGGATTGGTCATAATTTTTTTATACTGTTCCAACTTCAAATGGTCACTAAACAAATTGGTAAACAAGGTCTATCTGCATTGCAACTGCTGCAGAGAACTAAGATGCTAGTTTATGTAATTTATTTCTTTTATCTACATTGCTAGCAGTAATTGTACTTTAGTCATTTCTGAGATCAGGAACATGATAGTCATTTTTCCCCAGACTAATTGTCACTGAAAAAGTTCTCAGATGGTATCTCTCCTCACACTAAGAAAACAGTTGCAAAAATTTTGAAATCCCCCAATTCCTCCAAAACCTTTTAAACCAGCCATATAATGTCTTTACTTCTAGTCACCCGAAAATGCTGAGAATACATTGAGAATGCCAGGTGTTCCATCCACCTGACCCAAAGAATAAGGTAAAAACAGTTCACTAAGTGGGCTGAGGCAAGATTTCAGTACTTACTACTTAACACATATTGCAACCCTCATACCAGGCAAGTTTAAAAAAGGAAATATGAATAGGTAGAGACAGACTAGAAGGCTTAACATGGGATTTAATGACAAGATTGTGAATCTCAGAATTGCTTAAGATTTGAGCCATTTAAATCTGTTAAATAAGATGGTGAAATCTACAAGTTCAAGCAAAGGAAGGCTGAGTGAAGCAAGAAAGTTTTATCAAAGGGGAAATACTAGTCTTATCATCAACCCTGTAGAGCAGGGGTGTCAAACTCGTGACATCATGGTGTCATATGACATATTGGGACTTTTTCCCCCTTCGCTATACCGAGCAGGGGGTGGGGCCAGCATGTGACATATCCAGCCTGAAGGCCGCGAGTTTGACACCCCTGCTGTAGAGCATCCATTTTGCAATTTTAGCTATGCTAGAACACGAAAAAACATCAGATGGGCTGCACAGAGAGGAAAACATGGAAATTCAGCAGCCTGTGTGCTCGATAAGAGTGAAAATGTCACACAAATGTGCTCTTACAATGCTCTCAAAGTAATAATGCCATGTGAACCACAATTATAGCACAGAATTTTTGTTTATTTTGTTTTCTTGTTTTATTTATTGGTTATATATAGTTATTGTAAGCTTCCCAGAGTTATTTAAGATTAGGCATATAAATCTTTTAAATAAATAAAGCTAAATGGGAACCTTGAATTTAACAAAATAGAAATACAGAGCAAATAACCTGCAGTAAAAGAGTTCAGCAACATATCTTCATGTATGAGAAAAGCATTTTTGGATTTTTCAAGCAGGAACTGGAAAGATTCTCTTAAGTATTGGACAGCCACAGCTAAATCATGGTGGAGTACATGCATTAATCAGTACTTCAACTCAACATGGCAGTTTTCGACTGATACACGAACTGCAACCAATACAGCTTTATAAATTTCTTTTGAGAAGCAGTTTGGGAATATTCTGTTTCTTCTTTTTTGCATCATTAAATCAGGAGATGCGTATTTGGTCAAATGAATAATGAGTAATATACATGTAAAAAGATTTATTATTAGATTATCCTGCCTTTATAAGTAACACAAGGTCATGAATATACATAATTCTCCTTCCTCTTCCTCTTTTTCCCCACAACTTTGTGAGGTGGCTTGGGCTGAGAGAGAGTGACTGCCTCAATCACCTAGCCAGCCTGTGAGAGGACGAGAACTCACAATTTCCTGGTAATTCGCCCAATGTCGCCCAGCCAGTTTTCGGGCCTAAGGAGGAACTAGAATTGACAGTGCTGGTTTCTAGGCCAACACCTAAACCACTACAACACACCGGTGTAAGATATTACTTTTAGCACAGATAAGTGGGAATATAGATTTCTGCCTGAGCCTTAATTGGTAGTTCTGCCAATCTAGATAGGCTTTAATGTTACAGTGGAAATCAACACCTTTTTCTTCCTGAGCTAGCATCTTAGTCTAGTATTTTTGAATGCTGAAAGGCTCCATTCTTGTGGAACATCACTTTCACCTAATCAATAATATCCAACAGCAATTTCTGCTGGACTGAGGTAATCTACGCATTTGTTATAAACAGTGTATTGAAGTATAAATCACTTCATCAATACCAAAATAATTTGTCCAAATATAAACAAATAGGGAAATGCATGAACATAGTGAGATGGATCCATAAATTGAAAAGCAGGCCTTTCTTTTTTTATATTTCTCTTCTTTTTTCTTTATTCAGATGAATTTCAAAAGATGGTTGTTTTAAAAAAGCAGGAGTCCTTTAGTAAAACTGAATAGGCTCTATGCCAGAAATGTTAAATTCCAATTTCACCTGTACTATAAATGACTTACTTAAGGCCACTGTTGTGCCTGCTGCAAATTGTCTGGAATCAAATATCTCACCATGGTAATATAAAGGTTACTGTGATGATTACAGATGAATACTTTCTGTTAAAGCAATATACAAGTATAAACATTTTTGTAGCCAACTGAAATATTCAGTTGGGAGTGGAATTCTGGTCTTCATTAAAACTATATCAACGTTCATGATCAGTGATGGAATTCAAATGTTTTTACTACCGGTTCTGTGGGCGTGGCTTATTTGGTGGGCATGGCTTAGTGGTCATGTGACTGGGTGGGTATGGCTTAGTGGTCATGTGACTGGGTGGACGTGGCCAACTCAATGTCACTCACATCAAGGGGTGCCTTACCTGGCGCCTCCCATTCCAGCCATTCCTTGTCACCCAGCCTCAACTTATCTATAGTTCTGTAAAAATGTTGTTCACCCTTTTTGATTTTATTATCTGCATACTATAGATGTACTTTCATGGACCACTGAAAGGAGGAAATGGCTCACATGCTTTACTCAGGAATGTGATATAGGCAACAGGCTTTTAAGGGGCTGCCACAAAGAAAGTGGGGGGATGTATTTTCCAAAGCACCAGGAGGCAAACAAGAACAATGGATGGAAACTGAACAAAGAGAGAAGCAACCTAAAACTAAGGACAAACTTTCGGACAGTGAGAACAATTAACCAGTGGACCTGCTTGTCTCCAGAAGCTCTGGGTGATCAATCACTGGAAATTTTTAAAAGACTGGACAGCCATTTCTCTGAAATGGTATAGGGTTCCCCGAAAAGTCCCTTCTAAGTGTCAATCTGACACCTTTCCCAGGACTTCTGCTCAGAGTTTGGCATCCTCAGTTTTCCTGCCTGAGCAGGGGCTTGGACTAGAAGACCTCCAAAGTCCCTTTCAACTCTGTTAAATACACATGTATTTATGCTCTGGACTATAGACATTGAATGCATGTAAACCCTGAAAAATTTGTGATAGCCCTGGGCAAAAGAAAGGCAGTAGAATCACTCTAGGTGTAGGGACAGTGTAAAATATTAACACATGATAAATAATGGAACAATTAAAAATAATAGCACGGAGTTTTCTCGGTCTCTCTCTCCCTTCCTATTTCTTTCTCTTTCTTTCTCTTTCTTTGTCTTTTTCTGTCTTTCTCTCCCTTCCTTTCTTTTTTTTTTTCTCTCTCTCTCTCTCTCACACACACACCCCTGTCATCCTTCATACCCTCTCACTCCAGGCACCTTACTCACAAGGGGAAGTGAATCCAGCATTAGAGAAGTTCTGCAGGTAAATGGACTTGCCTTTGAAGCTCCTGCAAACTTCCCCATGGCTGGATTTCCCTCTCCTCCCCCAGCGTTCTTTCCCTCTCGCTCCAGGCACTTTACTCACAAGGGGAAGCAATACTTCTAGTGTCCATGAAGAATCCAGCCTTGGAACAGTTTTGCAGGTTAACGGACCGCTGTTCTGCCCACAGTCGTGTGTTTTCAAGTGGTTGCTTGAAAATGCATGGCTAGGGCGGGGGAGCAGTCCTCCTTTAAACTGGGGCAGCAAGCATCGGGTGGGCGGGGCGAGTGAGCAGAAACTGGGTGACCGGGTTGGGGGCGTGGCCAGCTAGATGTTGCTACTGGTTCAGTGACCCACACCAAATTCTTGCTACTGGTTCGCCCGAGTAGGTGCGAACCGGCTAAATAGCACCTCTGTTCATGATCCTTTTTTTTTTTTTGCATCTGTTAGCATTATTTTATTTTCTTGATGAATCTAAGGAGAAGGGAGTTCCATTGGACAGGGGCTACCATAGGTCAGGCATCTTTCCTAGGCCTTGTAAGATGGCAGCATTTAAGGGAAGGGACTTGAGAATATCTGTCAGGGATACTTTAATTTGGATTTGGTTATTGATGTTCTATTTTTAAAATTGACTGTATTTAACCGATAAATATTAGCAATTCAATAGCCCTCTGAACAGCATTTGATCGTCAGGAATTTTCTTTCCTTGAAGCAACAAGATAGACTGGACCTAGATACAAAAGTCTTTAACATTAGATAATAACCTTTGCCTTGGATAAACATTATAGAAGAAAATTTGGTCGCGGAGAAAGATATTATTGACCAATACTGACTGAGAATGCTAGAAGTGGTTGTAGTACTTATGGTTCCCGGAATGTGGAGGGTAGGACATCAGGGAGAGGGAAACTTCAGAATAAAGCAAAGCTCAATATTTGGCCTTTGTTTATTGATTAAACAAAGTTCAGTAATATTTGACCTTAAAGCAGCCACTACTCAGAACCCAAGGTCAAAAATCTGGTACATCACAACATGCTATGTTTCCCATAAGTCACTAAACTAAAAAATGTATAATGCAGTCAAACTCACAATTTGAACTGACATAGTTAAATGGAAAAGTGTGGTGTAGTGTAGTACACTGGTTTGATGTGGTTGTTAAGATGCTGGCCTAGAAACCAGGATACTGTGATTTCCAGAGGCACAAAAGTCTGCTGGGTGATTTGAGGCCATTCTCTCCCAGCCCAACCCATCTCACACGGTTGTTATTGTGAGGAAAATAGGTGAACAAAGAAGTGTTAATTATATTTGCTGCCTTGACTTACTTATGAAACAATAAATGTAGGATAAAAATAAAATAAACAAACAAATGAATTAGGTAAATACATATCTAGGATTGATATCAAAATTCTTAGCAAACACATACCTCAGTTAATGACCTGGGAATAATAAATGCTGCAGTTTTACTGAATGAGTCATTGGGGTAGTGACATTTGAGTGGAAGATGTACTGAGGCCCCTACAAAACATTTGTTTCTAAATTTGTAGCTAGTATAAAACTATAAAACACAATTTTGAAAACAGGAAAGCAGCTGAGAAAAGTCAGTTTTGATTTGGGAAGACCGAAATAAAAAGGGTAAAAGTAATCAAACACCTTTTAATTTCTAAGAACAGGCTGGATTTTGCTACTGTATGTTATCACTAACAAGAATCATGGGCGAGGACAATATTAATTATTTCTATAACAGTTCCTGCTGTAGAACATTCTCTGCATTGTGAGAGAACAGTGGGAGAACATGCTTAATATTAAAAAAGGAAATTTAGCTGAAACTAATTCTGACCACCTTTCCCATTATTGGGCAAGTGCTGGAAAAGGACCAGAGAACAGACCAGCCCCTTACAATAACAATGTTCAGGTGACTGTTGCAGTTTCCAGGCTCATGTGATCACTTTTTGCAACCTTCTGACCAGCAAAGTCAACGGGAAAGCCAGATTCACTTAACAACCATGTTACTAACTTAACAACTACAGTGAGTCACTTAACAACTCTGGCAAGAAAGGTCATCAAAGGGGGCAAAACTCACTTAACGATTGTCTTGCCTAACAATGGAAATTGTGGGCTAATTGTGGTTGTAGGTTGAGGACTGCCTGTACTCTGCTATCCATGCCCTTAAAACATGCCGATTTTGCTTTTTTTTTTTCTCCTTGGAAAAAATATGATAGCAGCAATGCTGAGTTTTAAATGGAAAGTTAGTGTGATGACCCGTAGTCTCTCAAAATAACCCAAAACCCAAAACATACATTAAAATCCGGTAAGGCCTTCAACTTAATTTCACCGTTTTATATTAGGCACAGTTTAAAGTCACAAAAGTAAATAATGAGGCAAAAAGAAAACCAAAACAAACCGCATTGACGAGAGTTCCGAAGCAAGCCAAGATAATTAATCATACATTCCAGGAAGATAACCGAGGAGAGTCCATGGGAAGAACGCCAGCAAAGATAAACCTCTTTCAAAATAAACACCAAACTTTGACTCCAGCAATTCTGACTACGCAGTTACAAACTTATATACATAGCTCCCAGCTGCAAGCCACGAGGAGGATCATGGTAATCTCCTCTTGAGTAGAGCTCGCTTTTCCCTGATCCTCTTCTCCCTGCGTGACCTAGGATGGATAGGGGATGGGCCTGGATCCTCCTCTGATTGCTCAGCCTCCTCCACCACCTCTGGAACCACACTCCCACTCCCTGTTGGCTGTTCCTCCTCTTCCTCAGAGTCAGTCTCCACCAGGGGCACGACAGTTAGCAGGTGGGGGATAGAGGGCAGTCAGCAAATAAGTATATAGAGTTTCCCTCTGACTTAGAGCATTGGTAGTAATGAGCAGGACATCAAAAAACTTATTACTGCAGTTATTGTTACTGTTTTTCTTATTGTTATTGTTTATTATTATTATTATTATTATTCACAAAAAAACGACCGTGTACACAGCAAGCGAGATAACTATGCTGGGCTTCGTATCAGAAATCACAAGTCAAACACTTCCCAAACGTTTAGGATTGCCTGATGTATCAGCAGATTATGTGAGCAGATCCCAGTAAGGTGGCCTTCTGCAGCTGACCAATGGTGATTTTGTCAGTGCCAAATGTTTGTAAGTGCTTGCCTAGGTCTTTAGGCACAGCATCCAGTTTGCCAAGTACCACTGGAACCACCTACACTGATTTATGCCAGAGCCTCTGCATTATCATCATCATCATCATCATCATCATCATCATCATCATCATCATCATCATCACTACTATTACTACTACTACTACTACTACAAATACTGTTGTTTCTTCCAGATCAAAATAATTTAGCCGGCCTTTAGTACTCTGACTGTAACTGGAGAGAGACTATTTACAATTTGGTTCTTTGCTCTTATTCTTATTTTATCCTTTTTTCTTTCTTAGCTGTTATTCCTTTGCAGCACCATTAACTTCAGCTGCAGAATGATTGCAAACTTTCTTGAATCTCAAGCTGGCCAGTTGCTGCTATTTTCTTTTTTCTTTTTTAATTCTATTAGTGATTCATTTCCTCACCAGCCTTGGGCACTCATATGCATTTGTGACATTTCATTGACTCTGCCTTTTTATTGACAGCCTACAATTTCAGTTCTTCCGTGTGGCAGTCCATAATGCTGATCATGATGGATGGGCAGGAGCTATAGTGGGAAGGATCCTCTGCTGTTGTTTTTAAAGGTGTCATTATTTCTGTTAAGTTTGTATGATGCTTCTGTGGAAAAAAAAATCCAGTCGTGCAATCAAAATAAAGATTCAGCTGTGATGGTCTGATATATGTAACACTGAAAAAATATTTCAGTATTAATTAGTAAGAAAGTATTTAATGGCATTTGTAGGGGAAATTTAAAAAAAAGGCAAGATAGTGATTGTGGCAGTGTGATTGAAGTTCAGTCTTTTTGTAGATGCATGTTCAAAAGTGGTGGGGCTTTTCTGCCTTCTGCACAGAAATGGATTTATAAACTATGCAGATAGATAACTCAACAAGACGTCCATAACAAAGAACATTTATTGGTTCATCAGGTATCCTCATAACTCACATTTGTGACAAAGTTCTTCTTTAATGACCAATCCTTTGTATATCTGCCTTGTTGTAAAAGATGATTATCTCTTAACTCATCTCATAGCGGTAGAAAGAAGCTGCCATGAGTTCGTGAGGCAGGAATGAGGAAAACTCCCCCGACCCCTCGAGGGTCAATTTAGTGACCAATCAGGATTACAGATATGGTCACGTGATATGGACTACATTTCCCAGGATACCTTTAACTACATTTACCATGATGCATTCCCTTAAGGGGACAGCTCATAATTCCTAAGTAACTATCCAATTCCCATGGACTGATTGGGACAGCACACTCCCCGCCTGGAATTGTAAATTCCATTATTAAAGGAAGAGAAAAAATTAACTAAAAACTAAGATAAATAGTAGACAGTAATACTAACTGAATAGCAGATAACTATTTAACCAAGATAAACAGTTAGCATTAATAAAGCATCAAACAAAGCAAAGCATGCAAAGCTTGAGGTTCAATCTTCAAGTTCAGTCTCTTGGTGCAAATCTGCTGGTCACCTCTGGCAGCCTTTGAGGGTGTACGGGTACTCTTGGTGGCAAAGGTGAAAGTCTGGTGGTCACTTCTGGTGGCCTTTTAGGGTTGGTACCAATCGTGAAAGTCTGGAGGTTGCTTCTGGCGGCCTTTCAGGGTTGGAATGGTACTCTTGCTTCCACAGTGTCAAAGGGCATTGGGAAGCTGTTGGAAAGGGTGTTGTGGGGGTATATGCCCATGTAGAACATCTTAGTGGACGTCTGGTGGTTGTTGTTGGCTGTTTAGGGTGTCCTAGCGAAATTGTATTGATTGCCATAATCACCAACTCAACTTTTTTGAACCTTCCCACCTACCATTCATCCCCCCAGTTCCACAGAAAGTTTTCTACATTGGATTAAACAATTACCCACAGATGATCCAATGACTCCTGTTTGCTACAATGGCCAACTGGACATTTATGCCACCCCACAAATAGGATAGGAGCCCAATTGTGCAGAGCTGCTCTTGTTCCTTTGATCATAGAAGTAAAGTTAGTATCATTCTGAATATTTCCCACTATGCTTCCTATTTTTATTCTTTTTAAAACTATCTGAATTGGCGATTATAATTTCTGATGGGTATGATGATTATAATTCTGATAATGTAATCAGACACAATGGACAAAGAGAAGAACTAGAGGGGACATGAGGTATATTTGAGAGGCTGTCGCAAAGAGGAAGACAAAGCAACCGAGGTCAAGACAAGAAGTAACAAATTGAAACTTATCAAAGAGAAATCCAATCAAAAATTAAGAAATTTCCTTGTCAATGAGAACAGTTAATCAGTGGAATGGCTTGCCTTCAGAAGTTGTGGATGCTCAAACATTGGAAGATTTTAAGAAGAAATTGGACAGCCACTTGTCCAGAACAATATAGGATCTCCAGCAGGGGGTTGGAATAGTCAAAGATCTCAAGGTCCCTTCCAACTATTATTCTGTATGCAAAAAACTAAGCTATTGCAGAAACAGAAGGAATAAAGGCCTTTAAATTCCATCAAAATTGAAATGACCAATGGAGAATTAACTTGTGTTCTAAGAATGTCAGCAGGTTGTAAACATTATTAGATTTCACTCAGCTGAAGCTTACATACTTCTGAGGCTAGTCAATTGATGAAGATGATGATGATAATTTGCAAGAGTGGTATTTTCCAATGATCCTCACAGTACATTAGTGTTTCCCAGCAGCAGCAATTTTAAGATGTGTGGATTTCACTCTCAGGATTCCTCAGACAGTATCTTAAAGTGGTTAAAATTGAGAAAGATTGATGTAAAATATTAGGATTTATTAGGCTTTGGTTTATAATTTACTATATTCATGAACTTTAGTGTGAGATATTTAATAAGAAGTCATCACATTTCCATTAAGGCTGTCTAGTCAACATATATACAGATCGTCTTTGACATGACCATATTTGAGGCCACAATTTTGGTTGTAAGTCATGACTGTCGTAAAGCAGATTATCAGGGGACCATGTTGATTTCATGATCTTTTTTTGCAGCAGTTGTTAAGCAAATGAAACTGGAAGTAAATGCCAGTTTCCAGCAAAAATGTCACAAATTGCAATCACACTGCACAAGGCCGTAAAGCTGGGTTGAATGCTGAGCACCCAAAATGCGGTCATGTGATCACGGAGGGGAGAAAGGACATTGGAACATTGAATCCAGGTTGTAAGTTCATTTTGGGGGGTCTGTTGTAATTTCAAATGATTGCTAAGCAACCAGTTATACGTCAAGGACTACCTGCATTCTCACAGAATGAAATTTGGGTGAGCATTTCAGGCCTGAAACATCAGGAAAGAGTATGTGATAAAAGTAGAATAGTAATTGACATACTATCCTCAGCTGAGATAACTTTTTTTTTCAAAAAATAAATAAATACATGAGTAAATACCTGGAACCATTTTACAAATAAAAGAATTTTTAATTTTAATACAGGCAAATTGTATCTCAGGTACACGTTACATATGCATTTCTTTCTATCTGTAATGAGACTGGAGGAACAACACAACTGAAAGTGCAAATGCAACTTCTTACAAGGAAATTGTAATTAAGTGGCAAATGTTGAGTGCCTCCCACTCAACCTTGAATCCTGACAACTGCCTGGACAAATAATCCTTTACCAAGATTTCTTGGTAAGATTCTGAAAGTTTCAATCAATCAATTTTTAGTACCGTCACAGACCACATTGGAAGTAGTTTACCATTGTTTTCTTCTTCCTAAGGTGGTCGTGGGGCGGGGAAGAGACTGCCCCAGGTCACTCTGCTGTTTTTGTGCCTAGGGCAGGTTTAGAATTCATAATCTCATGGTTTCTAATGCTTAAGTTTAACCACTAATCTGAAGTGACCTTTCTTGGCTTTGTGCCTATTTTGTAAATGTATAAGTTGTAAGTCAGTTCTATAAGCGCCACTGAAACATTTTCAAGCAGCTTTCTGTATAATATTGTATAAAACTGAGCTAGTTATGACATTATGTTTCTCAATGACTCTTTGTCAACTGGGAGAACAATTGAGGGTTCTGTGAAGTTATTTTCTGTTGTAACTTATTTAAAAATTATGTATACAGAGGGCAGAGGTGGTATTCAGCAGGTTCTGACCAGTTCTGGAGAACCGGTAGCAGAAATTTTGAACAGTTCGGAGAACCGGCAACCACCTCTGACTGGCCCTACCCTCATCTATTCTCTGCCTCCCGAGTCTCAGCAATTGGCTGGGTCTTCTTTGGTTGCCCTGCACAGGAGAATGGAGCTGGAAAGCAGGTTAATGGGGTGGGGAAGGAATGGAGATTTTACTGTATGCTTCCCCTGCCATGCCCACCAAGCCACGCCCACCAAGCCATGCCCACAGAACTGGTAATAAAAATGTTTGAATCCCACCACTGACAGAGGGATCCCAAAGGTGCTTTTTCAAGAGGCAACTGGACTTCCTGGATTTTCTTTGAAGACATTTCGCTTCTCATCAAGAACCACGACCTGGATGACTGAGAATCTCCATATACATATTGTGCTGGTCAGACAGTATATAGTTAATTGATACTTACTTGGTAGTGGAATTTATAATTCCAGGCGTGGAGTGTGCTAGTCAGACAATATACAGTTACAGGAATGCCTCATGGTAAATGTAGTCAATGCCTCATGGTAAATGTAGTTCATGTCATGTGGTCACATCTGTAATCCTGATTGGTCACTGAATTGACCCTTGGTTGGGTTGGGGGAGTTTCCTTTATTCTTGCTTGGGACCCCAGCATAGTGCTGGTGTCTTCCCTTTGCTCCATCGTTATGGAATGAAGATAACTATATTTTCACACTATGAAGACAACTATGCAAAGATTGGACATTAGATGAATCTCAACATAACTGCAAGTTATACCTATTACAATCCAGTAAAGAAACTTTGTACGGAAGCCTTTGTAGAGTTTATCTAACTGTCTTTATATTGAGCCAGGAAGTTACAGACAGAACACATATACAGAGAGATGCTCATTCAATCTGCAGTTGTCTCCAAACTTGAGAACAGAGCAGCCAAGATGTTAAGAACAGGATTAATGTTCAGAAGGGCCCAAAATGAATAAAAACAGAACGATACCCGTGCATTGCAATGTACACTATAGGTGGACAATGGGTGACACGTGAATTTACAGACACATAGGAGTCCTGTGGCAGTAACCAGAAGAGCAAAGACAAAATTATGCCAGTGTATGAGGCGGCATAACTAATGCTTCCGTTTGCCCATCCCGTTAAACCACAAACACAAAATAGCTTGAGTCAGTGTTGTCACAGAACAACACGGTCCCAAAGGTTGAGTGATTATTTATGTACTTTCCCAGAAGGGAAAGTGCTCGGCGGTCACGCTTTCCTAATTTCAAGCAGCCCTGAGAACCATCCCGCACCCCCTCCCCCCTCCCCACCCACCCCCGGCGGCGGCGGCTGTAAGAACGGGGCGACTCCCTTCTCCCGGCTACCGGCGAGTTCTCGCCACAGGAGAAGCGCTCGCCAAGCTTTACGCCGCCTGCGGCTTCCGGCGCTCCGGCCTCTGAGAGGCTGCCGGGCGGGGTGACGCACGGGCAGAGGTGCCCAATGAAAGAAGCGCGCCGTGCCCGGGACCGAAACCAGGCGATGTATAAAGTGAGGCGCGCCGTCTGCAAAGAAGGAGCCAGAGGGTGGAGCGCGTTGCGAGGGTCTCTGTGGGGGCGCTGGCGACCTTCCCCCACCCCACACACTTTCCTGCTTGTCAGAGGGGAAGATTTTTGGCCGCAAACTGCGCGGCAGACACGGAGATCGGCCGGTGCATTTAGACGTGCTTATTTTTTTTTAGTTACCGGCTCCCATTTCGGCCACGGGACCTGGCGAGTGGGGCCAGACGTTTCCTTTGACTCCAGGCTGGGCGCACGTGCTGCCAGGAAACGCCCCTCCACACGCTAAGCGTCTCCCTATTGAGCGTATAGTTTTTGGGGGGAATAGGTGACCGACCCCCGACCCCACTTTCAGCTTCTCGGCAGGGTCCGCATCCGGTCTTTCCAGCGTGCCCGGGAATCTCTTGAGGAGCACCGGCTCTCCAAGGCTGGGCGCACGCCTTGACCAAATGGAGAAAAGGAAGCCGCGGGCCGCGGTGGATCAGCCTGTGCGAACCGCCAGCTGCAATGGGTACGCGCTGGCCGAGAAGCAGCCTCCCCTTCAGCGGAGTCGCTCGGGGGAAGCGCCGTCCCGTAGCTGGAAGACCGCGGCTGGCGGGCATCCCTTAGAGAGCTGGAAGGAAGAGCGGACCCGCAGCGAAGAGGACAACGAAATGAACTTGCCCGGCCTGGCCGCCGCTTACACCACCATCCTGAGTGCCCTGGGCGAAGACCCGCAGCGCCAGGGGCTGCTCAAGACGCCCTGGAGGGCGGCCACGGCCATGCAGTACTTCACCAAAGGCTATCAGGAGACCATTACAGGTGGGACGCGACCCCTGGTTCTATAAATAGGGAATAGGGAAGCTTTACAACAGTCCTTTGGGGTAGGCCAGTTTATTACAGCTACCCGGGATGAGCTGGTGTTAACAGTGGGGTTCAAATGAATGATCACAGTTTCTGGAGCCCCACTTACATTTAAAGTAGACATAGTGTTAGGAAGTTTTCACAGCTTTGCTTGTAAGGCAGGCAGCACCACCAGTTTGTCTATGGGAGATCATGGATGTGAGAGAAGTGAGAATCAAAGTTTGGAGTAGTCAGAGGCTTGTTGGAGGCTGGTGCACCCAGCTTCAGATTTAACAGGTAATCAGAGTTGGAAGAGACCTTGTAGGTCATCGCACTGTGAGAAAGTTTCTCCTTATTTCCAGGTTAAATCTCCTTGTTCAGTTTCCATTCATTATTCCTTGTCTGGCGTTTTAGAAAATAGCTTGACCCCTTCCTCCCTGTGGCAGCCCCTCAAATATTGGAAGACCACTATCATGTCTCCCCTGGTCCTTCTCTTTACTAGACTAGCCAAGCCCACTTCCTGCAACAGTTCGTTGTATGTTTTAGTCTCCAATCCCCTAATCAACCTGGTTGTTCTTCTCTGTACTTTTCCAGAGTCTCAACATCTTTTTTATAATGTGGTGAACAAAACTGGATGCAGTACTCTAGGTGTGGTCTTACTAAGGCTTTATAGAGTGGTATTAGTACTTCCCTTGATCTTGATTGTATCCCTCTGTTAATACAACTTAGAATTGCATTAGCTTTTTTGGCTGCTGCTGCCCACTGCTGGCTCATATTTAGCTGGTTGTCCACTAAGACTCCAAGATCCCTCTCACAGTTACTGCTATTGAGCCTGGTTTCACCCAATCTATATGTGTACCTTTGGTTTTTCTTGCCTAAGTGTAGGACTTTACTTTCCTCTACATTGAATTTCATTTGGTTAGATATGGTCTGTCAAGATCCATCTGGATTTTGAACCTATGTTCCTTCCAGTGAAATCGGCATGAAAAGAAAAAAAAGTGTTCCTTTTGGTCTAGAATGGCGTTTTAACTTTTTGGTAGTCTTTTACAAAGCTGAAAGAGGTGGGGCCATGCCAGCAGGATGCTTTTGCCCAATTGCTTCATAAATGATAGTTAAAGGTGCTGGATTAGGAACAGGCAGACAAGCTAGAATGCTCAACCTCCGAGAAAGCCAGCTGAGTGATTTTTGGCTGGTTATTTGCTCTAAACTGGAAAATTAAGAAATATCGGGACTTTCACATAGCAAATCCCTTCTGAAAATCTTGCCAAGAAAACAACATGGACTTGTCCATGTAATCACTAGGTGTCAACATTAACTCTAACCAACAACAAGGGTGGAGTTGTACCAGCAGGATCTGTTCCCTCAGTTGCATAAGGCTGCCTCTGCATTTCATAATCTTGACCAATACAGGATTGGATTGAAGGCCTGGGTTGCATTTTGCCCTAATCCAAAATGTAGTTTCCTTGTTTATGGCTTAGCACTGAATGATCTGGGGCCCTGTGATATGCAAGTCATTGTTCAGTGGTTAGCATGTTGCATAGGGGGAAGAAATATTATGTATGTTTGCCACCTTGAATTACTTATGAAGTTATAAAGGTGGGATAAAAATCAAATAAATAAACTATGCTTTGACAATTAAACATGATTAAACAAATAACATGGCTTACTGCCTAGTATAAACATAGCCAAAGCATTCATAATTGTATACTTTACAAAAATAGCATTAATGCTTTCAAATATACTGAGATGATGGAAGTCATAGTCCAGTACAACAGAAGGAATATCAGCTGTAGAAAAGCATTCATTAGCATCTCCAATAACTCTAATTATTTCCCTTTCTCTCACAGCACTTAGGTTTAATTTTAGGTCTAGATTTAGATCCTGTCTTTCCTGCAGGAATGGACAATGTCTGATATATTCCTGTTTTCTCTGCACAAAAGAAACCTGATGAAGTTAGGTTGGGCCTATTCTTTTCTCAACTCAGCCAGCCCGTGAGTTTCCATGACTGAGGGTCAACCTGAATCTGCATCACTTTGGTCTTAGGCCAATAGCTTAATCACTCCACCACACTGCCTCCTTGAGAATGAAACAAAAGTCCTCATAGCTTAGCAGATAGGACTTTTCATATTTAGTGAACAGACATTAGGTCTCAAACTCTTTTCTATGTGACCGGAGGCAAGGAATTTATGTTCTGAGCTAAAATTTCGATCAGTGTAATAGTTACAGTATATCCAGGCCCTAGGAAAAGGAATCTGTCATCTGTTCTAGTTTTTCTCAGTTTTAGCAACTTTATGATTTGTAGACTTCAACTCCCAGAATTCCCCAGCCAACCTATTAGGTTGACAAGATTAACCTCCCTCTCTCACAACCAACAGTTTTGAGGTAGAAACCCTAAAGAAAATTTCTCAACATGCTACTATCACTTTCACTACTGATTAATTGCAGTGCAAGGTTCCTTCCAATTCTGATTAACTGTGATTTGCATAGTGATATAAAGGGCTGGAAAATCACAAATCAAAGGCTTTTTCCTTGGCTTTGTTATCTCTGCCTCAATCATGTTCACAATCCTTGTAGGAGAGTAGGGACATAACATTAACTCTACATAAAGGATTGCAATTGATGTATCCAGATCAAGATTGACTGTCTTAGATCAAACATGGACTTCGTGCTACTTGTTTGGTTTTTGAATATGGTGTTTTTCCATAGAAAAGCATGACTGAGTATTTTTAACTCCCATGTAATTAACATACCAATAAAATGAGAACGGGATGGTAGTTTCTGTCCAGCAGTTCCTGTGATATGAAGCTGTTGAAGATATAAAAAATGAGCAAGATGTTTTTGCAAAATTATGGAGCTTTACCAGGTTGAAATCATTTAGATGAAACTTTCCTAGCTGTATCTTTATGTTGCTAACTTCTCACAATTGCTTTGTAGGAACAGTGTGAGGATAGCTTTTCCCATTCTGCAGTCCAGGGTCACTGGGCTACAGCCTCCATCACATTCAGCCACTGAGATTTGGTTCACAGGAATTGTGGGAGTTGCAGTTCAACAGGCCTGGAAGGATGGTTTCATTCCAATTTAATCTACATTTTCTTTAAAGTTCATATGCAGTAGCTGGTACAGTAGTGTGTCTTATGTAGCATTGCATTTTTGTGCAGCATTTAAGATTACTAAATTTTTATTCAAGCACTATAGCAATAATATGAAGATAAATATGGGAATCTATTGGAGTGGCTGACCATCATAAATTTAATAAAATAAATAAATAAATTGGCAATCTGAGGCGGAATGAAGTGACTATGGACATCACTTCCTTAGAGTCAATATTCCCATATGATACCTTCACATGTGTTTAATAAACTTCTGTCATCTCAGAATAAGGAAAATAGGGATTATCTGGTGGATACCAAGTTTGGAAAGATTTGCTAAAGTCAGGAAAATTTTAAGAAGCCAAATGATCTTAATTGCAATTTTCTCATTTTTTATTATGCAGTTTTCTGAACTTTATGGGATGGCAGACTGAGGGTCATTCTGATATATTCCATTTGCAATTTTTATACATAATTGTGGCTTCTTTTTTCCTTACTGAAAAGGAATATAGTTAAAGCAACAAAAGTGGAAAGCCTATGAAATACTCGATAGCATTTTCATATTTGGGCTGAAAATACCTGAATGACATATAGATGACAACAAAAAGTTAGTCTTCTGGATCTCTTTGCCTCTAAATAGTGATTATAAAAAGTTTTTTTCTAGAACAGGTTTACTAGTCCTAACATCAATTGCCATCTCTCTTAAAAAGAGCCTATGATATTCAGAAAGTCAATATACTGGTATCTAACAGCGGATCATCCTCTTCTCTTTTCTTCCATCTTTCTCACCGTTATGGATTTCTCAATGTATCCAAAATATGAGTTTTTGAGCCTGGTCATTTGTATCCCAAGTGATAACTCTGGATTAATTTATTCTATAAAACATGTTTTTGTTTTGTTTTGTTGGGCTACCAAGAGTCTTCGCCCAACACCAAGGCTCAGGGGTGACAGTACTCTATCCCTTTTCTTCAAAGTCTAACTTACTTGATGTGTCTCTCTGCTAATTTACTGTACTTTTCTGAGGGGAAGATGACCCTGCATTTATTAACCACCCCAAGAAAATTTAACAAAATACAATTTAAAAATTGTGCAATATGTTGCTTCCATACCCTGTCCATCTAATCCAATTCTGACTTAAACTAATCCTGTAGAACCTTTTTCATCCCCTATATGTCCATGTATGTGTTTTCTTTTTAAAATATTCAGAAAGAAAAAAAGGAAATATAAAACATAACAAAATTGCTAGATCTAAGGGGAAAAAGAAAGCATTAAATTATATTCATACTACCGTAGCAATAGCACTTAGAATTATATACTGCTTCACAGTGCTAAGTGGTTTACAGCATTCTACAAAACGAGTAAAACCTAGCCAATAAGAAATACATTAGTCAACCATATTAAAGAGTATTAGTCAGATTTTCCCTTCCATTGATATGAAACAACTAAGAAAAGTAAGCAAATCTTTCCATGATTTAACTTTGGGTTCAAGGTAAAGCCATTTTGGGAGTGGCAGTCCATATACAATAAATCCTTTATTGTATAAATTATGTATATCTTTATACGTAATTAAATTCCACATTTATTATATATATTTCAATATAATATTAACTTTTTCAACCTTATTTCTTTTTCCAATTTCATATAAACTTATCCGCACATATTTAACAGATAATCAGAGTTGGAAGGGACCTTGTAGGTCATCTAGTCCAATCCCCCGCCCAAGCGGGAGACCCTACACCATTTCTGACAAATGGCAGTCCAATCTCTTCTTGAAAGTCTCAAATCATGGCGCTCCCACAACTTCCGAGGGCAAGCTGCTCCATTGGTTGATTGTTCTCACTGTCAGAAAGTTTTTCCTTATTTCCAAGTTAAATCTCTCCTTGTTCAGTTTCCATCCATTATTCCTTGTCTGGCCTAGAGGTGCTTTAGAAAATAGCTTGACCCCTTCCTCCCTGTGGCAGCCCCTCATATATTGGAAGACCACTATCATGTCTCCCCTGATCCTTCTCTTTACTAGACTAGCCAAGCCCACTTCCTGCAACAGTTTGTTGTATGTTTAGCTTCCAGTCCCCTAATCATCTTGGTTGCTCTTCTCTGTACTTTTTCTAGAGTCTCAACATCTTTTTTATAATGTGGTGACCAAAACTGGATGCAGTACTCTTGGTGTGGTTTTACTAAGTCTTTATAGAGTGGTATTAGTACGTCCCTTGATCTTGATTGTATCCCTCTGTTAATACAATTTAGGATTGAATTAGCTTTTTGGGCTGCTGCTGCCCACTGCTGGCTCATATTTATCTGGTTGTCCACTAAGACTCCAAGATCCCTCTCAAAGTTACTGCTATTGAGCCTGGTTTCACCCAGTCTATATGTGTACTTTTGGTTTTTCTTGCCTAAGTGTAGGACTTTACTTTTCTCTACATTTAATTTCATTTTGTTAGATATGGCCCAGTATTCTAGTCTGTCAAGATCCATCTGGATCTTGAACCTATCTTCTGGGTGTTAGCTATTCCTGCCAGCTTAGTATCATCTGCAAATTTGGTAAGTTCCCCTTCTATTCCCTCATCTAAGTCGTTAATGAAGATATTGAAGAGTCCTGGGCCTAAGACGGAACCTTGTGGCACCCCACTGCTTATTTCTCTCCATGTAGACTTAGACCCATTAAGGACTACTCATTGAGTACGGTTTGCCAGCCAGTTGCGTGTCCATCTAGTGGTGGTGCTATCTATTCCACTTTTTTCTAGCTTACTAAGAAGTAGGTTGTGGTCTACTTTGTCGAATGCCTTGCTGAAATCTAAATATGTTATGTCCACAGTAAATATATTATGTCCACTGTCTATTAATTTAGTCACTGTGTTGAAGAATGAAATAAGATTGGTTTGGTTTAACACCCATGCTGACTGCTAGTTATTACTTTACTTGTTTCTAGATGTTGGCAGATCTGTTTTTTTATTATCTTTTCCAGTATCTTCCTGGGTATTTATGTTAGGCTGATTGGTCTATAGTTTCCTGGGTCTGTTTTTTTCCCCCTTTTTTGAAGATGGGAACCACATCAGCTCTTTTCCAGTCCTCTGGTAGTTCCCGGTGCTCCAGGATTTTTGAAAGATATGGTGCAGTGGTTCTGAGATGACCTCTGCAGCTCCTTTAAAACTCTGGGAGGTAATCCATCAGGCTCCGGTGATTTGTTTTCATTAAGATCAGACAGGTGTTCTCTTGCTATTTTTTTTGCTTATTTTAACTTTTATTTCTGGTCTGTCTTTTATACAGTTATGTTTTTGGTGGCTTGAGCTATAGTTTCTTTTTGAGTGAAAAATATTACTCCAAAACTATTTCCAAAACATGTATCAATGTCTCTTCCACCATTTAAATTTCCAACATACTGAAGTTGTCAGCCAGTCTTTGAACATCCTTTCAGGTGTTCAATATAATTTTAAAAACCCAATATTTTGTTGAATTAAATGCATTTTAAGACCAGAGACACATATTTAACATTTTTAAAAACCTTAACACATTGTTTTGCTAAAATAGGATATTCCAGCTCTTTGCATACTTCCAATACATTGCATAAAAATTGCATGATCAAAATATATTTGAACTGTATACATATATCATTCAGTTATTTTAGGAAGAATGTGTGACATACTTGCATTTCATATATGTATGTGTATGCATGTTATATGTATGTATTTCTCTCATTCTCCAAAAACTGATAGAGCTAGGAAACAGAAATGATTTAAACTGAAATGAAATGAATAGAGTAATAATTGTTTCATAATAATTACCTGTGTAATAAAGTATCTCATTTATAGAGGTAATTGAGCTCCTCTCTATTAAAACACCAAACATTTTTTAAAACACACACTCACTCACACACACACACACACACACACATTTTCCATTGAGGAAAAATCCTAGGAAGGAAGAGTAGATATTCTCTGGGTAGAGATGATGTAATAACGAACCTGAATGGAGATGAGGTTCAGAGAAGAGATAGCTGGACAGAGGCTGAGTTCTCATAAAACACTATACAAGTTAATATTGGATTCCCCCAACATACTGAACATACTGAACATTAGCTGAGTCTAGTGGTGTTAATCTAGCAGCTAAACAGTTTCAGGCAAGTCTTCCTCACGTACTATTTCAATCTCAGTCTGTAACAATTGTATTAACCTATCTTGTAGTGTTATTGCAATATTATAACCGGCCAACAAGGGAAATACTTGGGACACCAAAAAAACACTATACAATGGTTAAGCTTTATTAACTCCAAATCTTTTCTGAACATATAAAATGTCATCAATCTCAGTACAAACTTTTGTGTTACCCTTTCACTTAACTCCATCAATTGTGACAACAAGCTTCTTCCCCGGGTCCTATATATTTCTGAAGAGGCGATTATTAAATCCAAAGTGGGCCTTGTAGCAGTCCAAGAGTACAAAGGGATCATATTTATTTTTGAAACCCAAGAGGAGAGCAAGAGAGATGCATTTGCAAGGATTGTCCATCTTCAGAGAAGCGGAGGCTGGAGCTTACCAGTTTTCCATGTTCTTGTCTAGAAAATAGCGAAACCATCACCACAGTCATCCGAGAATCCTTTTCTTTTAAGTTTCTTTTAAAAAAGTTCATGCTGAGAGTTGGTTTATTATATTAAATTGGCATCTTATCCAGCAATTTTTTCCCATGAGCATCAAACTAATCTCTTAAAATGGGGACTTTTCAAAGCTCTACCTAGCTCCTCCGTTGAGCTGTGGTCTCTTCAGAAAAATTATTAGTGATATATTAAGCTGAGCAACTCTATGTCAGCATTCCAGGTAATGCATCCATAGAAAGCAGAACTCCGAGGCAGGTAGATTCCTGAAGGAATGATTAATTGGATACATCATATTGGCACAACTGGTGAAGACCAACTTTGAAAGTTCCTGCGGTTTTCACCAGATTAAAAAGTGAAAGTTTCCCCTTCCTCTAAGTCATCAGTCACATTGTCCAATAGAGGTGCTGGCCGGTTGCTTGGTTACTTCACTCCTCCTCTCCCCAGCCACCTGTTGGAATGTACTTGGTTCCCACAGGAAAACTTTTCGTTTTGACTTACAAACCTCCCAGCTATCTATCTCCCCCGCCTCCTTGTCCCTTACTCTTCCTTGTGGCAATCTTGAAGCCTCAAAGATGGCCTCAGCCAGGTTTGCTTCAGAGTTGACACTCTGCCTGGCCTTCTGATGCCACTGATCTTTGCAAAGCTGCCATTGTCTCTTATTTAGTGGCTGTTCTTATGCCAAATGTTTTGCATAGTTTTAAAATTGCTTGATCTGAATCCATTTTAAAAGTGGCAGAATTAGGTTCCACCCCCTCCCCTGCTTTCAGTCTGAATTTTCCTTGGTAACATAGTATGTGTTAAATTATATCTTTTTTCATTGCTGTTGGTGACGAGATTACTAGATATTTTCCAAACAATTAATTCCACTTGGGCAGGAAGAGACAATATGTGTTTGCAGACCTTGTTAGTGTTGGAAAATTATTGTGGGTAATTTCCGATTTAGTCTCCATCCAGCACATTCCCAGTCATACCCTGCATCCGGATTAGAGCAAGCAAGCAGAGCCATTCCATTCAGTTAGCAAAAATATTGGTTGGTTAGTATTTATTAAACAGAAATAAACATTTTAAAAAATCCCCAGTTAATTGGCATAATGGGATAAAAGGCAGGCAAAGGCAGAGAGACAGAGATAAATGGAAAATGGACCATAGTTTACATTCTTTACCTCTACCAAAGCGCACAAAATTTCCTAAAAAGACTGTAATTAGCAGGAAAAACTCAAAAGGGAGTGGCTTTAAGCTGTTCCAACCTTAATCCTTTTATGTACATAACAATAACACAATAGAGATGGAAATTAGGATAGCAGGTAATCCTTCCTCCGTTCTGCATCATAAAGAATGGCAGGGGTGTATGATGCAGCTGACAATTAGAGATTGTGATTACAGAGCCAAATTTTGCTGCTTTTTATTTGTCACTCTTAGAAATACTGTTTTCACAGGTGCTGCAACTTGGACCTGTTGTCACTTATAGTATTTTGTTTTATTTAGTTTCCATGTTTATTCAATTGCAATGAAGAAATAATTTTGATACCAAGTCACTTATGATCCTATGTTATCTCTGAAAATTTTGTATTCGAAAAATCACTTCTTTTTGAAACCTCATTCCTTATTTTTGTATGGATATAAATTGTAAGTAGTCTTCTGGATGTTGGAATACTTCGGAAATGCAAGATATTAATGCCTTAGTAAATGTCCTCTGCCATTATGAACAGGCAGGAAATTGACAGATGAGACTTCTGGTAGCATAGGAAAGGTGCATAGAAGTATTTTATTTCAAGTGATAACTTAGAAATATTGCAAATTTAATTCAACTTCTTGATGGGTGCGCTTTTTTTCCTTTGGGAGTTGCTGAGTGTAATACTAATGAAAAGATTACTTGCCATTGAGGAAAATATTAATAAATCTTTATCCCATCTTTCATTCATGTTTAGAGATTGAGGGCTATTTACATGTTCTCACTTCCCCCTAACTTCTGTTATTATTGTAACAATATTGTCAAGTAGGTGAATGTGAAAATATACTGGCTGTGTACACTATTTTGCATTAGCACAATACTCAACTATTGTATCTTAAAGAGGAGTTAATACTATACAACATGAAACTAGGGCACAGTTTTCCACAATAAAACCGGACTTGCATTAATGTGAAAAATAAATTGGGGGCCTGTAGACAGCAATCTTGAGTTTGGCTTAAGGTTCTTGAACCACAATTGGTTCAGAGATCTGTTCTTTCCATTGCAGCTTCCCCCAATTTGGTCCTTGTGAATTGCAATTTTCAGAGTTGTCAACCATGCTGCTAGGGATTTTTGTGGTCGCAGTATACATAGGGACTATTGCTCTGGAGAAGATTACGTGGTTTTGATATTTATTTGTTTGCTAAACTATTTTTATCTACTGGAGGGAAATACCAAATTGGTCAAGCCAACACACAGTCAAAATCCTAACCTTTGCTCAACAGTCTTGCCTTACACCAACTTCATAAGGCAGAAAGCAGATTTACTTTAAGCCACATTTACCCCCAGATCTTCCAAAGTTTGGAAATATGGGCAACTCCTAAAATTTCCCATCTTTCATTCATGTTTAGAGATTGAGGGCTATTTACATGTTCTCACTTCCCCCTAACTTCTGTTATTATTGTAATGGCTATGCTTGTTTTAAATTCACAATCTGAAGGTTCCTCTAGGGTGGGAAAAGCTCCTTCAAACAGCAGTTGGGTTGGATTCACACACAGTAGACTTGTTGTGGGGACCCAAACATTATCTTTTCATATTATGTGAAGTATGAATCATCAGATTAAGCCATAATATTTTTTGGACATGGCCTACTATATGAACACAACAGTTGCATTTTGTTAACTTGGAATTGCCTGTTGAGTGAAAACAAGCCAATTTGATTCTGTTTTAATTCTCTGTCCCACAAGCCCCCTTTGGCATACTAAGTACATCTCTTACTTCTATACTTTAAGCAGAGACAGTAAAAAGCATTATTAAGCAGTTCAGTCTTCTTTACAAAAATGTACTAATAGTGAAACAAAACAGGTACAAGTGAATGGATATTACAGCTTTAACCCTAGGCCCTATGTACATAACAGAGGAATAAAAACTAGAGATGGACAATAGGATGGCAGGCAAATCTTCATCTGTTCTCCTCCAGTAAAAAGTCATTTGGTAGATATGGATGATGTATTTTCCAATGATCGCCTATGTGCTTAAAATCTTAGCCTGTTAATTGGTGGGGCTGACTGACTCTAACAGTCAAGAGTTTTGTGGCACTTTAAAGACTAGTAAATTTAGTTCCTGAGCATTGGAATAGATTTGGTAGCCTTTAATTTACTACAGGTCTTTCTGTTCTTTAAAAAGTTCATGATTCTGTTTATTCTAGGAATGAAGTAAATTCTCAGTTGCTCAGAGACCATTAAATATGTCTTCTGTATTTTGTTGACCTGCCTTTTGAGTATCAAATCGACGGTGCTTTTGAGAGGTTGCCCAAGTGACATTAAAGCCATGCAAATAGTTTCTATAGCAACAGGCTCCCTTATCTCTGACGCAGTCTGTGTTTCCCTTCATTTAGGTTTTATCTTTTCTCTCTTTCTTGATGTGCGCGTTGTGTTTATCCAGCATCACTTCCCTTGACTACAAGTAATCATATTCCACCACCAGCATCTTCTAAACCTTTCAACTCAAAAGGGCAGACACCTGATATGATTACTGGGTGTGGAGATGCACATCCCTTTGGTTATGGGTTAAAAGAGATTGTGTCCATACAAAGATTTAAACTTGGATTAAACATTCAGCCAAGGACTTGTGACTCTTCAAAAAAGTTTTTTTGTGGTTTAGGAGCAATCCGTTGACCTATTTTGTTATATATGCAAATTATCCTTATCTATCAGACTTAGACATATGCATAAGTAAATCTCCTATGAAATAAATTATGAATTTGGATTTTAAAATAAATTATAAATGTAGCAATTAAAAGAAAATACTGAATCTGTGATCATTTGGTCAATCTTAAATTTATATAAGATGAGCCCAATTTTCTTTAATGACAGTAGCAACAATATACAAAATGGTCATCTTCCTAGACCAACATCTGTTCAGATCATATTGGTAGAAATGGTAAAAGAAAATTAAGTAATCATGTAGAGATACAAATCTTGCCGCAGGAAAGCTTAAATCTGCAAAATAAATCCTGCCCTGCCAACTTCCTATTTTTTTTAGAGTGTCAGCTGTCACCTGGATAGAGAAGATCTCATTGATTATATAGACTTGGATTTTGTGTTCATTTAGTTCTTCCTCAAGGATCTTGAGTAAATATAATAGTTGTGGGATGAGGGAGTATATGAATTTGTATGGATTGCAATGTAATTAAAATAGAAAGCAATGCATAAATGGGCAATTTTATGGGAAATATGAAGTGAATTGCCTGGAAGCTGTGTATTTGGACCAGTGCTTTTTAAATTGTTCATACATGTTCTGGATTTAGGGATAAGCAGTAAACTAGGAATTTCTGTTCACAATACTAGTAGAGCTGCTTGGTTGGTTGGGTGAGCTAATCCAGATAATTCCTCCATGCACGTGTAATTGGAATAATAGGTGCATATCCTGAACTAGATTTTTTTATCCCAAGAAACCAGATTATTGCTGGGTTGCATGCAACCCATGACTTGAATGGCATCTCTCCTGAGATTAGTGGTTGCCTCACATTCTTTTGCCTGGGCTGAATTTAGGAGGATAACTTGTTAATACACAGAGATTTTGGTGTAGGCATATGACTTATGGGAAGGGAAGTGCTGAAAAGCTAACTGAGTCACAGCTGCTCTTTTGAGCCTTTTTGTTAGAACAATATTTTATCTTTCCTCTCCCCACATGCCCTCATCCCCTGTTTACATGCCTGGCTTCCTTAAGACCCTGTCAATGATGGACAGTACGTAACAAAACAGTAGTGTGCCTCTAAACTCTGGTTGTCAGAGATACCTGCGTCTGTCTGGCAGCACACAGGAAATTAAAACCACCCCTGATAGCATATCTCGCCTGGCCTAAAGGGCAGTTCATTGGTATATGTGTCTGTGTTCATAACTGGAAGGAATATATCTCAGCAAAAACTAGAAAAGGAAAAGTGGCTGGCATGGATGTTGATTTTGTTTATATTAGCTTTTTGGTCTGAAGATGAGAAGGAAACTTTTCATGGCATCAAATCCCTTGTCTTTATTCAGATCAATTCTTAAAAATATTTAGAAGTGTGGGGAAAAATGTAACATGAGATTAAATTACATTTTTATTTATAGCCTTCCCTTCTATTCCCTTTTCTTTTTATCCCAACTGCTTTGGATGAATAAACCGGCAATATAACACAGGAAATATTTTATGTTTTATGACTATTGTATGCCCCCAAATGGAAGGCAAAAGTAATATCAAAATGTGATACCTACCACAGAAGAATGGTTGCAGAAGTTGATGGAGTTGGCTGAAATGGCAAAATTACTCTGATTAAGAAAAGAACATAAGTACTTTTGTTTCCACATGGAAACTGCTTCTGAATTTGTGCTTGATGTGGAAAAGAATGTAATTTTGATTTTGGGTTTTATAGATTAGATTGATAGATTTTTATAGAAATGACTTGTTCATATTATTTTAGAAAAACAAAAAGCTGGGATTTGATGCTAATGCCTTATTTTACTGCAACAGAGTCAAAAGTCAATGCTTCTTTTTCTTTTCTTTTCCTTATCTTTCCTCACTTCCCTTCCCCCTTTCCCTTCCCTCCTCATTGTTCTTTTATTTACTTTTGTGTTTTGTATTTTATAATACTTAATAACCTAATAAAAATGTTTGGGGGAAAAAGAAATGTTTTATGTTATGACTGTCATATTAACTAGGTCTCCAGATTGCTGTTGTATCAATTTCCATAATAAACTTGTGGGATAGGCTATGATTGTTCAAATTTTAAATAGAGGAGAATGGATACAGAGATATCTTTACGTTATAGTCAACAAGATCCTTGCAAAGTTGAGTTCCAAACTTGATGATCCATATCTTAAATCTGGGTTTACTAAGCCATTAAGTTATTAGTTTGGACCAAATTAACTCTGTCATTATAACTTAACTTTAAATTGTGATTAACTGTGGTTTTCTTTGCACGTGGTTTGACCAGTTTGGCTACTATAAATTAAGTCTAGACATTTTTGAATTTGGGAACAAAAGCTGCAAATTCTGTAGAGTAAAGAGTAAATCCTGTGCCAGTTGTAATTTCTGTTACAGAATTACTATGCATAGGATTTGTATCATCATAAAGTTTTGCTCTTAAAAACAAATATAAATATAAAATGGCAAATTTATCCTATTAGATGCATTCAGTATTTCTTAAATATTTGTGCCTTTTTAATTTTCAGTGTTTCTGTATACATACAGACTTTTGTGGAGTCTTGAAACTGGATAAAGAGAGTAAGCCAATAAGTCAATAACATAACACTTGTTCATTTATTTATTGAGGAAAATGATCCAGAGCTACATATTTGTGACCGTATTTATGCAAAGATGTTGAATATTCAAAAAGGTTTACAAATTTAAGCAAGGCTGTAAAACTGTGTATACTTGTGTATGTCCCATCACAGTTTGGAGGTGGTAGTATTTTAAAGAAGCTGGTCCAAGGAAATGGAAATGGAGGAAACATAGTTAAATTTATAGATAAGACAATGTCTAGAATTTCTATGTGTAAAAGAACAAACCACCTTGCATCACCGGTATTAGTTTTTTTAAAAACAATAAGAAAACAATGGAAGAACATTTAAACGGCCAGGATATTGTGTCACTGTTGCTCAAGTGTCATTGTGAATGAAAGAGCTTCAAAGCAGCTTTAAACAGTTGTTGGGGGTAAGAATGTCTAAGCAACACTTCAGAATTGCCCTGATTGGTTCTCAGTAATGTCACATTGTGATCTGGATAATGAATTTTACACTTTATGTTTTAATTTTGTTCGTTTCTCATGTTTAATGTACACCTCTTTGAAATTTGTTTTTGGATAGTGGTATAGCCTACACATTCAAAATAAAACAATGTAAAAGGAAACTGATAAGTAATAGTTGCATTGTATATGCCTGTCTTGATTTCAGATGTACTCAATGATGCCATATTTGATGAAGACCATGATGAGATGGTGATTGTGAAGGATATTGATATGTTTTCAATGTGTGAACATCACCTGGTTCCATTTATTGGAAAGGTAAATCTTTAATTTATTTTTCTCCACTATAAAGTAGAATCAATAGGCCAATCATTGTTAAATACCTGATTGCATTACTGTTACTATTAATCCTTCCATCCTTCCTTTCACCCATCTCCTCCCACTTATGACTGTATGACTGTAACCTTGTTGCTTGTATCGTAACGATTTTTATTGACTGTTTCATAGTATGATTGATTGCTTATTGTACCCTATGACTATCATTAAGCGTTGTACCTTATGATTCTTGACAAATGTATCTTTTATTTTATGTACACTGAGAGCATATGCACCTTGTGTGTCCAATCACACTTGGCCAATACAGAATTCTGTTCTATTCTATTTGCAAAACTATGTCAGACAACTTTTGCAAATCATAAAAAATGTTATTAAAGGAAATACATATTGTATAGAGCAACCAAGGCAGATGTTAGGGCCATCAAACAAGGTATAAAATGCAAGATGAGCAAAAGAAGCTCAACAACATCACAAGGTGGTGTTTCAAACTTGCAGCTTTTGGGGAGTCATGAATAGGCAACCCAGTCCATAATTTATTTGTTGCTATTCAGTTTTTAAATGTTTCATTTATACTTATATGAAATATCTTTATTTGATAAAGGAGCAGGTGTTCATGGCATTTCGTGCATCATCTCTCCAAATACCCTAATCAGTTATCAAAGCTCTGTACCCTGACTGAGATGACGTCAAAGGATTATTTACTACTCCATTCAGGCAGCAAAATGTTTTAAGCATATATGCTACCCAATTTAATAAATAGAGAGTCCACTTACAACCTTGAAAGGATATGTAATGGATATGTCCATTTATTGTGTCTGGGTTTTTGTGTAATAAGTGCAGATTGAGTGTTCTGTATTTTGGTCATTTTGATTGTATCCTGTGACTCAAAGAAGGAGGAGGCACAGCTGTTGGGAACAAAGGCTGAATTAATTAGTTAAAAAAATTGATGTCACTTTGTTTGCTCCTCTGGAACAGTCATTTTATAGATCATTACTCAGTGCTAATAGCTACACTCATCTTATCTCAATACCTGCACTTCTCATTCAACTTCGCATTTAACTGCCTGCCTGCCTGCCTGCCTATTCAGTGGAAGTGGGAAGAGTTAGCAATGCTGAGTTTCTTGTGTTCTTTCAACAAGTAAAAATAAAGTAGAATTGAAGCTGGAAGAATCACATTGTGTTGTGGCACTAAAATAATGACAATTTCAATCATATTTAATTTCTTAATAAAGAAATGTACGTTGGCCATAAAAAATAATTCCAAACTGATGGAACGATAGTTTTATTGAGCTGATTGAAATGGGAATGAGAACTGCTTATGGCTGGAAGAACTTAAAATGGATGGGTGGATTTTTTTATTTTTCAAATTTTGGCTTACATGTTCCTAGCAAAGCCAGCCCATAATCATTTACCATTTTAATTTGCCTATTATACTTTTAGTTAAAATAAGCAAATGTGTGAACCATGTAGCAAAATAAATGTTACAACAAAACTTTACATCATGATACTAAAGCAGCTTTTAGTAGATGATGTAATGTGTGCTTAAGCAAGGAAATACCAGCTTATGAAAGTAAGTTTTCAGGTTGTATTTCAAAACCATCAGAGATTATGAAAGACTAATCAATGGGGAGAGAATTCATTGGCATTGGATCTGGTACAACTCAGATGGTCCTAGATGATTCCAGCTCACCCTTAGTTGAAGAGTACAACTCCCAGTTAGTGATATCAGAAACATTACAAGAAGTATTTTGAAATGGAGCCAGGATGATTTTATTTTCTTCCTGGGAAGACACTCCATAGAAGCCAGGCCAGCAGACAAGGCATGCTGCTGCTGAAATGTGTTCAGTGATGCCATTGTGCAAATGCTGACCTTATATGTTTGTGTCCTTTATTTATTTATTTGTTTGTTTGTTTGTTTGTTTGATTGATTACATAAATTAGGTCCTTGGTACTCTCTGAACTTGGCTGGTTTTTTTGCAGACGTTTCATTATCAAACTAAATAACATTGTCAGTGCTAGTAGCAAGTGTGATTTGCTCTTATTTTATGTACTAGTAGTTGCTGTAGTAAATAAAATGGGAACAAACTCCCACTTCCTACTAACACTGATTACCTAGTATGGTAATGAAGCATCTGCATGAAAACAACCAATCTCAGAGAGGACCAAGGCCCCTAACAGTTCAAATATGAGCTACAGATATTCTCTTCTATTGATTAGATAATTTGCAGTATTTCCATGGAATCATTATGCATCTATTGCCATTTGCTTATTCTTCCCACCCATCTTGATACTTATGATGGCACTGTTTTCTGGCCTCACTGTAACTTCCAATGTCCTTCAGAAGCATACTTCACACAAAAGTGCTTTACAATAATGTAAACTATAGAGGCCTATCGAAGCAGGGGCAAAGCTGGTAAATTAAACGCCCCTCACCACCACTCTTACTTGAGCACTCAGAGGGAATGTAGGGTTGACCAGCAGCCCAGTTATGTGCCTGGTCTTTTAGGGGGAGTGCCAACCTATTCAGGACAGGCAAAAATCTTTGTGATCAGTAATCCTTGAAAAGTAAGTTCAGTGTCTTAGTTAAGAGGTGTATTGTATAACAAAACAAGAAGAGACAGTGCCATAAATGAATGGGTGCTGAATGAATATTCAATGAATGGATTGAATACAAAAGTAGTGACAAATACAAAAATATATTGAATGAATTTGATCACAAAATTTGATCACATTTTTATATAAAAAAGTGAATTTGCTGAGAGGAAAGAAAAGACTACAGTAGGATGGAACTGATGGGAACCTGAATAAGAGCAAAGTGAGAAATTTAAAGAACAAAAGGAAATATTGATAGTCCATGCTTAACAATAGTAATTAGTAATTAGGACCAGCAACTCCACACTAAGTGACAAGGTTGTTAAGCGTGACCTTACTGACTTACAACTGCAGTTGTGCTTTGGGTCAGTTTGGGTATTGGGTGGATCTTAGGCAATCGCAGTTTCCAGAGTTTACATGATCACAATTTGTACCTTTCGTTGTCTTCCCTGTTGACTTTGCTTGTCATAAGCCTGCAGCGAAGGTCACAAAAGACAATCATATGACTTGGGACCATCATAATTGTGAGTGCCTGAATCACGAGAACATGAACGCAGGGGTGTTACAACAGCCACAACTACAAGGAGCAATCATAAGTCTTCTTGTTCAGCACTGGCATAACTTCAAAGTGGCCACTAAACCAGGATTACCTGTATATGAATGCAGATATGGAGTGTGATGGAAACAAGAATGTTTTGTGAGTCTGGAAGTATGAGACTAGAGAAGTAGTTAATGATGCTGATATAAATTTAGATTTCCTTCCCTCTTTTAGCTTCTTTTTCTTAAGAACTTCTTAATCTTTTTTCTGTAATTTGCACAATGTGGTTTATGACTAAAAGTATTAGATTGGTACGTATAGGAAATGTTGTGGAATGCAAGCTTTTGAATTTCATATAATCTTTGTCAGAGAAGCTGACTAGGAAAAAAAGAAGGGGGAACGAAAAATGTAATTGATGTCAGACTGAAGTTTATAGTACATTATATATAATGTTATACATTATATATAATGTAGAGTACATTATTAGAAGGGAGTCCTTTCAAACATGCAAACTGAATCTTATCTGTCCAGAATAATGTTATGTGCTATGTTATGTTATATATTATTTTATATAAGATGTCATGTTATTGTTATGTTATGTCATTTTTTGTGTTATGTTTTGTTATACTGTGCTAGGGGCTGTCCTAAAATTTCCTGAAAAGAAGAAATACCAATAAATGTATTGCTTCTATACATTTTGGATATACTGATAAGTTCATTTTAATTTAATTCAGGTTTTAAAAAGTTTACAGGTTCAGGTTTATAAAGACCTGAAATGTCAGAAAGTTGATAAAAGAGAAACAAAGTGGATTGAAATCAGACTCCAACTTGCTTGTTGGACTCTATAGGTTTTTAGTGAATGAGTTGGACATGCTGGGGTCAAGGCTATCTAACCTCAACAACAAACCCTCCAAGCACAATGTTCACCTTCTTTAGTGAGAGCCCTGTCAGTTTCCTTCTTGCTTCGATCACCCTGCACGAGCCAGTATTTCTCTCCTAATAGTTTCTGACATTTCATTTCAATGCCCTTCATGTAATACCCCTGACGGCATGCCTTGTGGGCAGAGATCTCTGTATTAAATTTGATCATCACAGACATAAGCTTTGACTTCTTCTGGGTCACAAGAGACCCATTTGAAAATGCCCTTGGCCTATTCAGCACAGCAAGAACAATTTTTCTACTTACCTTTATTTTCTCCATTTCCCCTCTCCATTCCTTTCAAAGGGAACCTTTTCATATCCATGTAGCCTAGCTAGACGGAATTCTGAACGCTGATACTGTCTGATCTAATTGACTCAGAGTCCCTTCTCCACTTATTACTAAAAATGCTGATTAAAAAGTATGGAGCTTTAAACCAGGAGA
Source organism: Pseudonaja textilis (assembly GCF_900518735.1). The sequence goes on from NW_020769318.1 coordinate 11,118,070, forward strand.
AGCTAGTTGTTAAATGGGTCAAAGGTCACCTTGGATGGAACAGTGATGGACCAGGCTTTTTGGAGGAGAGTTTTATTTTAAAAATTATGCTTGGTTTATTTTACAGTTTCCTCTATAGTTTTGAAGGACTTCCAACCTTATGCCAGGAAACCATGTCTCATTTCTTTATAATTATAATCAGAAAGGATTTCAACAAGGAGTAGCTCCAGCAAAGTTTAGTTTAGAAGCTAAACAGGGCTGGGATTGCTTATTCTGTGGAAGGGAAATTACTTGGGTAATTTGATTCCTAGGTACCAGGAGTCAAGCTCAAAAGTTAAGAGTTAAAAAACTTTGAAGGCTGATTGCAAAGGGACTTTTGAAGGCCCAAGATAGTCCCAAGACCTCGGGATATTTGTCACTGACTTGAACTGATGTTGCCCTTTCTCTGTGCACTGTATTTCATAAAATTTTTAGTGTATACTGTTCTCTCCCAATTTGTCCTTTTTTTTTTTTTTTTGCTAAACAACTAATGACTTCTATGGCGTGCTAGACAGTGATTTTTTTTAAAAAAAATAAAGTTTTATTTGGGTTTTCACACATACAAAATACAAGTAAAACATATTTTTTGAAAATAGCATGGTCCCGGGTTGAACTTCTTTATACAGACACAAAGCTCAATTTCATGCTCCTTTTTGTGTTCTATTCCATATCTTATACTATTCTACATTTTCTATATAGTTTTTCCCCTCTTTTGATTTTCTCGATTTTATTTTGATTATCTCATCTCAATTCAAATAATTATATTTATACTTTTGTCTGTTCTGTTTCAATTTCATATTATCTTTTCTCATTAAACAAATTTTCTCCTGTAGTACTAATTGGAGTATGAAACCTTTATATCTTTTAATTATATCTAGTCAACTCTTATTTAAACTTCAATATATACCTTAAAGTTATGGCCTTCAATATAATACATAATACATAACTTCTAATCGAATTCTGCTTGGTACATTCTTATAATACACACTATATTCTTGAAAAAAAAAAGATTATAAATATATGTAATTATAAACCCTCATTCCATTCCAATTCAGTTCTTTCATTAATAATCATTAAAATCTTAATGTCTTTAACACTTCTTTTCAATTAAATATCATACTTCCTTAAAGACACATAATCTCCATAAGTAATTTTTCCCTTATTTCTCTTCACATATGTTTTGTAAATCATTAAATATTCATTTTGTTACATTTATTTATTGGCAAGCATTCCACTGAATTACGTTAGCTGTTTTATCAGACATTTTAATCATACATTGTTTCATATTTTCTAAAATTATTTCTGTTTCTAATATAACAATACCTTTTGTACGTTTGCAGAATCCCCTTTTCCATTAAATTTTCACCCATTATTTCTAAATAGGCCCTGTTTCTCTATATTTTGTTTCTGTCCTTTATAACTTCTTTTCCTTTCTTTCTTCCCTCTCATCTTCTCCCTCCCCCTTTTACCCCCTTGTTTCTCTACTTCTAATTCTCTCTTCTGCATTTCCCTCTTCTGTTGCTTTCTGATTTTATACTTATTTTTCACTCTCTATTTTTTTTTTTGGAGTTGTTTTTCCCAATCTTAAACTTTCCATTCTCTTTCCCCACTTTCCTTTTTTCCCCCCACCTAAGATTACTTGTTCATTAAAGATGGCTTCTTTGTCGCAATCTTCTTGTTCTGCAGGCATTTCTTGTTGTTTCTCATAATTCCAAATCTTCATTTCTAAAAACTGAAATACGAAGCCAAAAGAACCTCTCCCTTCTTGTGCATCTTCTTTGTACTTTTTAAGTTCCATTTTCAGTTCTTCTAAAAGTGGAGCCATTTTAAAACAGTTTTAAACAACCACCCAATTGATTTTAGTCATTCAACCAAAAATCCAGAAATCATCAAGTAATCCAAATAGTCCCAAGTTATTTCTTCGTATTTCTTTTTCCACTTTCTCTTCCTGGGGTTTTTATTGCGATATTTCAGTTAAAATGTATCTTTTGGAAGTCTTGTTGAGATTTTGCTGTAAGTTCTTTTTAATTCCAGGCAGTCTCCTCCCTTCCAGATCCTGCCCTTTTATTCTTTTCCTCTTCTTTCCTGTTTTCAAAAGCTTTTGATTATCCAGAAATCTTTATTATCCCTTTGACTTTTTATTTTCAGCATTAAATGCCTATTAATGTCAAAGTGGATTTTTTCCAATTTCTTGCTTAAGTCTCTTAGCTGTCAGTATAGGAAAAGGAGAAAAAAACCCCCAAATCTTTTCCCCTTTCTCTCTCCTTCGCAGCTAAAAAATCTTCTTAGGGAACAATGTTATTGTTTTTTTTTAATAGTTTCAATTCCAGGGTACCTTATTTGTTGCTTTTGCTGTTTGACCCAGTCAACCAAAACGTTCTCTTCTTATCTTCCTCCTGCACATTCTTTTCCGGTTGAGTTCTTCTTTGTGGTGGCCATTTCTGACCACCGCTACAACTGCCTTCGGGAAAGGGAGTAATGGCCAGCTGGGGAGGAGAGATGCGGCTCTCCTCAACCCTGCAGGCGGTCTCCCCCTTCTTCACCACCTCTATGGGGTGGCTTAGCCCCAAAAGCAGCCAGCGCGGGGCGCTCCAGCGGCAAGCACGGATTGAAGCCTCGCAGAGATGAGATTTCAGTCTGTCGCCGAAGAAGCTCAAACTGGAAGTCCTAGACAGTGATTTTATACTGGTGCTCTTTAATTGGGGCTTCAATTCCCAAATTTCTTAGCAATTCTGGGAGTCCAGACCCTAGACACGAAGAGCCATGGATTAGAGAAGTGTATCATGGTCTGAGATTAACTCTTTCAACATCATTTTTCCCAGATCCATTCTGCAAAGAAACCATAGAAATCCAATAAGTGTAATCAGGATTCTAGTTTTATTCTTGTGTTAAATAGATCAAAGTTTTTATACTCCTTGCTGGGTAGAATGGAAAACATATACCAAACCCAAATGTGTTTAGCTTTTTGGGCCTTAAGATTTGGACTATAGATTTGCCATGAAAAGATTTGCCATGAAAAGCATAGACAACGGGAGTTAGTCTCTCAAACTTGCAGGCATTGGATATGGGAAAATTGGAGCTATATGACTTTTTGTGCCTGGCTTAAAACCAGCCAAAATTGCTATATTGCTCCCTAATTCCTGGAGGGTTAATTGTGGCTATAGATGCCCACGAATCTTTATTCTTATATATGACCGGTACTTTGAACAACTGAGTTATCTTCAGTGGTGGAATTCAAATTTTTTTACTACCGGTTCTGTGGCCGTGGCTTATTTGGTGGACATGGCTTAGTGGTCATGTGACTGGGTGGGTGTGGCTTAGTGGTCATGTAACTGGGTGGACGTGCTTGGTGGCCATGTGACTGGTGGGTGTGGCCAACTCAATGTCACTCACATCAAGGGGTGCCTCACCTGGCCCCTCCCGTTCCAGCCATTCCTTGTCACCTAGCCTCAGCTTATCTAAAGTTCTGTAAAAATGTTGTTCACCCTTTTTGACTTTATTATCTGCATACTATAGATGTACTTTCATGGACCACTGAAAGGAGGAAATGGCTCACATGCTTTACTCAGGAGTGATATAGGCAACAGGCTTTTAAGGGGCTGCCACAAAGAAAGTGGGGGGATGTATTTTCCAAAGCACCAGGAGGCAAACAAGAACAATGGATGGAAACTGAACAAAAAGAGAAGCAACCTAAAACTAAGGAGAAACTTTCGGACAGTGAGAACAATTAACCAGTGGACCTGCTTGTCTCCAGAAGCTCTGGGTGATCAATCACTGGAAATTTTTAAAAGACTGGACAGCCATTTCTCTGAAATGGTATAGGGTTCCCCCAGAAGTCCCTTCTAAGTGTCAATCTGACACCTTTCCCAGGACTTCTCCTCAGAGTTTGGCATCCTCAGTTTTCCTGCCTGAGCAGGGGCTTGGACTAGAAGACCTCCAAACTCCCTTTCAACTCTGTTAAACACACATGTATTTATGCTCTGGACTATAGACATTGAATGCATGTAAACCCTGAAAAATATGTGGTAGCCCTGGGTAAAGAAAGGCAGTAGAATCACTTTAGGTGTAGGGACAGTGTAAAATATTAACACATGATAAATAATACAATTAAAAATAATAGCACAGAGTTTTCTCTGTCTCTTTCTCCCTTCCTATTTCTTTTTCTTCCTTTTTCTTTCTTTGTCTCTTTCTGTCTTTTCCTCCCTTCCTTTCTTTTCTTCTCTCTCTTTCACACACACATGACACTTTCTCTCTTTCTTTCTTTCTTTCTTTCTTTCTTTCTTTCTTTCTTTCTTTCT
>NW_020769318.1:11122395-11139757 GCF_900518735.1 Pseudonaja textilis
CTCTCTCTCTCTCTCTCTCTCTCTCTCTCTCTCTCTCTCTCTCTCTCACACACACACACACACACACACACACACACACACACCTGTCAGCCTTCATTCCCTCTCACTCCAGGCACCTTACTCACAAGGGGAAGTGAATCCAGCATTAGAGAAGTTCTGCAGGTAAACGGACTTGCCTTTGAAGCTCCTGCAAACTTCCCCATGGCTGGATTTCCCTCTCCTCCCCCAGCGTTCTTTCCCTCTCGCTCCAGGCACTTTTCTCACAAGGGGAAGCAATACTTCTAGTGTCCATGAAGAATCCAGCCTTGGAACAGTTTTGCAGGTTAATGGACCGCTGTTCTCCCCACAGTCGTGTGTTTTCAAGTGGTTGCTTGAAAAAGCATGGCTAGGGTGGGGGAGCAGTCCTCCTTTAAACTGGGGCAGTGAGCATCAGGTGGGCAGGGCAAGTGAGTGAGCGGAAACTGGGTGACCGGGTTGGGGGTGTGGCCAGCTAGATGTTGCTACCGGTTCAGCGACCCACACCAAATTCTTGCTAACGGTTCTCCCGAGTAAGTGTGAACTGGCTGAATAGCACTTCTAGTTATCTCTGAAATCCTTTGTAGCCAGATGGTGTTCTGACCCAACCAGGTTCCCAAAGAGCAAACACAGACAAAGGCAGCAGTCCCCACCTTTCAAGGTTTAATAATGAATTCTGTTCTGATGGCTGCTTTCCACTAATTAGCTCCAACAAGAAAGAGTCTTGCCAAGGTGTTTGTCAAGGCTGCCAAAAACCCAGAGATATTAACTAATTTACAAAATTCTCCAAACACGAACTAAGATGTCCACCAGTTGAGTTTAAGAGCCTCTTTGCTGTCTGTAAAAAATGCTTTTCCAAATCTGGCTTTTATCCTCTTGAGGGAGGGGCCATTACCTTGCATCCTTACTCCCGAGTCGCCTGTGCTACTGTAACTGTTCTTTTCTCCGAGTAATCCTTTGTGCTGCACTTGGCACAGGCTCCTCGGGAATCTCCTTGTCACTGCTGCCAGCCCCCACAATCTCTGAAGGCAGCAGTCCACTCCCCGATGGTCCTGGCCCCTCATCAGAGTCATCGCTCTCCTCAGCCATCTGCACCTGCTGCCTTCAGGTGTGTTGTGCTAACCACAACAGATGGGAGGAATCATTAGCCTTGCCCCTAAGCCACTGATGAGCATCATTTGTTATCCAGGGCTGCAGGGTCAAAGGGTCACATCATATAGCAGATAGGGCAAAAGCAATAGAATTAGGGCCACAGCCAAAAATGAATAAGGCCACCCATTTTCCTCCTTTTGGCATACTCTTTTTTCTCTCTTATTTAAGTCATCTTTTTTCCTTGGTTGCTGAGCAGTGGAACAGATTGTTTTTATTAGAAGACTAAACAGAGGCCAAAGGTTACAGGTAGCTATAAGGTCAGAAGCTATCCACTTCTCCCTTCAGTGATCTCTTTGCTTCATTTATTGTTTCTAAGATTTTTTGCCTTCTGCATTTCCCATCTTTGCATCCTTTTCTTTATCAGATTTGCTAAAAAGTCCATAAATATAATGAACTACTAAAGAAAGCATTTTTTCCTGGGCTACCAGCTCAGATGCACCACGTTTAGTCATGTGATAGGAAATGTATAGTACTGTATCCCACTTATTTTTGATTTAGCAGATTTTCAAATTGATCTCAAGCTAGGAAATATTTCCATACTTTCATTGCTATTTTTAGGACTTACGTAGTCACTCTTGGCTTTTTCAATAAGCTTAATAAATACTAAACTGTGAAATATTTCTGATTGCATCTTCTATTCTTTACAGGAAAGACAGGAAAAAAGTGGGAAGTGAGTTCACAAGCATGTTGGATTTTTATTTATCCTTGACCTTTTAAAACTTACACAACTGCATGCATGTTTGCTCCACTCACTCACCTGTTTTTAAAAAGCTACTTTCTGGGTCATGTATGACATGGCATGGGTGCACATGCATGAATCTCCCAGGTCAATAAGTCCTGAACTTTGTTTAATGACTTGTTCTCCTTCTGCCTAGGTGCATATAGGTTATCTTCCCAACAAACAAGTCCTTGGGCTCAGCAAGCTTGCAAGGTAAGTAAAACAAATACTTAAAGTAATGCGACTTATTTAACTGCAGGTAACCAAAGTAAAACTAGTATGAAAGCATTGGGCTAGAGAACGGGAGGTGGTGAGTTCTAATTCTACCTTAGGCACAAAGCTAGCTGGGTGATTTTGGTACAGTCGTTTTTTTTAACCCTAAGATAAAGGTAATGGCAACAGCAACTCACTTCCAACAATGTTGCTGAGAAAAGGGCATGGTTTGCTCATATAGTCACCAGGAGTCTAAACCAGGGGTCTTCAAACTTGACAGTTTTAAGACTTGTGGACTTCAACTCCCAGAATTCTTCCTCCAGTCATGTTAGCTCAGGAATTCTGGGAGTGAAGTCCACAAGTCTTAAACTTGCCAAGTTTGAAGACCCTTGGTCTAAACTGACTTGAAGGAGATAAAGATATAGAGACAGAGGTAGAGATAAAGTAAAGGAAATGATTCCCAGATTCAACTATATGCAAAATGTTGAGCTATTTAATTCAGTTGTTCTTTAGGTTCCAGTAAGCTAATCACACTAGAAGAGAGGGGGAAGGGTCACAATGTAAAAGAGAGTGAGGAGGGTTGGTGTTGCTGAAGATGATTGATAGAGATGTTAAAAAAAAAACAAATCAAATTGGGTTCTGGGGAAGTGAAGAGCTGTAATTGTGGGGATTTTAGATTTCAGCTCTATTAGAATTATGAATTGAGGCCCAGTATCTTTTAAGGGCCTCACATGGGAAAGCCCAAGCCTCATGTTTGATTCCCAAGATTGATAATAGGTGGATCCATTGCTGTTTTACCCTGAAGAGGAAGAATCCTCTCACAACAGATAGAAGCTTTAGGGGAAGAGGACTGGTCCCCTAGGCAGAAAATATTTGGTTAGTGCCTAGTTCAGTGGTGGCTAACCTTTTTGGGCTCCTGTGCCAAAAATTGTGCATGTCGCTTGCGTGCTCGTGCTCGCGTGCCAGCACCCAGAAGGCAATGCGTGCCCCACCACCCCCTATGCTTGTGTGTGCAATCCCGACCCACCACCACCCCCTTACCTGCACTACGCCTCACAGCTGATTTTTGGTGGGTTTGAAACCTTTTTCGGCCTCCCAGAGGCTTGAGGAAGGCTTCTGCAAGCTGAAAACTAGCCCCATTTCATTACTTCTGGTATTTTCAGAAAAGCAGGAAGTGACAAAACGGGGCTAGTTTTCGGCCTGCAAAAGCCTGCAGAAGCCTTCCTCAAGCCTTTGGGAGGCCTCAAACCCACCGAAAATCACTTGTCAGGCGCGTGCATGCGCAGTGAGGCAAGTTTGCCTGCAGCTTGCATGCTGGCAGAAATGGCTCTGTGTGCCTCTTGTGGCATGTGTGCCATAGGTTTGCCATCATGGGCCTAGTTGAATAAGAAGCCTTAGGTGGAGAAGTAGTAAATAAGAATAATTTTATTCTTAAACTCCTTTGGGTCTTGGTTCCATTTAATTTTGCAATATGCCCCCAATATGATATTTGATGTGATATTGATGTGTCTTCAGGCCAACGGTGATCTACTTTTGTCTTACACATAAAAATCATCTGAGTGATTTTGGTCCACTTACAATGATTTCATATCAGAGCGGGTTCACGTATAAGGTGTACCAGAGCCTTGCTTTATGAAAATCCTTGGGAGAGTGCCTTGTTTAATGCCTTGGAAATGGTAGACAAAGAGCTTTAACCTGTCAATCCAAGATCTGATGTTTAACTTTGTCTGTGGTAAACAGCTCCAGCTTATCTAGTTTGGTAATGAGATGTCTGCAAGGAAGCCACCAAACTCAGAGAACACTAAGGACCCCACCATCCAAATATATTGGTCCAGATATCTAATATGGAGCTAAACTAACCACACCTTCTTTACCTCCTTGTTAAATATGTCATGATTAACTCAAGCAGGAAGAATTCTAATCAAAAACATTCTCCATGGTTGGTTATCAGTTTATAAAAATAAGAAACTACTTTATGCCAATTCATACTCCCTAGTCCAATGTTGTTAACACTGAATTACAGAAATTCTTGGGCATTTCAGAGATGATTTTAGCTTCTCTGTTTAGACAAGGGGGTTGTTTATAAAAGTAGGTGGTCAGATTTAAGATGGGAGTTAAAAATAATTCTTACAGAAGAATTCAAGATCATGTTTCTTAGCATCAGATGATAAGCGGGAAAGGCATTTTTTTTTTTTGAAATATTAAATCCTCCATTCACAGTGTAGTCTGACAAAATCTGTTTTTTCTCTACTATGACCTTCTGTTTTAATTGTCTCAGTTAAATTTGACCTTATATGCTTCATGGTATCCTGCAGGGATCAAGAACTATACAAGCATAAGCAGTTATGATTCAGTTTTTTGGAAGTATTTATCTGTCTCATAAATATCATGTAGCTTGGAGGCAAAACTACATTTTAATTGGAAGAATGGCCATTTTACTGGAAAATTAACTTCCCTAATGTACTTAACTACAAGACCTATTTTATTCCCATAACTACAATAGATGGGTTGAGAGGGAGTGATTGGTTCAAGGTTACACAGTGAGGTTTTGTGGCTGAAAATAAACTACAACTGGGTTTCTTTGCTCCTAGTCCAACACCTTAACCACAACTCCACGCTGGTGCGTGTCTTAATGACAAGTTGCAGACCCACCATTGTGGAGTGAGAAGATTGTATACCGGGGTGGTATCCTACTGGTTTGGCCCAGTTTGGCTGAACCAGTAGCTCTGAGGATCATCTGTGAGTAACCAGTTGATCCGATGATCAGCTGCTGGGCCTGCCCGCTGGCCCCGGCTCTATTCTGACCTTTATTTCCTGGTTTTGAAGCTCAGCTGCTTTGTGTGGCACAGTGATTGCCTCACATCAGCTGTTTAACACATAGGAGAGTGCAGGATTGCAAGAGAAGGTCTGTAGAAAACTCTTTGCAGAAGCGCAAAACGCACCCACCGAGTCTACAGAACCGGTGGTAAAAAAAATTCGAATCTCACTACTGTTGTATACCTATAGTAGATGGGTGATCAAGGAGCGAATAGGAACCTGTTTGTTACCATACAATTGCAGGAAACTTGGTAGGGGATTTTGCAGTTCCTTTTTGATGGTTGTGCATCTCCCATCTCCTCTGGTAACGAGGCAGACTTCTTTTACAGAAGAAAAAGTGGCAGATTTAAGGACAATCTCAGATTCCTTTTTCTCCCTGCATAGAAAGGCCATTCTACAAGAGCCAATCAATCTTATTTTTCCCCTATCCTTGCACACAAACATTTGGCATTAATAAGAAAAACAGAGGTCTCTCCATGAGCCCCTCATAATCCCATCTATTTTGAATCCTGATTTAATGTTCAAGTCAGATTAAGAATAATTCTATTATTTTATTGAACTAAGACTTGTTGGCAGGAGAGAATGCATACAAACTCTAAGTAAAGGGATGGATTTCCACCACACTCAAAGTTAGATTAAAATGAGGTTGAATATAGTTTGTGACCCTGGGATTATAGCCATTGTCACATGTTGAATAAACCAGACTAGCAAGCCAAGCCATAATGTTGTTTGTCTGGGCAATACTATGCTATGTGATTACAGGAACTGTATTTTATTAGCCCAGATTTAGGGTTTAAGACAGGGGTGTCAAACTCGAGGCCTGCGCAGTGTGCTTATATCTGGCCCGCGGGACCAACCTGAAAAAGGACTGGCCCCCGGTGCCTCTGCCAGCAAAAACAGAGCTTGTGGGGGCTGCAGGCAGCTTTCCCGAGCTCCGTTTTTGCTGGCAGAGGGCTACAGGAAGTCGTCGCAGCCGAAAACACAGCTGGGGAGCTCGTTTTTGCTGGCAGAGCGGTTGGGCCACCACAGGCGCCACCAACATGAGTGACATCAAGCTGGCCACACCCACCCTGGCCACACACATCTCCACCTCCCCACAAAGTCAAACATAACCCTGATGCTGCCCTCAATGAAATTGAGTTTGACACCACTGGTTTAGGATGCTGTATGAACTCTTGTCACTGGGGTGGTAATTGTGAAATAGACTGAAAGTGCGTTGGATATATATGTACTTTGCAGTTCATGTAGGTCAGCAGCATGTTTTCATCCTGAACTTTGCCTTCTCCTCTTGCACAGACTAGCAGAAGGAGGAGGGCACCCAGGGAACAAGACGGGCTCTTAGTGGGCACCAGCCTGCTAAACCTGGATAGTTTCCTCTCCCCCACGACTTGCTCTTTGATTGAGGAAATGGGAATGAAAAGAGTAAAGGTGATACTAGGAGTGGGAAAATGGGCGGCTCATTCTACCGAGCCTTTATAAGAATGATGCAGGTTTATTTATATTGATTTATTTCTCTTATCAAATTTGCGTGACACCAATTTCATTTTTAATCAGGGCTGTCCCATCCGCAGAGTGAAACTGTAGAGCTCACTAAAGCATGTGAAACGAACTAAGTACCCCCCTCTGAAGGAATAATGTTTGGTGATTTTTAAAGCTTCCAGCAAACTAAAGTGCAGTTGTACAGCAATGACAACAGCAATCGTAATAATTAATAATTATTAAATTTATATGCTGCCTGATTCAGAGTGACTCTGGGCAGTTTACAAATTTGTACAACATTTTAGAGGCATATGCAATTGCATATGGAGAAAAGGGATATGTGTAGACAAACACGTTATCAAGAAAAGAAATTCCCCTCTGATTTTTTTCCCCTCTATCAGTTGCTTTTGGAATCTGTTTTGGAAATTCTTTCCAAGCAAAGAAGACTATCGTCATTGTCCATCTGTATCTTCCTTGGTAGAATGGTATCAACTGTTGGGAATCCTGCCCAAAAAACATGAATAGAGGTTCTTAGTTCACACTATGGTTATATAATATAGAAAGAAGGAGCTACATTTATCACCCTATTGTTAAGATGATCTTGGACCATATTGGTTAATCCAACCAGGCTGCCTATAGATAATTCTTGTCTTATGTCGACAATTGGGAATGGAATCTCCGTCATTAAGTAATAAGGTTTTAAGTGACTTGCATCTGATTTTACAATCCCTTTTTTTGCCACCGTTTTTAAGCAAATCATACAGTTGTTAAATAAATCCAGCTTACCCTCATTGACTTTGCTTGTTGATAGCCCCTGGGAAGGTTGGAAGGTGGTGATCATGTGACCCCCAGAATGTTGCAGCCATTGTAAATTTTGAATTTTGATCATGTGATCTGTTGGAGATCTGCTTCTTCTCACATCAATGGAAACCTGGCATTCTGACATTTGTGATTTGCTTGCCTCATATCTATTGACTTACACAAGGGCTGCTTGTGTAATAATTGGCGTCTTTTATCTGCCTGCGTTAGTAAATGTTGAAAATATTACATGGTGCCTCATCCATCTTAATTTGTTTTTTATCTGGGGGAATTTATTTGAAATCTGTTATCAGCCTTCTGTTTTGGATGGTATTGGCAGGACAAATCAATGGATTAGTATTGCTAGGGTGGCCGCCCCAATTATCTCTAAATTGTAGCAGCAGAGTAAGGACTTTAATGTTGATTTGTCATTCACATCTGATGATTTTCTTTCTGTCTGTGAATCACGGCAAACATTGTTTTCTTTCCCTGTTTACCAATCAATACATTGCTCAAGTTAATGATAAAGGAAATTGAATCTCTGTGAGGAGCTGCTTCTTATCTTGTATCAGCTGGAGGAGGCCAGGCATTTGCATATAGAGAAAATTTGTATATATTCTGTTGCCAAAAAAGTAGAAACTTTATCTCTAAACCAAGAAGTTAAGATCTGAGTACAATTTGCATTTAGAAACCATTGCTTTGATCTTATTAGCAATATATCTTACCAAACTGAGAAAAACAGTGTTGGGAAAATCTTGCACCTTGTGCTCAGTCTGCAGTCCAGGGGTTGTGACCCCATTGATAGGCAATTTTGTTCACTTTTATTAATATAATTTGGACTGAACACTCTTGGAATTGAGAACTGTCTTGTATAAAGTTGGACAGATGGCCACCCAGATTTTGTCACTTTTCGTATTTCACTGTCATTAATGTTTATGCATCAATAGCTTTTGGGAAGAATGTTCTTTTTCTTGGGGAGATGAAACTCAAGAATGAAATACAAGAGGTGGAAGAGTGTAAGTTATAGAATAGGAATAGATCAGAAAGTAACACTGTGTGTGAAGGAAGCGCACATAGGTATTGAGGTCCCGGAGTATTTCAACAGGAACAAAAGTGCTTCAGTAGTGCAGGGCATAAAATAAGGTGATAGAGACTTTATTGAGCTGACATACACATGAAAGTAACTTTGGAGCTAATAGTAAGACACAGCTGCAAAAGAAACAGAAGCAACACTAGGTTATGTCAACAAAAGTACTGTATAATGTCAAGATGAAGTTATTACCTTTATTCAGTATTGGTAAGTCTGACTCTAGTCTAGACTATTGTATTCAGTTCTGGACGCTGTATTTTAGAAAGGATATTGATAAATTAATGTGTCCAGAGGACAGCAATGAAGAGGATAAGAAAAGCTTATAAGAAAAGCTTATGGGAATATTTGGAAGACTGTAGGGAGCCATGATATCCATAATAGAGTATCTTCCTAACATCTAAAGGGCTGTAGAAAACAGGACAGAATTATTCTGGGAAGTTTCTACCATCAAGCAACTGAAGCCTGCTGGCAACCAGTTGGTAGAAACCTAGAGCAAAGCAGACTGTTCAAACTGTTTTTTGAAAGCCTTGTTTTACTAGATTGGCAAGTAAGCTAAAAGAGATTGTTCCAGAAGCAAACTTGGCCAACTCACTAAGGAGCACTTCTTATTATGGCTGTTGGCCAAACATAATCTCCCAGATCAAGAAAGCCAATTGCATCTACTGTATTTCACAGGAGGGCTGAAGCATGACCTTAATTCTTCTATTACAAGAATCAGGACTTAGAAGAGCTTATGTCTGGTAGCATCACATCCCATGTTGAGAGTTGTATGGCAAGTTCTGTCATTCTATCTCAGGATACTTTATTACTAGATCCCTTGTGCTAAAATTTCTAACGACAACGATGGTATAGTTTGCAGGTCTTGAAAAAAAAGGTGAAAATTAGCATAAAACAACAGTATCTTGCCCATCCCATTTGTTTAAACCAAAAGTCTCCACACTTGGCAACTTTAAGACTTGTGGACTTCAACTCCCAGAATTCTCCAGATGGCTGGAGTTGAAGTCCACAAGCCTTAAAGTTGCCAAGTTTGGGGACCCCTGATTTAAACTGTAACAGTAAAAAGGATTGTTTATTTTCATATCCTCCTGGGGTTTTTTTGGATCACCCCAGGAACTCTCTGCAAAAGCCTAGTTGCCAACAGGCAAATGCAGACTGGATTCTGGCAGATCAAAGAGGCTGAATTGGTGATTGGAGTGGTCTCTCAGAGATTTCCATCTTAAGAAGTACATTTCAACTCATAATTTTGGTAAATTACCCAAAATTGAGCAAATGTGTTTTTTTTTCTCCTTTGGGTAATGATACCCAAATTTATCCCCATCACAAGAGGGACATTTAAATTGATTTAAAGATTGCTGTGGGTACTAAAACATATTTTAAAAAACTTCCCAGATATTCCTATTAAGACAATTGATGAAATTACCAATAGTAATTTGTTGAAATGACATAAAGATCACTCAGTGATATTGTTTTTATAAACTAGAGAGTCCTCTAGTTACAACCATTTGTACAGTATCCAATCGAAGTTCTAACAGTGCTGAAGGAAGGGACTAATGACTGATCCTCAAAGTTCACTAAGGTTTTCTTATATGTGGTTTTGAGTAAATGTTTGGGAAGTACTGTCCTAGACTTATCATTATTGTTTTTCTGGAGTAATCTTAATGGAATGCATTGGGTTTTTTTCTCTTTCTAGGATTGTGGAAATATACAGTAGACGATTACAAGGCAAGTAACAATCTTTTGTGTTTCACCTAATGAAATGTATGTTTTACATTCTAATAGAATTTGCTGTGCAATATCAAAGGGCTATTAATCAGCTGTGACTATTAAGAAAAGAAGGCATGAATGTACTGTGAACAATTTATTACTGGTATATCCCACTACACAGGAAGTTCCATAATCATGGAGCTCGTTCATTCATTCATTCATTCATTCATTCAGCCACCCATCTCAGGAATTTACTTTGGACAGCAAACAATAACAATGATAATAAGTACCATGGCATGTTCATCAGTGAGAAGCATTCTAGCCTAGCTTCTAAATAAGCCAACTTTCTATTTGAAAGGATTTGTAAATATACATTATCTACAGAAATATGTATTTTAACTTGATAACATGGCCAGCCAATAAATAGAATAGAATACTTTATTGGTCAAGTGTGATTGGACACACAAGGAATTTGTCTTGGTGTAAATACTCTCAATATACATAAAGAAAAAGTACATTCGTTAAGAATCAAGAATCATAACGTACAACATTTAATGATAGTCGTAGGGTACAATCAACAATCAAATCATACTAGGAAACAGTCAAGTGGGAGGGGATGGGTGATAAGGAGTGGTGAGAAGATTAACAGTAATAGTAGTGTACACTTTGTAAATAGTTGAACAGTGTCGAGGGAATATGTTCCCCTGCATTTCATAATGTATAATCATACAAGCAGAGTAAACATTGATGAAGAGGCCTGAACGTAAGCCAATAAGAAATCTCCTGCCCAACCTCTCATCACAAGGTGGCTCTGCATCCTCCAGGATCTTTTTCTGCTTTGCTTTCAGGGGGCCCTGTCTTCAGATGTAGGTAATCTTTAACTTACGACGATCACTTAACAACTGTTTGACATTATGACAGACCTGGAACAGATGTTTTATGGCCTGTAAAGCACTTTCTGGCTGTTGTAAGATGTGCCACCCAATCACGTGACCACAATTCGGCTGCTTGGCAACCGGTTCGCCTTTATAACTACTTTCAGTGGTCACATGACAACAACTTGTGACTTTTTTTGTTGGTTTCCAACAAAAAACGCCTACTTGGAAGAATGGGTTTGCACTTATGGCTATGGATTCACTTAACAACCATGGTGATTCGCTTAACGACTTAATGACTAAAATTGAATCTTGTGTGTAGGTGCCTCAACCATGCCATAATTGTTGTATGATCGCAAATCCTGTCCCAGTTGCAGTCGTAAGTCGAGGACCACCTGGGCTGTGGTTTTCCGTTTACAGAGGTCAGCATCTGCTTTTAAAAGTGGGAAAGATTTGCTTCTTGTCTGGACTCTGACAGACTTCTTTCCATTAAGGAGACTTCTGGCACTTCCTTAATCCGTAGACTTTGTGGGCCATGAAAATATGATTAAAACTTACAATTTTTAATCTTTAATGAGCTGAGGCTTTAAGAAATTCTCTCCTGAACAGGATATTCATTTTTCTTCTTCCCCTCTTCATTGCAGTTCAGGAGCGCCTCACAAAACAAATCGCTGTTGCCATCACGGAAGCCTTGCAGCCCGCTGGAGTTGGGGTGGTGATTGAGGCAACGTAAGTTGACGCAAAATTTGTAATGTGTCCAAAGAGTGAGGGAATTCAACTGGGAAATGGAGAGAGAGAGAGAGAGAGAGAGAGTTTTCACTGTTCAATTTCTATACAGATAGTCCTCAACTTGCAACCATTTGTTTAGTGACTGGTCGAAGTAACAATGGCACTGAAAAAGGTGACTTATGACTGGTTTTCACACAACTGTTGCGGCATTTCCCCAGTCATGTGATCAAAATTTTGAAACTTGGCAATTGGCATGTATTTATAAGAACTACATATAATCTCTATCATCTATCTATCCTATTTCTCTTTCTCTCTCCTTCTCTCTCTCTCTGTGATCGTGAACCTATGGCATGCATGCCGGAAGTGGCACACAGAGTCATCTCTCCAGGCATGCCAGCCGTCGCCCGTTGCTCTTCTGGGTTCCAGGGTGTGCATGTGCCCCAGCCAGCTGGTCTGTGCTGGCTACCTGGTCTTCCTGTTTCTGGTATGCATGTGTGATTAAAGACCAGCTAGCTGGCACACATGCACGTGCTGGAAACCGAAAGCTCAGCTTCCTGGCACATACATTTGTGCCAGGGAGCTGCTGTTCCAGTTTCTGGTGCTCTTCCCCCCCTCTGTGCATGGTGGGGATCTGCTGTTCCAGTTTCTGGCACCCCCCCCCCCCCCCGCGCGTGCTGCTCCGGTTTTTGGCATTCCCCTGCGCGCACTCTCCCATTTTGGCACTCAGTGCTGAAAAGGTTCGCCAACACTGATCAATATCATCTATGAGCCATAGTGGCACAGTGGTTACAATGCAGTATTACAGGTTACCTCAGTGAATATCATGGCTTAATCATCAATAAAAGTGAAAATATCAATGAGAGTGAAAATATTGAGGGCTTGATTTTTTAAAAATAATTGGCAAGCTATTATACTGAAATCAAGATCGAATTTGATTTCAATTGCGCAGCTAAAGTTTTCTATCCTGCTTCTGCTGTTTTTTTGCAGCAGAAAGAGACAGGCTATTTTCTTTCGTTAAAAATATTTCTATTGGATTTTTTCCCCTGTCTTTTCCTTCTGTAGGCACATGTGTATGGTGATGCGAGGGGTTCAGAAAATGAACAGTAAGACTGTAACCAGCACCATGCTTGGAGTATTCCGAGAAGACCCAAAGACACGTGAAGAATTTTTAGCGCTCATCCGTAGCTAAAAATGTGCCATCAATTTTCCTTCCTGGACTGTCTTCTCTAGCATTGATGTTGAATCTTTTGCTGTTTGTGTTGCTCCTTCTCTTTTTGGAAAAGTAACAGTCACTTTAACATTTCTGAAGTTTTACGGTATTGGTGGTAAGTTCCATCATGTAGTTTCTTTGCTCATATGGTTCCTTGTGTCTTTGGAGCGTAAAGGTCCCAGAAATATTTTCTCAATCTATGTTACGTGACTGTCTTAAGGCAAATGTCATGCAGTGGCTATGTGTTTTTGTGTGGGCTTAATCAGGTTGTTTTTGTCCAAGTCATCTGAAGTGCTTGAAGGACATATCCTCACTGAGACGGAGAAACTCTTTGCCCTAATGTCCAGAAAATTTCTCCATCCTTTTTCGAAGGTCAAGAAAGATGGACAAAGGAATTAGCGGCTTTTTCATAGTCTAGATGTTAAAGAGAGGGCGTTACTTCCTTCCCACATGATTAGGGGGTCATTCATTCATTCATTTTCATTCATTCCTGTTCCTTGTTTCAGACCAACTTGTACCACCACTCGCTTGGCCCTCTATTTCGTATTTCAGTTGCAGCTAGCCCAATTCTTCACTTTTGTAATTTCTTTTACTTCTTACGAATGAAATTGGCCCCATTTTCCTCGTGGATGAGTTTCCATTGCCTTTGCTCAGATGTCTCTCCAGTCGCAGAAAAGTAGAAGTCAAATTCCTTCTAGCAATTTCCATTGATGAAATGGAAATTATGGGCCTTCTTAGAGAGGGAAGGAAAATCTAGAACCCTTGTTTTGGAGTGGTTGAATTGTTGTGTTCATTACTGATATAACAGTTATATACTGTATAATAGTTATAAGAGTAATATAACTTTTTATAATTTTAGTTCTGAAAGACCCAGGGTCTGATATCTTGAGATACTTGTGTTAATTTTATCATAATGCAGGGAACTGGATAGCAACTGGTTTTGCTGGACAAGAGTTGTTTAAACAAAAAAGATATGGCAAAAACTCTGGCGTTGAAGAGAAAACGTAAGTCATAATTTGCCTGACATTTGTTTCACTGATGGGACAAGATACGAAATGGAATTCCTTTCTTTCCGTTTTGATGGGAGCAGAACTATGGACAAACTCAGCCCTCCTGCATAAACTGGGTCTACGTCTCCAAGCATGTTAGGAATTCTGGGAGTTGTAGTTTCAACTCATTTGGAAGACATTATCGTGGAGGAGGATAGGGCTGCCCTCAGGAATCCAGGATTTATTACACTTTGATAGGATTGGAGCATTGTATTTTTCCCTTATATGGAACTGATTTGGATGTTCTCTTTTAGTAAACTATAGTAAACTTTTTTACCACATGATTTCTGTTCAGTGTAGGTTGTGACTATACTGTGGATATTACCACATGGTATATATTCTATACTGGACTATTTTCAGGACTTGCATTCAAGTAAAAATGATTTAAGTTACTTCTTGGATGTCAGCCCTACATTGTTTACAATAACTTGGTGCCAATTTCAGACCAGCTCCAGCCTGAGATTCTGCATCTTTGTTAAAACAGGGCTTGACAGGAACATTTTGAACAGAATCAGTTTTCAGACAAAGATGGAATAAAGGATATTGGGAGGCTGTTTTTAGCAGCCAATTCCTTATTTGTCTTCAGTTTTTCTATTTGTCTTTTTACCGTATCTTGTTCAGAAGTGATTTTGTAAGCTAAAACTATGTGGAGGAAAAACACAAGGATCTCTGGAAAAACGTTCCTGATCCCCTCCTGGATACTGGATAATATTATAGACTCTGTTTCTTTGGCAGAGTTAGCAACTGCTACCTCTTGTCCTGTGGCTCTTGGCAAGTTCCCATAATCGGAAGGGAAAATCAGACATTTAGATCATGAAGCAGAGAGTCTGCGCAGCTCCAGTGGGTTCTGGTTGTTTGTGTGAAGATCTTTGAAGGATCTGCCCATCTCAGTTCTGCCCATGAAAATGCCAAAATGCTCAGCCGAATTCAGGCTTACCAAATCAACATCCAGAATTCCATGTTGTTGAGACAACTTGCATAATATAATTTGCTCAGGCGTAGTAGGAGAGAAGGAGGTGTGCCTGGCACAGAGCTCCTTATTTCCAGATGTTTGGTTCAGGATCCCTTTGCATTTATTTCTTTGCTGCATTAACTCAAATTGTCTTGGAGCAGAATTCAACATGCAATTCTTAAATGGGTTACTGTTGGATCCATGGCAGGATATGCAGATTTTTAAGCATATTTATACCATGCAGAAACTCCAACCAATGATGCCTTTCTAACAAATGTTGCCTTCTAAGGCAGTGGGCATTATTTCATTTCCACATTTCAGTTTTAGGCTTCTTTCTAAACCCAGGATGGGCAACCTACAGTTGCAGGCACCTGATTTCTGTTTATGACTCTTAGAGCTCCCTGGCTATGATGGCTAAACATGAAGGCAAAGTTTCCTGCAATTTGATACAGGATACATGAACACTGCTATACCAGCTCTATAATAGGCATATTGCTGTAACAGCCCCTCCCCATCTCGCTACTCTTCCACGATATAACCCCACTCACCTTTTGCTCCTAAGCTCCATCACAGTCTTAAACACAACATTGGCCAGCAAAGGTTTCTGAAATAAATAATTCTGGTTTTGGTCATTTTCTTCCTTCACCATATGAGAGCTTGAGAAAGATCCACGTGGGAGTTGTGAGCACAGCAACCCTGGTTTTCTACAAACACATTTTGTGTGGTGTCCAAAGTAGGTCAAGTTGCCTTTTTCCCTCTTGTGTAACTGGAATGTCATGAAAAGCCGCTTACTGGAACTGATCTCAATAATTGCCTTCTGAATGGAAAACACATTAAAGAAAGTTTTATAACCACTCTAATTAGAGAAAGATGGGATCAGACTCACTCCTACTTTATGTGAAATGCTCATTTCACTGTTGTCTATTGGACAAGGCTGCCTTCTTAGCCAGACCTGATTGAAACAAGAGTTAACCACTGCCCGCTTGCCGTTTTTGCTTCTTGGCTTCTTCGGTTAGAGACTTTGGAAAGCAAGGATGGAGGCGGTGTGGGTCAAAAATTGCACAATGGCAGATTTATCCCAACCCAAACCTTTTGCATATGGATTGGTGCATTCACATACAAAATGGCAAGGATCTTGCAGATTTTGTGTCCCCACCCGCCCACAACCTGTGGACACTGCTGAGATGAGATGATGAGACTTTTGCAGCATTGGCAGAGACAATATTTAAGGTTTATTTGTGAGGGGGCGGAATTGGCTGTTGGGTTTTTTGTGAGGCAAATGCAGAGGTTTAAAGTACCCCTTGCATCCTTTGAAACTCTGCTTCTCCTAGGAACCAGCCAATGTTCCTATTTTGGAGAGCGCTTTAAAAGGCCAGTTGGGTGGCTTTCCTTCTTAACTTGCCAGTTCCCCCAAATCATGAAAAAGAAACCACCGCCATAGACTCTGGTGAGGTCACAACATCATTAGCCAAATTTCCTGTGGTCCCCAGTGGCAGAAGGACATTATAGCATAATTCTCAGGCTTTAAAAAAGGTTGCCCATCCTTGGATTTGGCAGATGCTTTGGATCCATCCAACAAAGTCTCTGTTTAATTCTTATGGATCAGTCACAGGCATATGTAGATATTTGCAAAAAAAAAAATGTCTTCATTGGCAGATCTTGTCTTTCCTTCAAGAAGCACATCTGAATTTTCCCTGTTTTATTGTCTGGGAGATTCAAAGCAACTTTCTGGCTTAACTGAAATTTTGAGCCTAAACACCTTTGATTTGTACACTACGTCCCTCTAGGTTATTGTACAAATTGCACTGTAATGTCTCAAAAGGCCTAAAATTGCACTGTGAAAGTTGGGAGAAGCCAGTGACTTGATCAGTCTGGAAAGTTCAACTCATTGCACATGTGCTTGAAACAGGAAGAGGAAATAGCTACATCTCTCTCTCTCTCCCTCCCTCCCTCCCTCCCTCCTTACCATGCAATCCTTCTGACATACCTCTTAACTGGTACCTGGATGCATCCTTAATAGCACTACTTCCTCTCTAGCCTAGTTTGAAAGTGCATGAGGGATGCAAAGAAGTCGATTTCCATTCCTTTGCCTGGAAAAAAGGAAATTCCAAGTGGCTTGTTCTCTTTGTGGCCTTAATGTATTGAGATCCTTTGGCTCAGTGAATCCTATTTATAATTTTTGTGAACTCTCTCTTGTCCTTACTGCCTTTATATTACTACACTTATGTATGTTCATGTAAGTATGTGTTTATCCAAATATGTATATGTACATGTATGTAAATCATATGCATTTTGCTGTTGTCTTCTCCCTCCAAATTCTGGCCTATTTATAGTATTAAAATGCAGTGCTGATCACTTTTGGCAATAGTCCTTTGTGTGATTTGTGAATGCAGTGCTCCCTTTTACTTGTTGAATATTGTGGCACATGGGTTTTGTGGCCAGGCTGGTGTGGTTGTGTGGGTCAGCAGAAGGAGAGAAAGCAACATGGGGAGTCCTTGGTGCTTTCTGAGTTTGGTGTTTTCTTGCAGATGTTTGAGTATCCAAATTAGGTAACATCATCA
>NW_020769318.1:11139767-11150049 GCF_900518735.1 Pseudonaja textilis
GACAGAGAGAGAATTACAGAAAAGTAAAAAATTAAAAGCTTGGACATTGCTGGACATAGTTCTGAAAATACAGATGAATATAGTAAAGGAAGTACCTCCTCAAAAGACTCCGCTTTCTCTGTCAGTCTCTGTGAAACTGCTGCCCTACTTAACGATACACATATAGTTGTAAAAGAACTCACAGTCATACTGTGACAAATATGTAACAACTTATAGTTAAAACTATTTGAGAATTGCTTTTATACCCCTCCATTCAGCTTTGGAGGAAGCTGAACCCTACTCTGAAGTGCAACTACAAGTTAGAAGAAATCTTCCACTTTAGAACAGTGGGAAACTTTCTGCTGCACACTGGTGGGAATTAGATGAATAAAGAGATTATCAGAGGTTTATTCCCAGTTCATATAATGAGGTTAGGCTTTTACGATTTCGCCACCTTGCTTCTTGGGTCAATGTAAATCCATGCCACAAAAGATCTTTTTCCTCAAAATACAGTGCCCAGGTTTTCCCTTATGCAATGGATTTTGGGGGTCGGGGTCGGGGTACAGCACTTGTATTTTCAAAACAGAATCTTCTTTTTCCTTGAAGTGAGCGAGTTCACATTTTTCCCTTTGTTTTTGTTCGTTCAAGAGGACTACTCCTCCGTTTTCAAAAGCAGCAAAATGCAGCATTTTAAAAACTCAAAGGCAGTGTCAATATTAATCTCAAACAATACAGCCTGGCTTAGCTGAGCTAACTAATACTCTTGAAATTACATCTATCACCTTCTTTGTTCAGCTTTATTGAATCCAGAAATGAACTAAAATGTCGACCTTTAATTCTGGCAGGAGCCCAGATCTTTGTAGCAGATGATTCCTGCAGAACTCAACTCCGGCCATTGGCATCCGACCTCCACAGCAAAATGATGCTTAGGATCTCCCTGTCTTGTGCATTGTAAAAAGTCTTATGGTTTATTTATTTATTTTTAATTTAACAAAAATGTATATGACCCCCCAACTCACGCTTGGTGACTCCTGGCAAGATAAAACCCCAACACAGGCAGTCCTTCAGTTGTAACCATTTATTTTGTGACCGCTCAGTTACAACGGCATTGAAAAAAGTGACTGCTGACCATTTTTCACACTTTTGACCATTGCAACATGTCTGTTGAGGTAATTCCCTGTTAGGAGAATGAGCGCATACAGGGAGATGTATTTGAGAGTAGTGTTTGAATAATACGCATACAGCACACAGATATACTGTACAGTAAATGTAGGTTTTTACTTCCAGAAATGTTAATCAAAGTCCAAACAAGCAATCCAAAGTCATTCACAGGTAAATCAGTCAGTTTTTCAATCCAGGGATAATCCAATAACAAATTCCAGTGTCAAAAACAGTTCAGTATCAGACTTACTGATCCAGTAATATCAGTCAATTAGAAGAAATGGAGGAGCAGCAATACTTTCCAACAGAAGGAAACAGAGATACACTCACACTCTCTTCTGAGACTAAGGCTAAGACAACCCAGGTTTCTGGCTCCATCTTATGGCCATTTGAGAAACCACACCTAATTACAGTTTTGCATTTTCTTAAAGATACAGTTTTAAAATGTTTATCCTGGTTTATATATTTCTAACCCAAATACCTGTTAGGTGACTTATATTCCTAACATTCTCCCTTTTTGGGTAAGATAATATATACAACCTTACATTTTAAGTCCATAATCTTCACAGCAAGCCTTATGCTTTATGGAGCCTTGGGCCTTTGTAAAATGATCTGCTATATTGTTTTCTGACATACAGTATTCTTGCTTAATCATTTTACTTTGCACACATCTCACATTTAAATATCTTAAATCTGTGTGTTTGGTTCTTGTCTTAACAGCAATATTTGAAGCCATCTGTATTGCTGATTGGTTATCTTCATAAACTACAATAGAATCTGTTACATCAATTCCCATGTCAATTAGTAGTTGTTTATACAAAACCAAATCTGTACATAGTAAAGACAAACATGAGAATTCAGCCTTCATTGTTGACAAACTTAGATGTTTCTGTCTAATAAATCTCCATCCAATCAACACATTTCCCAATAATACAGCAGTACCTGATGTAGATTTTCGTGTATTTATGTCTGTAGCAAAACTTGCACCAGCATATGCGGTTAAACTCAGTTCATCTTTAGGCTCCAAATACAATGCATAATGCATTGTTTCAGATACCTTAACACATGCTTAGCAGCTTGCCAGTGCCTTTCAGTGGCCTCAGCGTTAAATCTCACTAATTGGTTAACACAGTATGCTATATCTGGCCTTGACCAATTACTGAGATAAAATAAACTACCAAAGACTGATAAATGTTCTTATCAAAAATAGGACTTTGAACATCACTATTGCTAAACTCCTGGCTCATTGGTGTTTTAGCTGGCTTACAAAGTTCCATTTTAAAACTTTTTAGTAATTGATTAATTTTGTCTGCCTGTGACATCTTGTATCCTCCCCTAGTTCTATCTATCTTTAAACCAAGATATTGTTTAATTTCTCCTAACTGTTTTATTTTAAATTTCTTTTCTAACAGTGAAATTATTTCAGTAGCTTCTTGTTCAATTTTGGTGATGAATGCTATGTCATCAGTGAACAATAGCAACAATGAAATTACACCATCACTTTCCTTTTTAAACAAACATGGATCAGCCATGCTAGCTACAAAACCTACCTTAGTTAATTCCTTAACTATACACTGGTTCCACTCATATCCTGATTGCTTCAAACCATAAAGACTCTTTTTCAATCTCCAGCAATCAGTTATATTATCATTTTTGTACCTAAAAGTTTCTTTAAATATATAGTGTGTTGCAATGGTGCATGCAGATATGCCATTTCTACATCTAAATGATTTATGATGTATTTCTCCTTAGCTGCCCACACTAATGCTGCCCTTAATGTAGTAGCCTTCAGACTAGGTGCAAACACCTCATCATAGTCATTTGCTGTCTGATTGAATCCTTGTGTTGCTAACCTGGCTTTATGGGTAACAGTCCCATCTACACCTGTCTTCCGTTTATATATCCATTTACATCTTATGGCATGTTTACCTGGTGGTAACTTAACGTTTTTGTATACCTCCAGTCTTTTTAATGATTCCAGTTCCTTATCCATTGCTTTCTGCCAAGCAGCCTGATCCTTAGCAGGTTACATTTTTAATTCACTATAATTACTAGGAACTGTATTCACTTGGCATACAACACTAAGCCTGATATCTATCAGGTGGTCGTGTTACTCGGGTTGAACGTATTGGTAATTCAGGGCTAACTGGTGGACTCTCCTGGGCCACCTGCTCCCATTCTTCTCCCTCCTACCGTGCCTGTTCTCCTACTTCCTCCTGTCCTTCCTCTTTAATGGCTATTTGGGGTTTATTGATTTTATCTTTAGGGACTATTTGGGTGTCAATAATAATATCATTGCTGGATTCCTGTTCCAGTTTATCCCATCCAATGTGCTCAAGAAATTTTGCATTAGCACTACAATAGACATGAGTTGTGCCTTGATCCCAAAATCGAAATGATCTATGGTTGGCCTCATAACCCACAAAAATAACTTCTTAGCTCTATGTTGCCCTTTCAGTCTTACTTGTGAGGGAATATGCACCCATGCTGGAGCTCCAAATGTGTGTAGGTAACTTAAATTTGGCTTTCTGCCATGCCGAGTGAATGGCAATTCTCTTGTATTAACTACATTGTTTAAAACATGGTTACTACACATTATGGCCTCACCCCACAGTGTTTCAGGTAAACCTGAATCAGATAACATAGTACGAGCCATGGCTGGTAATGTTTGCCCTCTTTGTTCTACAAACGAGTTATGTTGTGGTCTGTAAGATGCAGAACGTTTATACTCAACACCAGCCACTTAACATAGTTTGGAATCTTTTGTTAACAAATTCAGTCCCATTATCATTAACTAAAGTAATTACTTTACTTTTCATTTTTCTCTCAGCAAACCTTAGCCAGTTAAAGAAATGTTGGAATGTTTCTGTTTTGTTTTTCATAAGATAGCAGAAACCGTATCATGAGTAATGGTCCATAATATTCAAAATATAGCAGGCGCCTCTTAAACTTGGTTTTTTAGGACCAGTTATGTCAGAAAACACAATCTCTAAAGGTTCTTTGGTCTTAAACCCATTTAGTCTGTTTGCAGGAGTAACCTTGCTCTTCTCTTGGCTACAAGCATTACAGTGTAAATACTTGCTACAGAGTTTCAATTTTACTCCCTCTGACAATTCAACAGTTTGTTTGAGCATTTTGAAATTAATATGGCCTAGACATCTATGCAGTAAATGTATATATTCATCATGTGGCTTAACATTGTCATAAACTGTGCTAGCCATCTTCAACTGGTCATCAAATCATTCTCTAATTTAGCAGTAACACTTTTACCCTCTTTCTCTATTATACAGTTATCTCCCCTAAAGGTTACTACGTGACCAAGATTAACTAAAGCTCTTACTGATAATAAATTAAATTTCAGTTTAGGTACATATAACATAGTTAAATGTTCGTTTATACAAGAACAATATGCAATACCTTCACCTGATGCATTAATCTTCCATCCATTTGCCAATGATACATGTTGTTTACTTGTGGACATCGTTATAAACCTTTTTCTATCTTTAGTAATGCATTGTGATGCTCCACTATCAACATGCCACAAATCATGGTTTACAGTTGAATTGCTAGACATGGATAAACTAACATTCTTCTTAGCCTTCTAGTGTTTACTAGTATTTTGTCCTTTTCCTTTCTTACAGAATTTAGCTAAATGTCCTTATATAATTTGCTTGCTGTCCTTGCTTCTGATAGTGCCAGAAGTCCAGCTGGAAGTCAACTGGCATGAATTGACGGTTGCAGTGTCCTGGGGTCACGTGATTGCCTTTCACCACCTTCTGACCAGCCAAGTCAATGAGGAAGCCGGATTCACTTTACAGTCATGTTACTAATCTAACAATTGCAGCAATTCACTTAACAACAGTGGGAAGAAAGTTTGTAAAACCGGGCAAAACTCAGTCATGCTTAACAACAGAAATTTTGGGCTCAGTTGTGGTTGTAAATCAAGGATGACCTGTACAACCAAAGCACCAGCCATGGGGAGGGAGTGGGGAGGTGTGTGTTTGTATGGGGGGAGGTTGGAACATTGGTGTAGGATGAGATTAATCTTTACCTTTGGCGCCATTTTAGTCATTGAAATGGCTCCATTATCAAACTAATCTTTCTCCTCTTGGGGGGAATCATACTGTATAGCAGGAGTCCCCAATCCCCGGTCTGCACACTGGCACATGTCCACAACCTGCCAGAACCAGGCCACATAAGCAAGCTAAGCCCCATCTGTGCATGTCCAGGATGCAGGCAGCACACAAAACCATGCCCCCCTTCCCGCCCCCAGTCCACAGAAAAACTCCCCACCATGGAACCAGGTTGGGAGCTGCTGCTGTATAGCATATTAGCCAATTGGTTCCTCTAAATACTTTTTTCACCAGGGCAAACAGCTTTTGGGAAAGGGTGAATTTAAAGTAGAAACTGACCTTGATAAATGCATTAGCTCCATTTCCAGCACTTAATTTTCTGCAGATGTTCCTTCTCTGACACTCTTATTAGAGCTTAAAAAGAAAAGGGGAACATCAATGACATGTCATAACTAGTTCATAAATTTTAATCTGAGTTGCTTCAGGACCTCATTATGAATGTCTGCAAAGGCTGGAAATGCAACTTGCCTTCTCTTTTGGGTTATCTGGTGAATTGTGAGATTTCAAATTCAAGCAGATTTCAGGATGAAAGCAGCCCTGTGCCTCTCATTTGCTGATCTGCAACCATGAACCATGTTGTCATCCATAACTCAGTATGGAACAAATAATAATTTTCACTAGATTTATATTCTGCCATTCTTCCAGGATTTCACAGGGTCGCCCTTCCAATATTTCCCTACCGTAAAGATCCTGTTTTGATTGGATGGAGATTCACCCAATGAGCTTTCATGGTTGGCGATGGACTTTCACTCTGGATTACTCCAATCTTGTACATGCTTCTCATAATAGCCATGCTAGCCATGTAGGTATCTATATGTATTTCAGAAATATCCTTGGAGTATTTTCCTGTCAAGGGAAAAGCTTCTGCTAATGGAACCACCAGTGAGAGATGGTTGATGACATAGGATGTGTTTTAGGACAAGTTACACATTTCTTCTGTTTAAGATGCTTGAATTTGAATTCCTGCACTGAACGGGGTTGAACTCGCTGGCCTAAATTATTTCCCGTGCAATTTGATATATGAAGCGGTTCACTTCTGTATGTATTGTGGAAGTCGACATCCTCATGTTGCTAATATTTGGATCTGAGATACGTTCTCTCTGGATATCTGAGGAGCCCATGCTATCTTCAGTTAGGGACTGAGAGCATTAAGGCTACCAAATTGGTGTTTAGCCCAGGGCCTTTTTTTTTGTTTTATTCTATACCTTTAGCTTGTTGTGAAAAGGTTAATTACTGTATACTCATGAGCTTTTGTTCTTTTATTTCTTTATGTCAGCTCTGGAGTTTAGGAAGAGTTGCATCAGCCTGCCTGCAAGAGAAACTAGTTTAGAAGTGGAACAAGGGTCAGGTTGGTTTCTCAACCACTGAAGAGGTTCCCTTGATCTTTTGCTGGGTGTGTATTCGCCAGCTACATCCCGCCCTCTTTGCTCTTTGGTAAGAGCACTGACGTTTTTGTCTACCCAGGAAACTGTTATTTGGAAAGCTCCTGGCTTCCGCGGCACAAACCTTCTGACCTCATCAGCTGGGGATTTGCTGAACATCTGACTGCAATTTGAGTGGTCTGGGGAGACCAATCAATGTTTCAGGCAGGAACTGACCTCAAAAGTACCCCAATAGCTGCACCAATACTGGCCAGGAGAATGGTTCCAGGGCTTATATGCTGCCTAACTTTCAAGCAAAATAGAGCTCTGAAGTCCAAAGTACAGCACCTAATCTTCCACCATAGACAATTTCCAGAAGGATAGTTCTGCTAGTCTTTTACAGCAACCCCAAGAGCACCATTTATCTGATGGACATGGACCCCAGACCATTTCCACAAATGCTTAGGGAGTGATCAGTTTGCATTTACCACCTCTCTGTCCGGAAGATATCAATATTTATTTATTTAAAATATTTATATAGCCACCCATCTTATAACAAACTCTGGGTGGATCCCAACCAGTAATTATTGTTGTCTTTCAAAGGTGGACATGCCTTGCTGAACAAAAATGGTTCAGCCAAAAAGTCTTCACATGCTAAGTGAATTGTGCAAAGCTGCTAAACACACCCCTGTGGAGTGACAAGGGAAGGAGGTTGCTCCCAGCATAACCTTTCATTGATTTTAGGTAAAATTTTCCAGGTTTCTCTTTATCTCAGTTTTGCAACTCAAGTAAACGTTTAAACATTAACTTCTCAAATCTGGACACACCAGGAAAGGGAAATAACATTGAAATAACTTGGGAAATGTCTGCTTTTAAAATAGCTTTTGATTATGGAAATATAATTGTATCCGAGAAGAGATGCTGTCATTCTGATCTCTCTCCCAATGAAATCTTAACATCTGAACCAACAAGTGGAATAATTGCAATCTGCTTCTTACAAAAGGACGTAAAATTCAAGCCTCTAAGCGTATAGATATCTCAGTGGCTTTAAAAGTAGCTGATTATGCTCAGTGAAAAATATGCATCTCCTGTGCAGGGCTGAGCTTCAAAGAGATCTCTCTAACTGAAACAGAGGCTGGGTTCCCCTGTTGTGTCCACCAAGCTAAAAAAAAAACTGTAGTTGAAAAATGGATGGCTTATCAGACTGTACAAATCCTGTTACTGAGGTTTGCAAAACATGGTGTAGGAAATTAGCAGCCACCCGTCTCCTAGAAAATTGAAATATCCTAGGAAATATTAAAAAGGCAGAATATTTCCCCTAAAAAGAGTAGAAACCCAGAAGCAGAAACTCACTTCAGAAGTAGAAGCTCACCCCCACCTTCGTTAATGGGTGGGCCATTAAGGCCTTGGCCAGAATACTTTACATAACAAAGACCTCCAGGTAAAACTATAGCAATTGCTCAAAAGCCGTTTCAGTGCATCATCATCCAGCAAGGCTCAACCACACCTGGAACTCAGGACAGCCTACAGAGTTGCCCCTGCATGGCTCCAGGGGAGTCTGACAACCAATCAGAATATAAGCTCCAATTCAAATCCCAACAAAGGTTATGAAATCCAGGCACTCTCAGCACCTCAGCCCTTTTTTCTTGATCTCTTCCTTCACCTTGAAGCATGACCTTCTTTTTCCCTCTGAAGCTCCAGGCCACGTGGTCCTGATGTCCACCATTAAACCATCTTTCCTAACAGCCTTCATGTTTCCAGTGTCTTTTTCCCCACTTGGAAATGAACCCAGAAGGATATTTCTTCCAACAATGGTTTGTGATTCAGTTGCTTGCACAAACTCACCCAGTTCAGTTTTATCAGTCATGGTCACAACTTACTTTGACAGAGTTTCTGAAATTAGCTGTCTCCAAAAACAGGGCCATGGCTAATCTCCCAGAAGGGCCATTACAAAGTCAAGAATGTCATGCAATTAATCTTCTTTTTTCAAATCTCACATAGTGGAAAAATGCGAGGGTTCCAGCCCAAGGAAGTGAAATGCTACCGGTTCAGTCCAGTTCAGCTGGTAGCAAAAATTGCTACTGGTTTGGTCAAACTGGTAGTAAAAAAACCCCTCAGATGATCAGCTGAGAGGATAAAGAAGAGAAAAGTGCAGGATTGGCCCTCCCACCTTCCCCTGTGCTTTTCTCTTCTTTATCCTCTCAGCTGATTGGTGCGGCAGACCCTCAGCTGGTGTCTGGAAAGCTGCGCGCGAACGAAGTGCGCAGTCTCCAAACCAGTAGGGAAACTGATAGAATCCCATCACTGCATCCCAGTAATATAATAAACTACAGGTAGTCCTTGACTTATGACCACAATTGAGACCAAAATTTCTGTTGTTAAGTGAGATGTTAAGTGATTTTTGCCCCATTTTACGACCTTTCTTGCCTCAGTTGTTAAGTGAAGTGCAGTTGATAAGTTAGTAACCTTAAGTGAAGTGAATCTGGCTTCCCCATTGACTTTGCTAGTCAGAAAGTTGCACAAGTCGATCACATGATCTTGGGGACACAGCAACAGTCATAAATATGAACCAGTTGCCAAGCATCTGGATTTTGATCACATGATCATGGGGATGGTGGAAATGTCATCACTGAGAAAAATGGTCAGAAGTCACTTTTTTCAGTGCTGTTGTAACTTTGAACGGACATTAAGCGACTACTTGTATATTATATAATATGTATAATCCAGGTAGTCCTCACTTAATGACTGGTCACTTTATGTCCATTTAAAATTATGACAGACAATCCCCCCCCCCCCCCCTGCCCCCAAATCTACTTGCAACCTGGTCTATGCTTTGTATAGTACACACATACCCATAGTCGCCTGACTGAATTTGGAATACTTGACGATTGATTCAACTTCACAGCCAGTTGTGCCATTCTCTGGTCATGTGACCGTGATTTAGGATGGCCAAAAATGCCCATAGGAATACATTGATTTGCTTAACAATGTTATAAAATTGGATCCAGTCATGTGAGTGCCTTGACTTGTGATCAACTTGACTTATAACCCTTGCTTATCAATGGAGACCAAGTGGATCAAGTGGTCAGTTTTAAGTTTCTGGGTGTTATCCTAAAAGAGGATCTGACCTGGGGTGCCCACATTGCAGCCCTGGTCAATAAGGCCCAGCAGAGATTATACTACCTGAGACAACTCAGAAAATAACAACTGAATGAAAAACTGCTGGTGACCTTTTACTGCTGCACCATAGAGAGTATCTTAACTTACTGCACCTGTGTATGGTTTGCCAATTGCACAGTGGCAGATAGGAAAACACTCCAGAGGGTTAACGTCATTGCCCAGAAGATCATTGGTTGTCCTCTCCCTTCTTTGGAAGAGCTTTATAGCTCCCGCTGCCTTAAGAAAATTCAAACATTATCAAAGATCCTTCTCATCCTGGGAACCCTTTTTTTGAACTATTACCATCTGTCAGACAGTACAGAATAATAAAAACAAGGACAAATAGGCTGAAAAACAGCTTCTATCCCAGGCCAGTAGCTCTTTTGAATTCTGCTGTATAGTACAGTATTGGTGCGGTGTCGGGGTTTTTCGGTTCAATGTGTGGAGGGTGAAGGATGTGTGTTTGTGTTTATTTTCATGGTCATGGTC